>CAVNYO010000416.1:32500-35000 GCA_963692855.1 Mycena citricolor | reverse complement strand
CAACTATAAATAAAAATAAAATAAAAAAGGCAAGCTTCCAGAGCTTAGCAATGGTATCCCATGGTCGTACATCTCTATCGACACCCTGGTAACCTCTAGGAATCCGTAGTAGTCGCTAGTAATGGCTAGTAATCCGGTAATGCCTAGTAATGGTTAGTAATGGCTAATAATGCTGGTGATACTGTAGCGCCCTCGAGTGATGCCTAGTGATGGCTATTTCATGCTTGAAACACCGTGGTGGATCTAGTAATGGCTAGTAATCCGTTACTTATCCCGCTCCGAGATATTCGACGCGGATTTGTGTCCTCACTTGCTCGCTTTTTCTGATTTGCGTAGGGTATGACCTCCCATGGGTCAAATCCTACTGTATGGGAAGGTGGCAGATGGAATGAGAAGTGATATGATATGAATTGAGTATGAAATTGAGCGAGATGAAAGGGAGTTGAAGGCTGACCAACTCAAATCCGGACCCACTTACTAGTTAGTGGCAGACTGTCGTGTAGAGCTCCCAACTTCCATTGCCTTGGTTGGTTGTTGGTATACAAGCGGGCCATTAGTGACTATATGGTGAATATCTATAGAAGCTATTGGCTTGCGACCGGTGCTCCATTCAATCTCAGGAAACCCGGACAAGGGACCCTGGGCTCCGAGGCCCTTTCAAGCCTCGGGCTCAAGGTGCTGCAGCATGCGGCACCTTGGGCTCGAGACTGAAAGGGGGGAGAGAGAGGGGAGAGGGGAGAAGGGTGAGAGGGAGGGAGGAGGAGGCAGGGATGAGAAGGAGGTGGGAGGATGAGTGAGTAGAGTGAGCAGGAGAGCAAGATCGAGTGAGGTGGTGAGATGTGTGATAGTCTATAGATTTTGTTAGTATTGAATATGAGTTGTGAAACTGAGATGAATTCGCATGCTATTGGTAGACAGATAGTGACTAGGTAATCTAGGCTAGGCTAGTGCATTCATGAGAACCGGGACAGGGACCTGGCTAGTTTCAAGCCTGGGCTCAGGTGCTAGCAATGCGGCATGGGCTAGGACTGAAAGGGTGAGAGAGAGGGGAGATGAGGCAGCAACGGAGATTTTTCGATTTCCTTGACTCATTTATCTGGCTTTGAAGGTGAAGACATTTAGAATCAGACAGGATGCTAGTATGTAAGTAATCGAGCAGTAGTTCAGGGTAGTCTTGGTAGATAGATCTGCACAGAGTGAATACCGTGCTTTCTCCATAATGTGGAAAGCACTCACTGTAGCACCGCTAGCATAGCTAGTACACTATAATGTGACAGTACCGAGCAGCTAGCAGTTCAGGGTGGGGTCTTGAAAGACATGGCCATGCCTGTGTCTGTTTTGGGTTCAGGGCAGGTCATGGTCACAGTTGAATAGACCGTAGTAATGACTATAACGACTGTCAATGCCTGACAGTACCAGAGTTGGATAGATCCTGAATATATATAGTGAAATACCGTGCTACCTCTGGTAATGGCTAGTAATGGCTCTAATGCCTTACAATACCCCCCTGTGTCTGTGTCTGACCCCCGATGAGCATCCTTGAGCGTGTCTGGGCAGGTGCATCACATTTAGTTACCCATATGCGTTCTTTTCCAACTGGATCGGTTTTGCGTATCATGCATGGACCCATCCATACCAAGTAATGTTGGAGTAGGGGACTCAAACTCCTTTGCGTCGAGCACAGAATCACTTTTGCGAATGGCTATCAAAATCCTGCTGTTCCTAAGTAATGTGGACCTTGTGTGTGCCAGTACACAGATTCTCCATCTCCATGCACCCACTTTCAGTAGTAGCCCAGCCCAGTGTCTCAACACGATACTCGAAAACCAATATGTCAATGGTGGGGTATCCCTTCCTTGAAACACCGTGGCACCCTTCTAGCAATGGCTAGTAAGGCCTGGTCACACCGTTGCACCTTCTAGTAATGGCTAGTAATGACCAGTGATGGCTGATTACACCGCACCGCACGACTAAACTAGTATGTCACAAAAGTTATCCATGTCTTGAAAACATCATTGCACTCTCTAGTAATGGCTAATGAGGCCTGATAATACTGTAGCACCCTCTAGTAATGCCTAGTAATGCCTAGTAACGCACGAAACCAGCCAGGATCGAACTCAGGTTGGGAAACCCTAACCCAATCAAAGTCCGAAATATTCGGACGCGAATTGTGTCCCTCACTTGCTCGCTTTTTCCTGATTTGCGTAGGGTATGACCTCCCATGGGCAAATCCTATTATATGAAGGAAAGGTGAAAGTGCATATTGAATGCGCGTGTAATCTAGTACTGTTCATTATGGATAAGACCAGTTTTCAATTGGTTGAATTCCTAGTAGGAGGTGAAAGCAGACCTGACCACCGCTGCGGCAACGGATGGGTTAGTCTAGTAACCTTCTATGATTTGAATGCGATACAAGCTGAATCTTGACCGAGCTATTGATGTGCCTGACTATCAGGATGTACTGGCTTGGGATGGTTATAAGCTTAGGCCTATATTGAGC
>CAVNYO010000415.1:0-2500 GCA_963692855.1 Mycena citricolor | reverse complement strand
GATGCCTAGTGATGGCTATTTCATGCCTTGAAACACCGTGGTGGATCTAGTAATGGCTAGTAATCCGTTACTTATCCCGCTCCGAGATATTCGGACGCGGATTTGTGTCCCTCACTTGCTCGCTTTTTCCTGATTTGCGTAGGGTATGACCTCATGGGTCAAATCCTACTGTATGGGAAGGGTGGCAGATGGAATGAGAAGTAATATGATATGAAATTGAGTATGAAATTGAGCGAGATGAAGGGAGTTGAAGGCTGACCAACTCAAATCCGGACCCACTTACTAGTTAGTGGCAGACTGTCGTGTAGAGCTCCCAACTTCCAATTGCCCTTGGTTGGTTGTTGGTATACAAGCGGGCCATTAGTGACTATATGGTGAATATCTATAGAAGCTATTGGCTTGCGACCGGGTGCTCCATTCAATCTCAGGAGAAACCGGGACAAGGGACCCTGGGCTCCGAGGCCCTTTCAAGCCTCGGGCTCAAGGTGCTGCAGCAATGCGGCACCTGGGCTCGAGGACTTGAAAGGGGGGAGGAGAGAGGGGAGAGGGGGAGAAGGAGGAGGGAGGGAGGGGGGAGGAGGAGGGGGAAAAGGAGGAGAGGCAGCAACGCAGATTTTTCGATTTTTATTTTCCTTGACTCTTTTTATTTATCTTGTTTTGGCTTTGAAGGATGAAGACAATTTAGAATCAGACAGGAATGACAAGTGCTAGTAATGTAAGTAATCACGAGCAGTAGTTCAGGGTAGGTCTTGGTGAGATAGATCTGCACAGAGTGAAATACCGTGCTTTCTCCAGTAATGCTGGAAAGCACTCACTGTAGCACCGTCTAGCAATAGCTAGTAACGACTAGTAATGTCTGACAGTACCGGAGCAGCTAGCAGTTCAGGGTGGGGTCTTGAAAGACATGGCCCATGCCTGTGTCTGTTTTGGGTTCAGGGCAGGTCATGGTCACAGTTGAATAGACCGTAGTAATGACTAGTAACGACTGTCAATGCCTGACAGTACCAGAGTTGGATAGATCCTGAATATATATAGTGAATACCGTGCTACCTCTGGTAATGGCTAGTAATGGCTCTAATGCCTTACAATACCCCCCTGTGTCGTGTCTGACCCCCGATGAGCATCCTTGAGCGTGTCTGGGCAGGTGCATCACATTTAGTTACCCATATGCGTTCTTTTCCAACTGGATCGGTTTTGCGTATCATGCATGGACCATCCACACCAAGTAATGTTGGAGTAGGGGGACTCAAAACTCCTTTGCGTCGAGCACAGAATCACTTTTGCGAATGGCTATCAAAATCCTGCTGTTCCTAAGTAATGTGGACCTTGTGTGTGCCAGTACACAGATTCTCCATCTCCATGCACCACTTTCAGTAGTAGCCCAGCCCAGTGTCTCAACACGATACTCGAAAACCAATATGTCAATGGTGGGGTATCCCTTCCTTGAAACACCGTGGCACCCTTCTAGCAATGGCTAGTAAGGCCTGGTCACACCGTTGCACCTTCTAGTAATGCTAGTAATGACCGTGATGGTGATTACCCGCACCGCACGACTAAACTAGTATGTCACAAAGTTATCCATGTCTTGAAAACATCATTGCACTCTCTAGTAATGGCTAATGAGGCCTGATAATACTGTAGCACCCTCTAGTAATGCCTAGTAATGCCTAGTAACGCACGAAACCAGCCAGGATCGAACTCAGGTTGGGAAACCCTAACCCAATCAAAGTCCGAAATATTCGGACGCGAATTTGTGTCCCTCACTTGCTCGCTTTTTCCTGATTTGCGTAGGGTATGACCTCCCATGGGTCAAATCCTATTATATGAAGGAAAGGTGAAAGTGCATATTGAATGCGCGTGTAATCTAGTACTGTTCATTATGGATAAGACCAGTTTTCAATTGTTGAATCCTAGTAGGAGGTGAAAGCAGACCTGACCACCGCTGCGGCAACGGATGGGTTAGTCTAGTAACCTTCTATGATTTGAATGCGATACAAGCTGAATCTTGACCGAGCTATTGATGTGCCTGACTATCAGGATGTACTGGCTTGGGATGGTTATAAGCTTAGGCCTATATTGAGCACACTGCGCTCAACGCCTAGACTCGTCAGATAGTCTTTTGATTGTCTGCAATGTTGAAGCGATGTGGATTACTTGCCGATGGCCAAACCTGAAAGCAACTAACCATTTGAGAATCCGCTGCGACTGTGTGCTTTATTGCGCTGGTTGTTAGTAGTTCTCTCCAAGGACCGCCATCTTAGTGCTTAGCTGTGACTGAGGGAAGTGTGTTCGAAATTTGTGAGATATGGGGAACAAGGTGTTTCGGTTGGTGATCAAGTGGAAACTAGTACTCATTGGGGGAACGTAGTACGCTGGTTACTGCTGAATCGATACAATTCAGTGTAATGAACTCCACGAGACTGAACGGTCTGCAAAGTCCTAGTAAGTAACGTCGACGATGTCTTGCCGTTAACTGGCGGTCGTCTGCTGCTTTCACAAG
>CAVNYO010000414.1:0-446232 GCA_963692855.1 Mycena citricolor | reverse complement strand
ACCCTAACCCTAACCCTAACCCTAACCCTAACCCTAACCCTAACCCTAACCCTAACCCTAATCAGCCTCCGCAGTCCAGCGGATGATTTGATTATTGCGGCTTGGATTGACTTGCAGTACGTGCGAGAAACGATGTCGAGGTGCGTAGACATGAGCTTCTGCTCGGGCGTGTGGGCGGTGCAATCGATGGACTGATTGACCTGTTCGGGGGTAAGCGACCCGACGAGTGAATAAAAGTCTTCGTTTTTGAAGAATAAGTCGATGTTGCATGAGTTGACGGGTTTGAGATGGGGAGATGGGCGTAATCGGGCCTGGGAAGGGTGGTGAAGGGCTCGGTCGAAAAGGCGGGCCGTCGAACAGGTGTAGCGAGAAGGGAGGTGTCGACTGGGAAAACGACGCGTGGATCGAAGCCGACGGTTTGCCCATAGGCGATGAAATGACCAGGCGACTGGTCAGATGAGCGCGCACAAGTGCGCTGATAGTGATGCGACGCGAGAGATGTGTGGCTGGAATACCCGTGGTGACACGATTGACAAAACAGATAAGGATTGGGAAGAATGGGAAGGCCGAACACCGGCAGGATACGGGCTTGCGGGAAGGGCCAGTCGTGGGTGGCTGCGACGTTGTACTTGGACCGAAGCTTTTCGCCGATGTCGTCCGGAACGTCAAGGCGGGGCCATTTGTCCAGAAGGTGACGTCGGAGTCGAGCGGGAAGGACGGCCTTGGAGCAGGGGATACATATGATGAGGCGGAGTTGGGTGTTGATGACGAGATTGTATCGCTCAAGGTCGTGATCGTCGTCGTGTGTGACAGTATCGGGGCCGGGGGTGATTTCGCATTCCGTCGGGTCGAAAGAGGGCCAGTCATCGAGGGAGGGAATGGCTGGCGATGAGAAGTCCTCGACGATAGGGATATCGCCAGGCTGTGATGATTCGGCAGTGTGGAGGGTGCCCGAGGCGATGGGTTTGTGTGCTGCGGGGATTGCCGGGAGGGAGCGGGGACGAGGTATAAGTGGAGACGGCAAGGGCGCGAGCGCGCTTAGATCGAGCGAATCGTGTGAATTGCTAGGTACAAGTTTGGGAGATGTCTGCATATCTTCGCGGGCGCAAGGAACGTCCACGTCAGTTTCGGGTACTTCGACGGCCTCCCCTGCTTCCACCAGCTCTGTGTCGACGTGTTCCAATTGGCACAAATGTGTACGGGTGCCGGCGACCTCCGCATCCATCTGTGCTGCCTCGAGGGACTCCGCCATTTCCGCCCTATCCGTTCCCTCCACCCGCTCCATAACGCTTCCGACCTCCTGCCCTGTCAGGACCGGTTCCAAGCGGCCCGCCAACTCTGATACAGCAACTCCGAGCTCTTCGAGCGACGTCGGGTCTGTATTGGGCGCGTGAGTCTGCGGACAACCGGCTTGGCGGGCAACGTGGTCCTGCGATGAGGTCAGCGGGGTGTGATGAGAAAAGGAAGACCGGGACCCAAAAAGCGCGGGGATCATGGTGTTGGAAGGGACAGCGGAGACACGCGAAGAGACCACTGGGACCGCGGTGGAAGGTGTGGACTTCCTGTTCGCCGTAGTAGGTCGTCTGTGTGACGGCTTGATGAAAGAGGCGCCGGTGAACTGCGCGGCTGCCGTCGCTTTCTTGAAAGTAGCGACGGCAGGCCTTGCAATAAAATTGCTCGGGGAGGGGCGGCTCGCGACGTGAGAGTTTTCGTTCGGCGGTCGACATGGTAAAGGTTAGTGCGAAGGTCAAAGGTGAGCAAGTGAATGCGCTGCAGCAAAAGACGTACCGAGGAGAAGCTGTAAGGAAGGTCGTCCGTAGCCCAGTAGAGTGTAATGGGACGGAAGTGCAGATTGGCGGGGTGGAAGAGAAGACTGCCAGGGTTTCGGGGTGACAGGAACGAGGCGCGAAGAGTGGAGGGGCGGGCTGGACGGTCTAGGCCATGAGACGGAGGCCGTGAAATTAAGGACTGACGTCTGTGTGTCCATGTGAGAAGAGATCGAGGAGGGAAGAGGAGGTTTCAGGTTAGCTAGTGGTGTGTCGAGAGGAGGGGAGACGTGTCGCGGTTGATGGCTGGGAGCAGATGTGACGTGGCGTGACAGAGCGATCGCAAAGACTTGCAACAGTCGATGGCGACGTTCTCAACGATTAAAGACACGATGGGTATGGTATTTCATAGGAACAAAGTAGAGATTGAAATAAAGATATCTGCTGATTCGGTTTTGGATTGACGGCCCGGCGACCACATGATCGAGACGAGGATGGCTAGGAGCAGATGTGGTGTGACGTAACAGACCGATCGCAAAGACTTGCAACAGTCGATGGCGTCGTTCTCAACGAATAAAGACACGATGGGTATGGTATTTCGGCACAACGATATTAGCATGTGAATGAACATTCCTGCTGATTCGGATTTGGATTTGAAGCCCGGCGACCACATCATCGAG
Source organism: Mycena citricolor (assembly GCA_963692855.1). NCBI lineage: Eukaryota > Fungi > Basidiomycota > Agaricomycetes > Agaricales > Mycenaceae > Mycena > Mycena citricolor. The sequence continues at coordinate 443,786 of CAVNYO010000414.1, read as the reverse complement.
ACGAAAACATTTCATTGATGTCAATGTGGCTGTGACAGGGAAAGATTTGTCTATATCTCGGGCTGTGGCCCTCAGAAAAATACGAAACTTTCAGGGGATGTCCCAGGGGCTATTTGGAGCCATCCTAGACGTCGGCGACCACTTTGTGGAAAGAATTGAGTTCGGCGACCACGCCATCAGAGAACATTTGATTTTTGGTCGGGCTGAAAACACTAGAAAGTGTCGGCTCCGCCGACAGAATGCCTTGCCACTTGTTACAGAGACAGTTACCGATATAACTTTAATCCGGCATTAATACACAATCATTTTGTCAAGCATATTGTAACTAAGCCCCAGCAGCTCTCGTCTTTTTCTTTTTCGGGCTCTCATCCATGTCAGGAACCGCTGGTCGACACTTTTTCGGGCTAGGCGGCGGAGCGACCTGGGACTCGATGACGCGTATCTTGACGATGTCCACAACAAATGTGTCTTGTTCCTGGCTCATGAACAAATAGTGGGTCATATTGAAAGCGACCGCAATCGAAGCTCCCAGGAGTTTCTTCATGTAATCTTCCGGGGCGATAAATGTCGTGTTGTCTCGCAGCTCAGGGAGGGAGACAATACGACTGTTGCGCGACTTCGATGAGAAGACGTTCAAAAAAACTCACAATATGGCCCTACTTGCGGAGGATGACAGATTAGAGCGATTGAACAAAGATACAAAGAGATGGTGGGGGAGAATGGCGGATGCGCTGGAGACGTGAAACGGACAATGAGATTATTGTCGGGGACTTACAACGCTGAATGTCAGCCTGACGCCCGATCAACCTGCGCTCTTACCTACACTCAATCGACCTGTGTTCTTATTGAGCGACTGTCTTGTACAAGTAGCATGGAATCAATGGCGCAGAAAGGTACGAGGCTCGGCGCAAACGTAAATATTGAATAATTGACTTGGCCGTACGTGAGATACATGAGATACATCACACTTTGATCATCACGCGGATCACACCACGGATCAGGTTCATCTGATTTGTGCGTTAATTTAGGGTCTGGAGAGTGCCTTGACAAGCAAGGCAATACTATCGTTGACCCACATCTGCAATTGCACCCTGATCTGCAATCCGTGATAAACACACATTTCCTGGGCTTCGACATCCCTCAATGTGTCCCGGGTGGACTCCCAGAGATTATTATATAGCTGTTCAATGCTCCTGTAAAATATATACATTCCATATTTTGAAATAATTAGACCTGAGACCATAAATCTACCTTCAGAACACTTTTTTACTCATCTTGACTCAGAGATATGGGATTTCGATGCAGAAAAAAGCTCACACCCTTAGATTTGCTACTGGTAACACATGGTTGATACATCCTGAGTCCAGGCCTCGCAGTTAATGAGAACAGAGCATGTGTGATGGAGGCCATCAATTTTCAACTCCTGCATGTAATAACCAAGACCCGCCTCCAGTCAGGCCACATCATTGCCGAGACGTGCCGGATTGCATCAAAGTGTGACCCCGTGTGACAAGCATTTGCAAAAGGGGGGTCAGCCCCGCCCAAAAAAGTGATTGTTTTGCAACTGTGTGGCTTCATCCTCTGCCCACAGATAGCGAGTAAATGTCATGAAGACAGTCTCAAGGGTTTTAAATTTAGTATCCTCAATTTCAATATATTATGGGAAGGTAAATGAAGCTGGATCAGAGCTCACAACACACCCTGTTCTTCACTGGCAATCTCGACAGAGGAGATCTTCTCCAATGTAAAGGCAGCTTTGAAGGAGAAATCCTTCAACAGAACTGAATTTGCTCTATATATCCTAGATGGGATTAAACATCCAGATGAAGACATTCACCATGTGCAATGGATTCACTATAATACATCCTAGATGGGATTAAACATCCAGATGAAGACATTCACAGACTTATAGTTTGTGCAATGGATTCACTCTAATACATCCTAGATGGGATTAAACATCCAGATGAAGACATTCACAAACTTATAGTTTGTGCAATGGATTCGCTCTCTCTTTTTTTTTGTGTCGACTTACGCCGCGCCCCATATCTCTGTGGATACACTTCCGATTGCCAAGATTTTTATATATTCAGAATCAGCTCAAAAAATGCTCCCAGGATACACTGGACTTGGATCATTTGGTAGTGTATCCACAGTGCAGCAGACCAAACAAGCAAAAATGAGCCAAAAATTGGTGCTTGGACATGGCCATATCTTGGCAACCGGTGATCGGATCGCTTAGGTGTGGCTGTACAAAATGAGCCTAGACCCCTGAAACCTGTTCAAAATTTTCTTGGCGGGCCGAGATACACTGCGGTTGCGAAAGTGGGGGATTCACCGCGGTGTAACCCTAGTATTAGGATATTAAAATCGGGATTCTACATGCTTAATATGTATCTAACGACCCTAGTGAAAAACCGGAATGTCGTGTACACAGCCCTCTGCGTCCCCATCCCATCAAACGCACTGATGGGAATTGATCGTTTTGAGACCCGCGGAATGGGATCTGGGACACGCACCATTGACCGGAAGTGGGACGCCGGCGTGCGCTTTCATTGTTCAGACCCTTAGCTAAGATTCCATGTCGAGTTTGCGGACAGTGGAAGGTCGTGTGGAGAAAAAAAACTCACCTGCAGACCTGCTCGTCCGCATTGTCCCAGTGTCCCAGTGCTACACCTCCTCCATCGAAATCCAAACCCCTCCCCGCTCCCACTGGACGAGTGCATGCTCGAGGCATCCTGATTGATATGTGGCGCAGCATGTAGAGTAAGCGAATGGTGCGAGGGAAGCTTTCAGAAACGCACCGGTAGACCTAGTCCCATCTGCCCTCCCGGTGCTCTGCCCACTCGCCCATCCGACTCCCCAGCCCCCATGCACCCGATTTCTTTCGTCGGTCCGGTTGCCGAAAGTCGATCGCTGTGAGTTGAGGGTGCGCGATCCGCGCGATAGAGAGGAGAGCCAGAAAGTGCATTGAGTGTCGTGACGCAGGCCCGCATCTGATTCCAAGATGCACGATGAAGTGATCTTCTGTTGCGTACGCGACGCGATTGTGTTGAAATAGTGAGCGGCGGGAAGAAGAGCGGCCGGTGAGAAACGTACCTGTGAACCAGTCCCCCATGCACTCTCGCGCTCCGGCCACTCGCCCATAAGCCTCCCCTGCCTCTGGTTGCCCGAGGACGATGGCCCACTTTTGTTCTCCGGTCGCTATGAGTCAGTTCTTGCGAGTCCCTAGTTGGGCTGTGCGTTCGGGTAATGGAGAGGGGAGTGTACAGCGGCGCGGCGTGGGTGATGTCTCAGATAGCACGATGCGCTGCAGGATATGAGACCGTGCGTTCGAGCCCGAGAAAAAGCAGACGCGGACTGGATCCGGCGCTCTGTGGCACGGAACGTTGGATGGGCGGAGGGGGAGACCGATCGTAAAAGAGGACGCACCTGGGTGTCACCCATCCGCACTCTCACTCTAGTTGACCTCTCATCTAACCGGCTCCCATGATTTCCAAACCCCCCAGTCCACTGTCCCGGGGCCGCGAGTTGGCGACCGTGAGTTGGTGGTCGAAGTGCGTGGTCGAAATGCGTGGAGCGATGCGATAGAAGGTATGAGGAGAGTGATGATCGTGCAGGTGGTATAGAGAAGCCGTGATGTGACATGACAGAACGATCGCAAAGACTTGCAACAGTCGATGGTGTCGTTCTCAACAAATAAAGACACGATGGGTATGGTATTTCGGCACAACGATATTAGCATGTGAATGAACATTCCTGCTGATTCGGATTTGGATTTGAAGCCCGGCGACCACATCATCGAGACGAAAACATTTCATTGATGTCAATGTGGCTGTGACAGGGAAAGATTTGTCTATATCTCGGGCTGTGGCCCTCAGAAAAATACGAAACTTTCAGGGGATGTCCCAGGGGCTATTTGGAGCCATCCTAGACGTCGGCGACCACTTTGTGGAAAGAATTGAGTTCGGCGACCACGCCATCAGAGAACATTTGATTTTTGGTCGGGCTGAAAACATACGCTCTGATGGATGGTTTCTGGGGGACGGAATTGTGCACGAAAAGTGGTCGCCGAACCTGGGATGGGTGGAGGGGACCTTCGGGCACATGTGTATGTATTTTTGGACATTTTTTATTACTAAAAATTGTTCACCGACCACGTTTCCAATGGGCTGTCATATCAGCACAGGGATAGCTACTAGACCACTTCTAATAACCCTGTTTCAGCTACTAAACCACCCTAGCTTCCCTCTTCTTGTGTGTTTCAGCTACTAAACCACCCTAACCCTAACCTAGAGCACCCTGACCAGCGACTCGACAGATGTGGGCAGCAGCAGCGACGAGGCTGACACAAACGACGAGCAAATGGAAGAGTGAAGGTGACGTGTGAGTCCATGACGCTTCGATGTGATGATTGCATTCTCATGATACTCACAGTCACATGCAACGATGGACGCGTGCGTTGTTCACCTCCGGAGATCCGGAGCCTGGGTGCCTCGTGCCAGTTGGTTATACGTAGAACTATTACCGTACAAAGATTCACATCGATGTCATTTTCACTAGTACTGTACCGTAGATCAAAACTGTGATCAATTGAGATCTCGTATGAAGCAGATATCAGACTGGTTTCGAATCGGCAATAGGTGCTGTATCAGCCATCTTCCTGCTCAATCTGAACCAAGAATTGACTGGAGCTTCGGCCTACAGCTGGCTGATAGTCCGAACTGAGAGTAACCAAACAGATAGGTTGTTACACCAACCTATCAACGACTGAAAATCATGAAAGAAACTGTACAAGACTGATAGGTTGAAGACGGCCGTTTTAGGTTGTTTTTTATCCTATCCCGTCATCCAACCCGCGACTGACATTCAACCTGGTATCAATCTACGGACTACTCGAATACATCGTCTCGTAGGTTGACCTCGTAGGTTGACAGACAACCTATTCTGCCGCCACAGAGGGTCGAAATCGGGCACTGTGAAAGACCCTAATAGTTGATCCCATCAGTTACCTTCTCTTTCCACCGCCATACTGGCGCTCTGACACCAAACACGATCCGACACTTCTGTCGAGTGATGCCGAAAGCCCGCAAACTCGCTCATGCGCGCGTTGGAAACGATTGGACTCGAGGCTCTGTGATCGAACATCCCACAGACCCCCGTTGAACTCATAGATCCCTGTAGGTCCTTGTTTACTTCCGAATATTCCGGGTCGTCAAGTCGACGCCATAGAAGTGGTGCAAGTGCTCTTGTTCTCGATACGGATACACGACGCAGTCCTCTGGCTACATACAGTTACAATTGCTCTTTCGCTGTCCGCCATCCACTCCTTCCCGCTACAAATGCCTGCCACAAAACGCTCGACTCGGGTGCACGCTATACGGTACAAACGACCGACACTCAGCTCGCTCACAAGGGCGCATCATCCGCGACGTGACGACCCTCACCGACATCCCCGGTGCTGCGTTCCCCTGCGCTGGCTGGTGGCGGTAAAGGACGACCGACTGCTCGCAGCACGACTCCCAGTCACCCGGAGTAATGTACACAGTTGGGTTTTGCACTGGGCTGAGGGTGTAATCCAGAAAAAAGAGAGCAGAGCTGCGCAGGGAGCGGATCAGGGCCTCGAGGACGAGGTCGGTGCTGATGGTCACCGCGCGGTGCACGTCCTTGAAAACCGTATGGAACACGCGGAAGGAGGCGACCGGGACGGCGGTGGCACCACGCTCTTCTAGAGAGCAGCAGCACTCAGTCAGCATGATACATGGGTGGTATGTGGCTAGGCCTTGACTTACCCCATTGGACGCTTAGCGTCCAGCCAGTACAGCGATCTTGCGTGTACTCGCCCCGCGCGATCTCGATCACGAAGGACATCCCTTGGGTGAAGATTCGGTCTCGGAAGATGGCTGTGGTTTCCGGAAAGGCGTGTGGTAGGCGGCTGGAGACGCCTCCAAAGGCGGGGTCTGTGAATACATTGCAATCGAACTCAGTGCGCCTGAGCTCGGTCATGTAGGTCACGAGGGTCTCATTCGCAACACTCGCGTCTGCGAACGACATGGTGCGAGGTTCTGGAAAGCGTTGGACGAGGACAGACATCTGGTGGAGGAGAGGAGGCTGGTGTTCCTTCATGGCCGCGAGGTGGGGGTATATAACTGGGAATTCCTGCGCTATGGCCCTCGAGATGAGGTGCCCGATTAGGAAAGACTAGACATCTAGAATACCTGTCCAAATCAGCCAAAGCGCAATGCAAAGACAAAGGAGAAGGGGGAGTTGGTTCAATGACAGGAAAATGCCCTTGAAACCACTGACGAGAAAAGCGTCACCACCAGACTTGGATTTTCTCCATCCATCTCGTGAGCTGAAGTACGTGTTCATCCCCTGCGCCTTGGCGCGGGACCCGACGGGAGATCAGCCCTACCTGCCCAAATAAGATGTGCATGACGTGACTGTCTCCGAGCAGTGAGAGCTGACACATTATGACAGCTGCTCATAGCCTCATACCTCGATGCGCAACAGTCGTCGGAGCGTCGGAGCAGCCACTTGACGCGTGATTGCATCAGTCTCCCAAGTCGTTCAGTATAACAAGGACGACGACGGTATGCCGGAAATGTGTGACGCACATCAGAATGAATGTAGCTAGACCGGAGAATAGGCGCTTAATATCTCGGACCAGGGAGATGCGAATGCTACTTGCTCGGCAGTGCCGTCAGCGTCGAATACCGACCAAGCGAACGAAGAGTAGTGGAAATCTGGAATTTAATGGGGTGGTCCATCAATCGAGCACGTGATATCACTCCATCACAGTTCTGGATCAGTCTACTTCCTGATCCGCATCGTGTCAGCGAAGAATTCGGTTTTTCTGATCACAAACTCTGGCGCATCCATCCTTCATGCCTGGAATTGCTGAGGCACATGTATGCCAGCTATATAATTCCAAAAATCTCCACGGTACCATTGCCTAAGGACCATATTCCAGGAGCTTCTCACGTTCTCTAAGAATCTAAACCCGCTCGCCCCGGTGGACTTAGAGGAATGACTTGCCTGGAACAGCTGATCTTATCTCCCCACGCTCAGACCAGTTTAAAATGAAAGTCTGGACTGAAGGAGTCATCTTCGACAGTGTCTATGCAGGCTTCACACTCTCTTTGTGTCAAGTGCCACGACGTTGGAATTGTATGAAACTGGACTAATCCTGTTTTCCGTACGCTGATCCACCGCCACTCTCGACATCAATGGACCCCCCACTGCAAATACCCGGTTTTCCAAGCTTCTCAAACCTACTCAATAGTCATCGCTTTGCTTTGTTCAGTATGATAATTGCAACGGCACATTGTTTCTATCTTCGCGCTTGGGCTGATTTTGACAGGTTAGTACGTGAGCGGATAGCGCATTTCCCAATTTGGCGGGCAGTCTCGAGGGCCATAGCGCACCATTATCTGTTTTATATCCTGCGCTCGCAGCGATGCAGACCAGTTCTCAACGAACCTCACATCCTCCAGCTATCCATTCGTTCCATCCCAGATGACCCTCCTCGTCAACCGTTTCCCACTCCCGAACGGCACGTTCGTAGACTCCATCAGCACCTTCGAGCAGCTGTTAGTCCGGTACATGAGTGCATTACGCCGCAGAGAACAGGATGCCCGGTCGGGCATGACTTCAAGCCAACTTCCATCCGACTTTCCGGTCACGCAGAGCAAATTTCTTGCACGTATCGACAATTCGCCCGGCTTTTCGTTCTTCGCCAGCATCAAATACCACGTGTACAACCGCGAGCAGTGTTCTGGGTGGACACTCTACGTCCAATGGGGTCAGTGAAATATTCATCAGCGAACTGAATGCACTCAATGACTGTCACGTCCTCCAGAAGAGCGAAACGCCGAGCGGCCAACCGCCGTCGCGTCATTCCGCGTTCCCAACACCATCGTCGGGGATATCTACCGCTCCGTGCAGATCACCACCGACCTCGTGCTCGAGGCGCTCATTTCCTCGCTGTACAATGCGGCCCCCGTCGCGCTTGTCGTGACCATCGGTCCAGTATACCACGAACCAGGGAACTCGGGCTGGCTGGCGCGCTATGTTGAGTCGGTAGTGCTCCAGGTCGACGCCAACAGCGATCCCAATGGCGCGCAGGCCGTCCGGACTGTGGAACAGCGAGTGATGTGCCCGTGTCTCGGAGCCATGCAAGGATGTCGGGCATGGGTCCCCACGAGCGCGCGGCCTGCTCTGTGCAAAGACCACCTGGGAATGCGATTCGTGTAAATGTGGGGATGAAACAACTCGCACCCTTGTACTTGTATCCACTGGATGTACAACATATTCAATTTGATAACAAGAGCACTTTAATCATGCGTGCACCAGCGGCGGATGATCCCCGAGAAAACAAGGACTTTGATTGATCTACATCACCGCTCTGTGGTGCAAACACGTACCTCATAAGTACGGATCGGATTCTGAATCAAACGATGTTCCATCCATCATTATGTAATTTGAAAGTATGATTTCGGTCGTTGCCCTAAAATGAGAGGGACACTCACAACTTGGATGCATCATTTCCTGACATATGCACGTGACATTCTTACTACCGGTTGATGCTGTGGCCGAGGGCCGAAGGCACATGACACTGCTGACGAACGTGTTTTTAGTTTGGGCCGCTCTCCAGAGCCCACATGGATTTCTTCCAGCATCATGACACTATTCGTATATCTTTCAGCATTTTTTTTTTGGCTGAGTTTGCCTAAAATTTCTAAACTGTTTCTTATGAATTTTTATTTATTTATTTCACTTAATGGGCTTGTGGCCCCACTCTAGAGCGAAGGACCCATGCGGCTATCCTAAACTTGGAAGCGGCTGGGGGAGTTTTTTCTTTTTGGATCAAGAAGAGACCAGGATCCACCAAGAAGACAAGGAACGAAGAAGGAGGTCACGACCGCTCCGGAGATCATAAAAAAAACGGATCTGTTTCGCACAGTGCAGATCAGACTTCAACATCGAGATGGAGGAAGAAGAGGTTACTGCGGGGATCCAGTGCAGTTTATCGCTATCACGATGACCATTCTGTATTCCAGAAGCTTTGCAATCAAAAACATCTTCAAGTCACATACGCTATAAATGTGAAACGCATAGTACGAATGCGAGTTTCTCAGTGTTAATCGACATTCCATAGGCAAATGAGAGACCAGCTATGGATTGTTCGCTCGTCAGGAATGCATGGAAAATGAAGACCTGACCGACATGAACGTGGCATACAAAGCCACAACGAGCGCGAAGACGCATTGCGCAACCTGGGACGAGGATGCTCAGTTCCGGAATCGTAAGACAAGTCGTTCAGCCAACAACATCTAATGAAAGAGGGCATGTACAGAGATATGTGCTCAGAGTTCCCAGAGTGCACCGACGGAAAACAGATATGTGACACTACCCCATAACTTGAGAGGATTCATTGGACTCATCTAAATCTTCCAGTATCGATCATAGTCAATGGTCGCAGACTAGGTTCAAGGCAAGGCGGCCGCCAGTGTGCAGCGAAGATGAGAGGCTCGTTATGACTGGATTCTTGAATTAGATCAATGTTTCGACTCGGACCCGCCGGAAGATAGGCGAGCACTTATCAATTGCTCAAGAATCGTGTGAAACTCCCGCCCGAAAGCCCCACCCAATCTGATAGTACGCATATACGACCTGCTGCTGGCCACCGTCCCCAACAGCGCACACCACGCGTTCTTTCCTCCGCACCACCAGCTGCTCTCCATCCCCAGTCCGGCTAGTCCTCATGCCGAAAGTGAGCTCGACGTCCTCACATTCGACCGCATGCGTCGGCCGCAGCGGCATGACCAGGTGGAACAGCGCGTCTGGGGACCGCCGCAGCATGGCGCGGACGGCGGCGTAGATCCAGGCGGCATGGGGTGGTTCGTAAGCGATGTCAGCGCCAAGGATCACATCGAAGCCGGGGGAGAGGTGCGTGGTGAGAGGACATAAGGAAGGGGCGGATTGAGGTGAGGATGGCGCTGTAGGGGATGTGAAGGCCGCCCAGTCCAACGGATGAACACATATCGAGGTCGAGGTAGCGCATCCCAATTCAAAGGTGGAAGGAGAAAAGTTCTGGGTGACGTTCCACGCGAGGTTTTCTAGCACGGCAGGGTACAAGTCTGTGCACACCACGCGTGTTTTCGGCCTTCCTGCACTCTCGGCCTCAGCAAGCTTGGTATAAGCGATCCCAACGAGCCCTGTTCCCGATCCGAGTTCCAGGACACGTAGCGGCTCCGCATCATTGCCTGATTCACTCCTCCCTCCCAGCCTGAAGATCGCCGGATCGCGCGACATGAGATCTGCGAGAACACACGCCCCGCCCCACGTCTGTACCCCAGCGCTTTCGAGTCCATCCGACAGGGGCATGTCCCTGACCGTCACTGTCAGTGCCATCCTTTTCCAGCCGCCGGCGCTCGCATGACGGTACAACGGCAGGACACGCGTCATGGGCCCGCTGCCACCTGGCCCAGCGAGATTCGCGAGGAGGGAGGCCGCGGCGGGCGTGTCGGGGAAACGGGTGGTGAGGTAGGAAAGCCAGCGCAGGGCATGCGTACGCTCGAATGCGTCGGTGCGTAGCGCAGTGTACGGGTCATCCTCATCCTCAACCTCATCACGGTCGTCGTTTCCGCTGACATTTTTTCTCCCGTTGTCCTCAGCCCTCTGGATTTCCACCCCGGTACGTCCATCGGAAACCTCGAGGGTCCGCCGCAGGATCTTAGAGCCTCGGACAGACGGCATATAGAGGGTGCGCAGGTACTCGACATATTCGTGCAGAACCTCTGGCGGAAGCGAGCCGAGCGAGCGCGGCGGGGGTAGTTTCAGGCTCGGTGGGTCGATGGTTGCTGAGGATATGAGCATGACAGTCGATAAGTGAAGAGCATCTGATCTGATCTGTCTGTCTTCATACTTTTCGCCCGTCGTTGCAGGTACAAATGGGCATGACACCAATGCCCATGAGTGACTAAGATAAGTAATGGACAACAGATTAGTCCATGGCAAGTACGGCGCATGAGATTAGAGAATCGCGTCTAGGGCAATGATGATAGGTAAGATGTGTACGCTACATAACACAACGTCAGAAAAACGCAATGGGAGCCTTACTTCAACAGGTCAGCTTTCGGTATACGCGGGCGGGGCGGCCGCATATACCTCCTCCTCCATCGTACGACTCTTCTCACTCATCGGCAGCGCACGCACTTCGAGACCGAGACCACCCACCCCCCCAGTCGAACGGGAAGAAGACGCCGTGGCTATGGATGTCGCTCTCGTCACCCTGCTTCCGCTGGCGCAATGGACGTCTAAAGTATCCGAAGGTCCCAGCGATCCCCTGGGCCCGGCCCGAGACTCGGATGTCTGCGGTGTCGATAGATCATAGCTGTTGTCGCGCGCCAGGTCATTGAAGACGAACGGCGTGGGCTTGGGGTAAAGCATAGAGTTGCGGTCGTCAAACCGGCCCCAATGGTCCAATACATTGTTTGTGCGGGCGTAGTCACCGCGAGGATTGCGCCGTCGCAAAACGAAAAAGTAGAAGGCAAAGGCGCCTGCGATGATTGCTGCTGCGCCCAATCCGACACCGAGCGCGATCGACAGGGAGTCTTTCGGCGGTGGTTTCGGGGCGACGCCTGTTGAGTTGGTAGGGGATGACAACGAAGGGGAGGACGATGACGAAGACGCAGAGCCCGTTCCGTTTTCTATCGTGTAGCTGTAACCTACCCATTAGTCGGGTGTATGAGAGGTATTAGAGACGGGGGAAGGCACTAAAAGCCATCGCAAATGATAAAACGGTTATCCCCTATCGTCAGCTGTACGATGCTATTCTTGGCCCGGTCGCAGACCACCGCACATCCCACAGCGAAGACTCGGATCCACCGACACTCGTGGTCGACGCGAATGGATCAGTGAGATTGACAACCACACTACGCTCCCCGTCGAACGTAATCACAGTGTCCACGGCGTACGGCCAGAGCGGTGCCAGGTAGTACACTGCAACGCCTGCAGTGAGGTCTTCAGGGAGTTAGCTCGACAGGCAGATGGCCTCAACGCACCTGTGAACTTGAATGTGGCGCTAGCTCTCACATCGCTAGTGCCTGTATGCGTCCCGCCAAAATCCAGACTGGCCCTATGGGACGAGGAGCGCTCCCATATCCCGGCATACGTGATGAGGGGCGACGTGTCGTCCACTGATACGTTCCACAGGGCATTCACTGCGGGCAGCAATGAAAGGACCGGCAGTAGCAGTGACAGCATGAATGAGGGTATAAGAAAAGGAGGTGAGACGAGACGAGGCGAGCGCGACAGTGGGCGCCGCCATGACGCTTCACTATCAATTGGTGCGTCAAACAAACGAGCGCGCTGTTTGTTGATGCGGAGACTTATTATACCGGCTTGTCAACCAGGCTTGTGCCCCATGTCGGAGTTTAAAATTAGCGGGCCGGGCTTGGCTTGTGTGATGGGGGCGTGGGCGTAGCTTGTGCACAGATCTGATCAATGATATCGTCGCTGCTCATCGCGTCAGCCCCGCGCTCACGTCGGACGTGCTATTTAATGGTCGTAGTACATCGTCCTTCATTCTAAATGTATATATTAGCTGCATTATGCTTCGGACGCCTCAATTGTCACCACCATCAAGCACGAGTAGCCCGTGCTCAGTGATAGCTCACCGCCTCTTCGTTGTGCCTTGCCACCCCTTTGCCCGGGACCGTCCCCGCGCTTTCTTTGCGCTTTACTCGCGCTCACCATCAGAGATCGCTTTCTCCAGCCTCCGCTTGTGCCGCTGTCTCCTCTTGGCCGGGATCAGTGCGTACGTCGGCGCCTCGCCTCGAATGCGAGATCAGCGGTAGCTCACCACCTCTTTGCTGTGCTTTGCCGCCCCCTTGCCCGGGACTGTCCCCGCACTTTCTTTGCGCTTTGCTCACGCTCACCGTCGGAGATTGCTTTCCAGGTTCCGCTTGTTCCGCTGTCTCCTCATGATTGGGATCAGTGCTTACATTGGTGCCTCGCCTCCAGTGCGGTGGTAGACCGGGATATGGATGTGGGGTCGTATCCGCAGTGCTCCGTGAAGAAGCGTCAGAGGCTCGAACGTTCTGAGACGCGTCCGAAAATGCCACTCACATTTTGTACAACCCGTGGAGTTCCGGGGTTTGTCGAGACTCGAAACCAATCAATAGCTAACACCCAAAACAGAGCCTGAGGAGTTCCGAGGCGCGTTCGAAAATTCGACCGACCTCTTTCACCGCCCGTGGATTTCCGAGGCGCGTCAAAATCGAACCAGGATCGGAAAAATATGGACCTGAGTAATGAGAATGTAAGAATGAGAACTTGTATTATTCTGTAAGCTACCTCTTGTATATATACTAAATATCTGTATTTATCTAGAAGGTCGTGGAACAAGCAGGAGGGCGGTAGTGAGATAAGTAATGACAAGTAATTGCCAATTACTTATCATTACTAGTAAGATATGCGATCGCCAACACTGAGCATGCCTTCTAAACATACCACCTGTGCCACTCACATATTCCAAAGTTTTTAAGCATTCATGAGCGCAGAGCGTTGCGGGAATGATGATGGTGCTGTACAATCATAAGACTTTCACTCATAGGCACTGACTTCGAAACTACTTCGAATCGCAAGCACCTTGTTGCATATCACAGGCACCGACCAGCTCAATACACTTCTGCAAAAAAGCCCGACAGTCCGTGATGCGTTTGAGCCTCTCTGTGATGCGCAGGTCGAGAAAAGAGTACTTGGCGGCGTATCTCTATGTAAAATATGATTAGACCATCTTTAGCGCTGTCGATCAGCATGTACATGAGCCCTATCTATCGTAGAGTACAACGTATAGCTCATAAATACCGCAGATAGCCTCTGATTACGCTTTAAACTATGGGAGACAAGCCGATTTGTCGGGCATGACAAGCCGACAAATTGGCTTGCAAGCCTGATGGCATCAGCTGCCAGCCAAATCCACGCCCATCAGTAAAAAAGCCGTTTTGCGCAGGCGCAAGCCGTTTCGTCATGCCCGAAACGTCGGTCTCGTTGATGCGTCACAATCTAAACGTGGATGAATGTCTTCGGGTACCCCGGGTTGCTCATCGATCGGGCGCTGCAGTCATAAGGTAGGTCTCTCGTGTTATACAGATTCTTAGAACTCACTGAAGGGCTCCATCATAAAGCGTAGTGAAGAACATTAGACTGAACTCGCACGATCGGAGACTCGATGTCTTCCCCATCACTTCTGGATATGTCTGCAGACCGTTCCATGAGGAGACACACATGTTGAACAGCTGATTGGAAAGGGCCCGCGACAAGCTCGCCCGTGGGATCTTCACAGCTCCCCAGGCGGCCGAATCGATCCCACTCCTGGGAGTCTATGGGAGCGCAACAGATGTGACTGAATGTCTCCTCGTCTGGTGAGCAAATCCTATCTTAGCTCGGAGGTTGCGGATATTTTCATGCGCTCCACAGATCATGGTGCGGCGGGAGAAGCGGACGGAAATAATCAATTCCAATTCACTGGATTCAACGATACATTCATCCAGAAATATCCCTAGCGCTACTGAATGCCTTGCAGGGATCATGGCGAACAAATCTCGAGAGGAGCAGCTCAGTAGAACCAGTACTTGGCAACGTACTTGACGGAGATGGACGATCCGGCCTTGCACTGGCACACGAGATGAGTCTTTACCATGCCAAGAAATTTCAGCAACTTACCGAGGTGGGCGGCTGACCCCCGACGGTGTCGATGCGGAACACGTTGGTGGCCAGGGTACCCTTCAACTGAGCGAGCTCGAGCCAATCCACGTTCACCGAGGGGTTCTTAGGTGCGACCAGGTCAGCGATTTTGCTTGCGATGACGAACGAGGAGGTGCCCGGCCCAAGGCTGGAGGAAAAGTCCCATTCCGCAGAAATCCCGGTGCCCGACGGCGAGGTCACAAAGAAGTGGTTCTGCGGGTGATAGATGAGCGGAGACGCGGAGGTTCAGTGCAAAAAATGGCGTACACCGAGCTTGCGCGAAGCACCAAAGAGTGGGCCAATGCCGTCAACCAGTCCGAGCCCTTTTTCCTCGCTCCAGACGTCGAATGCATACTCCTGGAGGTTGTCGAAACCGACCGTACCCTCGAGACAAGAGATGTCGAAGATCGACGCGATGGCTCCGATGGAGCTAAGTGAGCGATCAAGGTCAGCGGACGGCTATGATTAGAGCGGCCGTCCTCACGTGTAGGTCAGCGTGGTGCTCGAGCAAGTATAGTTTTGGATGCCGACACCGAGCGTGACGAACTTGACGGGCAGGTTCGGTGCGACGAGCGTCGTCTGTCCCGCAGGAAGGTCCGGCGACGCCCTGGTCGGGTTGCACTGGGACGGCGCACCCGCGACGAGAGCCGCGAAAAAGACCAAGGGAAGGATCAGTTTGGCGAACATGTCAGTAGCTCTTTTGCTTCTGTGCTGGAGGGATGTACACCTGGGAGGATGTTGGTCGTATTTCTGGAAAGCAGCGGGCCTTTATACTCTATGTGCGGGCCCGCATCATGACCGTAACAAAATAAAATACTGACCAACCACGAGGATCACTGAGCCCCTGGGAGTCTCACTAATACGGCAACAGCTGTCGCGCTGGGCCTGGACGGATGTTACCCACGCATCTCAAGTCCTTCTTCTGTCGTGCAAGAACGTGCTTAGGGTGATGAGGCATGATGGCCCACCTTGGCCGCCTCCGCGAAGGGCCTCTATCCCCGCAAAAACCGACCCTTTGCTCCTAGACGTTCGTTCACGAGTCGATCGTGCCCGAGGCTGACAAAACACACATGCTTGCCCCTACTTCACTCATCACTACGCGTCTGCACTTGGCACTTCCAATGACTCCTGCGCTAGAGCGCAGGGATTCTCGACTGGTCTCGATCGGACAAACCACATTGGCCCAGCAAATGATGGACGGCCGGCGGTGTTGTTGGAACAGCGAAATGATTTGAAGTTGATGCAAGAGTCACTTTCGCGGCTACTTGGTGTCTGTGATCGCCCGAGGTGAACTCACAAGCAGGTGAAATCGTTAGGGCGACCACGTGACTCATTGCAGTTATTTCTGTGAAAAGGTGGCATGGGGCAGGGCAAGGTAGGATCCTCCACCAAAAGAAATGAAGTCATCTCTAGACTCATCGAGAGCAGTCGAAATTTGCCGAAAATCGACCGTATCGTCAGAAATTGCGCAGCATCCTTCGCGGATAAGGTTGGTCCCTTCTAGTGATTGATGTTAAAAGATTGCCCGCGGGTTCTCGGCATCTCGATTGATGTTTTTTTTCTTCCTTCTGGTCGGACAGAATCACTGAATGATGCACCAGTCGTCTCACATATGATGTGCTGAGCCGTGGCTGATCTTTCAAGTCCGAGGCTTCACCTACGGAGAAAGTGCCCAGCGCGTGAAATTTCTTATGAAGGCAGCTTTCCCATGTGCCAAGTGCAACCGAGGGAAGGGAAGCAGAAGGGAGCTCATCAGCCGTGCCGTACGCCAAGGCAAAGTAGTAATTATGTCAAGGTCAGCGACATGCCGACATGCTTACAAGTTCGCCCTGACTGAAATCTCGTGATCTGAAGCACAGTTGTGACAGCTAGCCCTTCTCGTCGTGCCTCGTGGTGCGCTGGGAGCTAGACGAAGTCCGCTATCATGGGGGCGGGTCAGGATATACCGTATCCGGACACAATGATCAGACCACGAGGCAGTGGCACACAACGTATTCGCCCGGTATCCGCTGCGACAAAGCAAATCTCCTCGTCGCTTTGTTGACGTCGTCCATGGGTGAGCGCATGCTCCGGGCAGGGGGTATATAACGATGCCAGGTGCGTATCTTTGTTCCCAGAGGCCGCTGTGGGCCTCACTCCTACCCCTTGCCTCCTCTATAGTGCAAAGACCGACCGCCTATGGCTTCCAGCTTTTCTGTCTCATCATCCCTCGGCTGCATCCGCTCCGCTTCAGTCGCGTTCCTCACCGATCTCCAATCTTCGAAATCGCTACATCAGCTCCTCTGCGCTCCATCCGGTCTCCTTGATTGCGACGACATGTCGTTCGACGTGTTCCCCATCAGCCAACACCTGCACGATGCGTCGAACAAGCAGGCATTCCTCCTTGAGCTACACTTTCATCGCAATGTGACGCATGGTGGACCGGGCTCTACCGTCTTCACAGCGTCAAGTTCCCAGTGGGGTATGTCACGCTCGCTTTCCTTACGGGGGGCGGACGACTAAATCGCGAAGCAGGAGATCACAAACTCCTCGGATCTTTCGCGATTCACGACTCTGTGTACACCCATCCCAATCGAGTCGCGGGTGTCACCGCCGCTTTCGTTCTCACGACCATGTCGCAAGTCATCCGACTTGGCTGGGTCGATGCGCGCGTCGGGATGCATGAGCTCGTGCGGTTTCATTACCCTCAGCCGCAGTTCCCGATCGACACCCATATAACATCCATCAAAGTCGAGCAGATCCCGCTCCCTCCTCTTCCTCTCGATCTGTTCAATTTGGATTCCTGAATGATCGAGTATTCACGAGTGCCCACTGCGGGCAGCGGGCACATGCATTCTGCTTTTGGGACCTTCTCCTTATCTCGTTCGAATACCCGCCGAGCGCACGGCCAACATCTTATTGCTTACTGTATTGCTTTGTCTATTGTATCAAAGCTGGAATAACTGGAGATGGAAATCTGATCTTATCCATCTGTATGCGCCCGCATGCGCCACAGAGTCAAGGGAGCTGCCGGCTTCGATCCGGCAAAATGAGCAGCCGGCCCGCCGGCATAGCGTGGCAGATGCCAGCGAAGCTCCGATCCTGATGCGGACGGAATCGGTCGCTGAATTGCTCAACGTTCGACCCGGATACGGACGATATTGGGCTCATCAGTGGCTGATCTCTGATCTCGTATGCGGAATATGCTCATATGTTATGGTCCGACGCTGGATGCAGACGCAAAGGCTGAGGCATGGACACCTTCCACACACACGTCTCTCCCTCTCGATAATGATGGCTGAGAATTATTCAATTGAAATGCTGTTTGGAAGCTCAATGTGCCCCAAGCTATGCATCACTACACTGAGAGCAAAATAAGATTCATACTACTATCTTGAAAAAATGGCCTAAATTACATTTTTAGAGTGTGTATGCTTGCATGTATCAGGCCCGTGATTGGCGGTCCGATGACCTACGCGGAGGGATGCTCAGGCTGCAAAGGTCCGGTCTGACTCGCGGACAAAACAAGGTAGAATTTTCCTCAGGCGATCCTTATGCCGCCCAATTCCGAGTAAATATGTGAGGACGGATCTGATCAACACAGTGATTTTCGGATCGGACATCCGAAGGCATATGCCACTTGCCTAGCGACGCCTCGAAGAGCCTAGGTGGATGTAATCAGCCGAAAGATAGGAGAGTAGATCTTGAGACGTGACGTAGAAGCACGAGCAGCATGCAGCTTTGAACTCTGACGCACTAAAACTTCCTCCTTAGTCTCTCACGAAATGAGAACACCCACTGAAATGTGTCAAAATAAGCAATCTCAGTGGGCAGGAATTCCTTCGATGCTGAACCTATGCCAATGCTTGGGATTCGGACTCAAGAAATCGAGGGCCCAGCCGCAGTATGCTGCAGTCAGTTGGCCGGAGAAGCGGACTGTGTTTCGCCGTTTCATCTGTGTGTCACGAGTGTCCGATGAGCGGTGCTCGCACTTACCACAGGTCTCATTTTTTGAAGTTTCCATGCTTTATTCAAAGCACGTGGGTGCTGCGACTGACTTCGTTATAACCATACCGATTCCCGAATGAGAAATAAAAGGTAAGTGGGTGAGAAAAATCTGACGGAGGAGTGGAGCAGACGGCGAAGAGAAATCCGCCGAGCGTCGCAAACAAGTTGCGAAAGGTACGAGGCTCATTTACAGACTTTATCGAAGCTAATTCGGGATCTTGTCTCTGACTCACGCGTGACGAACCAGGTCGCCTAGACTATGCCGAACCTTTGATGATCCCAATTGGCACCTGCGTTGATGTCGAACAGCCCATTCGATATCGACTTTCGGAAAGCTAGCATCCCGCTCGGCAAGATCACAAGTTGGGAGGCCATCTGGATGCAGCTGAATTCATAATTAGTATAGATCATTGGCCCTGGAACATTTAATAGCCCAGCAATGCCATCAGCAAAACCGGGACAACCATGTGTGGGCCGGCGGTACCCACAAGGCGGTGCCTGTAATATACAGGCTGACAAATCCTGACGTGGGTGACGTGGCATCTGCCTGCCCGTCATCTGGCATATTCGTGCTCTGCAACTCCTCGACGGCCATGCCCGCGCTCGACTGGGCCTTTCACGTTCGGCAGCATCAACAACTACCTGGCTTCTTCTCCGTCGACTGCGCACCGGGCTGCTGTTCTCTCTGTCGAAATGTCACCAAGGCGGCTGTTTTTCGTTGCATGCTTTCTGTTGCGGCCACCTTTGGAATGGTATCACTCAAGACTGTAGTATCACCAGCGGGTAGGCGTGTACTTTGCGGCGATCGGCCTCACATGTACGTCATTACAGCTCACTGTATCCCAGCCGTGCTGCTTCCTCATCCAGTGGCAAGTGCCCATCCTCGCCGTCCTCTGGGCCCAACTCATCTTCATCAGGCTCATCATCTCCGTCTTCAGAACCATACAACTCGGCGTCTTCACCCTCACTTTCCACATCGCTCTTGTCGCCTGGAGGGTCCTCCTCGCTGTCTGAGTCACGGTCAGGGCTGACATCATCCTCTGAGTCGTGGTCTTGCTGAGCTAAGTCTGTCACGGTGCGGCTGGTATCTGCAGCATCGGTATCTTCTTCGTCCTCGAGCTCCATGTCATCAACATTGTTTCTCACACTGTTGTCAGCCTCGGCGTCTGGGACTGCCACATGGTAATGACCGACACCTCCACCAAGGTAGCGCATCATCATGTCGCGATCACAGAAGCTGTCTCAGCGGCAGGATGGTCAGTACACGCATGCACTGTATCAGACCAACAGACTGACAAGTTGACATAGTGATATCGCCAGTCATTGAACTCGTCAGGTCGGCGTGCCAGGGTTGTATATGGTACTCTATCTGTTGGCCCATGTGCAAACGCCGGGATGAGATGGGATGCCCGGATGATCTCATCAGGATCTACAAACCCGTATGTGCGAGGATCTGAATCTGGCATGAACTGAACACGATGCAGCCGTTTCCGCTTGAATCCCCCACGGAAGGTTAGGTCAATCTCGAATCGACGAACCCAAACAAATGCGACAGGCACCGCAGGAGCAAGATAGCCATCAAGTCGCCGACGAACTTCGCAGTGGAAGATCCCAATGATACGTGCATATTCGAAGGGGTGAGCGTTTCGGTTTCCGTCCACTGCCTCTGGCTGGGATGATAACATCATGATGTCAGCATTCCCTCGTGGATTCATCGAATCTTGACCTCGTCGGACATCGCTAGTGGTGTAGTTGACTCGCAGTACTTTGTGAATGTAGAGTCGCTCATCAGCAATTATGATGTTGTTCCGTTGTTCTGTCGTGAACTCATCACCGTTGCCAGAGTACATGGGATGCTCCAGCCGAGCAAGCAGATGTTCATGAAGCTTGGGTCTGAAATCCTGTCACCGTAACGGTAACATCTTCAAGTTAAGCAACAGTTTGTGGCTGGTGACAGTTCACTTACCTTGACAGCAGGGTCGGCACTGTGTTGATATAACCACGAGCCAAGATTAAGATGGTAGTCCCGCCGAAGAGAGATATGATGGTGAGCTTCTGGAGCGGTGTACGGAAGTGATTCAGACTCGGCAAAGGCTAGTGTGGGGAGCCGTTGTGGTGGACTAGGTGTTTTGAAAGCTGTTCCAGTGGCTGCTTTCCGTTTCTTTGAGGACACTACTGGCTGCTGCATTGTCTCTGAGTCCTGGTGTGGCCCTGCTGTCACAGGAGGTATGACTGGGAGAAGTGAAGCTTGTTGATGTTGCATTATCTTGTCCAGCTCTGTCTCCCGCCTTTCCAGCTGGGTGATCTGCTTCTCAGCTTCATTCTTATTAGTCCGAGCATAGTAGCTCTTCACACGCTTGTGCTCAAGCTCGCCCTTGCCCACAATTCAGTCAAAGAGTGGTTCTAGCTGAATAGATTGACATACCGTCTGAGTAGAATAGGAATCAACTGTGCCAAAAAATGAGATTGTGCGAACATAGTCACCCAGTGCATGAGCCTTGTAAGTCTGAAAGTTGAACTCCTTCTGTTTTTTGCTGGTGGCCTTGGGGTTTGGTGTGGTGTTGCCTGCTTTTCTGGCAGCTTCAGCCTTCCGTGCATTTCGTCGGCCTCGAGCTGCCTCTTCCTTGGGCAGTTCAAATGTGACAAAGTGCTGACAAACAGTGTTCTTGAATTTGCGAAGCAGTGTGCCAAGTTCACGAGTGGTCTGCTTCAAAAGGGCCAGAGTGGAATCAGTGTGTAATCGGAGTTTAGCCAACCCATGCCACAGCGCAAGTGTGAAGAGAAGGTCTTGCACAATATCATCCATCACATCTTCACCTAGCAGGCCCTCAAATGCAGGCATGGCACACTGCAGATGAACTATTAGAGATTGTGATAGTATGTCCAGTATAGTACGCACCTGAAGTAGATCCTCAAAGTTGCGAGCAGCCAGCTTCTTCATTGCTGACACATTTTCATGAAAATGTCGTATTGTTCCTCGGCCAAAGGCTGGTACTTGACGATATCTACCTCAAAATCAGCCAACAGTTGTGTGTATGAGGGATGGAATACAACAAACCGATCATTCAAAGAGTGGACAGCATCACCACCAACTGCAACAAGAATGCGTATGAGATGGGTAAACACTGCTTTCCAAACACCAAGTTCGAATTCGTGCATGAAATCAACCACAAGCATTGTGAAAATTCCAAAGCTGTATGAAGCTGCCTTTGTGAATGCATTCTGCATTGCCATGTCAGTAACAATGTAAGAAAACAAGAGTGACACTTACAATTGTTGGACACCAAGACTGGCCAGAAAGCAGCCCTTCAACTCGTTTGCTCTTGACTTTCAGGGCCTGGCGATAGATCCAAGTCCGCGCCCTAGAGATCCATGTCTGGCGGACCTCAGAGTCAATGCGTTCAGACTGTGTCCGTGCCTTCTCATCATGGACAGTGCCAAGTTGATCAAGCTTGCTTTTAGATATCAAGCATCGAGGACATGGGCAAGAGCCAAGATTGCGGATTGTTGCAAGGAGCACCCTGGAATGGTTATCAGAAACAATGCAATAGTAATAATCTGAGACTCACTTCTCAGGATAATCTGCTGAATAGGTGAATAGGCGAGGGTAGAACCGGCGCTCAATTCCATCAGCACATGTGATCACAATACCATGCTCGCAGGCTGCAAGGAAATCATCATCAAGGATGTGCTTCCAAACTGCATGCATGAGTTCTCGACGACAGTGGGTGAGAAGATCGGCCGAAGGAGCATTCCCTGTGAGGTCATAGAACCAATCAGCAAAATCTGGTGGTAGCTAACAAGTCAAATTAGCTAAGCAAGTATTCTGACTATGCTAGAATGCTTACCTTGGGTATGTACGCAATGTGATGGCTACATCCCGCCCGCGGCTTGCCCCGAATCCATTTTGACTGATTCCCAAAGAAGAGGTACACTGGCCATAGCGCAGCAGTGCCAAAGTTTGCCAGATGTGTCGAATCCGACCAGAGCATGATTGAAAGGACGACCCGCTCAAGATCACAGCCAGGCTCGCCCACTTGTTGTTGAAGCTTCTCGTGCACTTCAATATACGCATCAGATGTGTAAATCTCATCATATAGCCGCTCAGCCGGGGAGTCTGGATCACGCTGCCAGAATTTCTTGAAAGGAGTGTAGTGGAAAAGTCGGGATGATTTGTCCTGGATCACAGCCCTCAGCGTATGTGTGAGATTCCGGAAGTGGAGGCCAGGGACACTGAAAGACGCTAACGGAGCATCCGGACCACGTTTCCGACCATCCGGGACATCAATCTTGACAGCTGCCTCGCACCACCCATCTTTTGCTCCGCTACTCGCTTGCTGCACCTGGCTCACTCTCTCGACTCTCGAGCTGACCCCACCAAGCCCAATCTGCTCGTCGAATCGAGCTGTCTCGCGCTTCAAATCCAGGTCCATCAGGTCCTCTTTCTTGAACTCATCGGATTTGAGAAATCGTAGCAAGCGGGTGCATTCCGCAATCGACTTCATAGCCGACCCGGTCCACATCCAATGCATGAACCCAAGGACTGTCGAGTTTCGAAAAGGGCCCAAAGATGCTGCTTGAGTCGATATGAGGTCGGGTGGGACAGACAAGGGAGACATCCGACTCGATGAATGAGTCACGACTGTCTCGGCTGGGGGTGGAATGTCTGACTGGTCTGCCAGTGAGATATTGCGATCCGGATTGTGAGTTGGTCGCGCGGGATATTCCCGAAACACTCCAAAATCGTCCCTGCGAAACGACGTCGTTTGATGGAAGACACTGCCTCTCAGTCTTCTGAGTCATAGTTCACATTATAACCTTTATTCCATATGTATCAGACCATGCATATCTACAGTAATGACCATACAGCATGTAATGTGGCAGCTGAGGTGTGACCTCCCACAAACGATGACAGATTCTGCGAGCATGTAGGGATGTGTCGACAGACCAAGAACTGTGATCTTGCGATTTGCAGTTCCAGAACTACCGATTTATAATGCACCGCGTACGTAAATATCTACATTGCAGATGTGAAGACTACAGGCAAGTCCCGTCCTTTCACAATTCAATCTGGCATGTAGGTTCTTGCATGCGTGATCAGAGTTCACCGGGCAGATCAGAGTTCACCAGGCAGATCAGAGTTCACCGGGCAGGCCCGAAGAATGTACACTAGGAGGTTTGAGATATTCCCAGGTGCAGATCTAAATGCCCGATGTGCCACTATCTGGCATTTCGAAGAATCTGATGGACTGCAAAGGTCGCTGACGGACTGCAGTGGGTTTCCGGTTTTGCTGATGGCCTCTTTCCGTGACAGAATCCTTGGCTTGACATCTATACCGTGAGAGAGCAGTATCTCTGCCGATGTTTTGTCTCGGATTTACCGGGAGGATCTGCTGCCGGGCTGATGCCACTGAGAGATAGTAGACGATCTCGTCGAACAGTCCAGTCCGTGTTGTCTTTGCCACTCTGGCGTATGACGCAGGCCAAAGCCTGGGGAGGACTCAATTGTGTTCATATCTCATGGGAGCGACGACGTGACCACTCCCAGTCTGTCAGGGCAGTACAAGGTCTAGAAGGATTGAAGAATTTCAAACTTCAAGGGCTAGTCCTTCAAGAAATCAGCGGAGGTCCTCAGTGAGCTCGCGCGCACACCCTGGAACAGCTGTGATGGCCGTCTATCTTGTTGGTGGGGCACGTAAGTTGTGACAATCAAACCAATTCTCCATCCTCATTACCCCATGAGGGATGTGACGGGTGACCGACAATTGAATTGGATAACTACAGTATGATAGTCTCATGATCAGTCGGGTATCTACACTCTGCCGCATTCTAGCGCTTCTGCCCCTGCGTTTATCCTACATCCATGGCGCCAGTTATCATACACGCTCGATCTCGATCATTTTCGCTCCCAAAAAAAAGTCCCAATGCTGGCGCGAATCTGCTTCCCAAGTCACAGAAAGTTGGTGGAAAAAGACGGAGAATACTTGCCAACGGGCGACGCATAGATATGTTCTGGGAAGGAGTTGAATCTCGATATTCTCATTCTCGAGTCCAACGACGATCCATGACCCAATCCACTTCTAGTCTGTCGCCGCTTATTCCCGCATCTCCAATGTCTCGAACTCCACTAACTTCCTCTCTAGCGCTCTTACCACATTGAGCGTCGGTAACCACCTATGGACTTCTCCCCAGTAGTTGCGAGTGCGCAAGTCCGGATCTGCACCATCATAGCTGGTCTCCTCGCGATCATCGGCTGTTGTCGTTATCTTCGTCAATCCCCCGAACAGCATGTTAAGATACGCCGCGACGTCGCTAGGCTGCTCGATCCCCGCCTTGAGCACCATCAGCTCACGCAGCGCCAGCTGGCGTGGGAACGGGCGAGACGACAGGAGACCGGAGGCCCGTGGAGCATCACGCGCGTCGAGGGGGATCTTGAGCGTGCGCAGCGAGCGGCAGTGTTCGGCGAAGGCTGCGAGACAGGGCAGCGAGACGAGTTTGCCGCCGGGGTCGGTGGTCCACAGCCGCAGGTCGACGAGGTGCGGCAGATTCTGTGCGAGAACGCCGAGGCTATCGTTGGTGATGTCGAAACCGACGTGGGATTTGATAGATATGCGCGTGAGAGAAGAGAAAAATGGGGAGCAGAGGAGGGTCAGGCTCCATAAGTCGCCTGCCTCGCCGTTATCCGAGCTGGAGATATCTAGCAGACGGAGTTCCGATGCAGAACAGCTCCTAACGGACGATACTAGGCTTTCGAAGGCCGAGTTGAGGACGAGTTCTTTCAGTCCGAGATAGAGGGTTGACAGCGGCGACCTGGTCAATGTTGAGAGAAGCAGGATTGCCTCCGCCTGTGTGACAGATTGCAGATCGAGCGCTTCGAGGGCAGGAAAGAATGGTGCTTCAGCGGGGAGCGTCGCGAGATCCTCGAGATTGGTGACGAACGTCGTGGAGAGCGACTGGAGTCGTGGAAGCGCACCCAGGCAAAGGAGAGTTCGCTGATTCGCCACATGCGCCGAAGCGGAGCGCAGGTCTTCGTACAGAGCGAACGCGGAGGAGAGCAGATCCGCGGGCCCTTCCTCGTCAGACGTATCGAAGTGCAAGCCTATATCACGCATCGTCTTGGAGAATCGATGCGAGATCTCCGATAGAAATGCCATGTTTTCGTCAGTATTCCCCTCTAAGCAGGGAGACCAGATGTGTAGGCTGGTCAACTTCGGTCCGAGAAACGGGCGCATGGCCGTAAGGTTGTTCTGATGCCACGTGAGCGATTGGAGCGAGACAAGGCACGTCTCGGGAGGTGGACAGATCAGGATCGCACCCAGTGCTTGGGCAACATCGAGCGCGGATCCTCCGGAGGAAGGGCAGGTCAAATCACGGATGCAAGGACCATAGATAACCGAGCGTGTCCAGTCTTGGGAAACGATGTCTCTCCGCGGTGACAAAATTCCTGTGTGGCAGAGAAGTCAGCTTTCGGCGGGTGGCGCAGGCAAAAATAGCACGGAAGTGACAACTGACTGGACGTTCCGGAACCCAAGCCCGCATTCCACACATCTTCTGGCATCGTGTATCTCAGCCAATCCCCAAGCTCGACGGTGGCCCATAGGGCTTCTATCGCGGGCTGAAAAAACACTCGACAAGTCTGAGCGAGCGCTGCGAGGAGTCCCTTGAGCTCGTCGCGCTCGACAGCTTCACAGATGAGGTTACGAATTTCGGCAACCTCCAGTGCGGGATGCATCGAGTCGCAGGGATGGGGGGTAGACGCGAAACACTGTCTGGAATGTGGGCCGAATGCAGGACGTCGTCAGGTATGCGCCGCGGATAAATGTCTTGAAATTATATAATGCTCTCACTCCGGAGTCTGCCGAGGAGAAAGAGGGTCTCCCCGACAATCCAAAGATCGAGATGGACCTGGTTCTTCTTGACGCTGGACCAACGCGCGTGAGTGCCATGCACGGTCCCGGGTGATTGGTTCAGTCGTCTGCGTCGTTTTGACCCAGTGCAGGAGGCAGCTGTTCGAGGAAGCTGATGAGCAGTGAAATGAAGATTCCCGGCGTGTTTTTCTGATGAGCACTCGGACGAAGGCGCGCAATCATGGATAGGCACACGATCAATTCTGTTTCGCTATTGCGTTGCCAGGCAACCAGTGACAATTCATGACGGCCAAGGATCCGTGGATAGTCGACAAACGCAAGGAGGTGAGCGGATTTTGCCCCAGTCGTCTGCGCGCGTGTGGCTCTGATCGAAGACAATCGCATCGGGCTGCGAATAGACTGAAAGCTGACTATTGAGGTTGCGTGTCCGCGATGAGCTCTGCAGACATCGATATCAAGTGTCCGCAAAGGATCGGGTTAGAGCGGCCTCGCGAGATTTCCATATGTCGTCTCGGAATCAGCTGGAATCAGAGAAGCAGACGACATTCGGCGGTATGTACATGAACCACGGCTCGAAAGATGTCGTCACCTGGCATTCTCATTGCCTCATTGCCCGGCTATTCCCGAAGGGAGTCCGTGGGGACCGGCCACCCCAGGCCGATAAGTTCTGCGGATGACCGGCTGGAAATGGAGGAGAGGATCCGTTCCGATTTACCTGTCGGATGGGAAGGGAACATGCATATTTGGGGGGTTCTTTCTTTCGAAATCCACGTGCAAGGCAAGCAATCGAGCAGGCGCACTCCTCCGGACCGGACGGAGGCGGACAAAAGCCATGAGGATGTCAGTCAGGATCACGTGAAAGCAGGATCCGGCCCGAAAAGCATTTGTAATAAGAAGCAACACTGGTGTGCCGGGAGCAGTTGTAAACGTGATGATCGATGCTCCGCCACAATCCGACTCTGGCTTGTACATCCGGTGCAGAAAGACAATTGCCCGACTCTGTGTGCGGGACACAGCAAGATAGATGCTGGCATCAGCCTCAGTGACTGTGTCTGCTTCAGTTGTTGAGTCCGTCACTGCAGATATTCCAGCGGCTGAGAATTGAGAATCATTCAATCGGCGACCAACTCAATGGCCAGATACTTACATATGGCCAGATATACATGTGCCGTTGTACACTTGCGGAGCCTTGCCATATACAACAACCTCTAACACCGAGAACCCCCAGATTTGGCAACACGGCCTTGGCAATGCCGCGATTGCCGAAGTTTCAACAGCTGGAGCGTCTTCAAATCTTGCCCAAACCGCTGGATGCATCGAGCCGTCACCGCGTGCAACCTCCTCAATGCCGGTACATAAGGATGGCCGGGGCAAGGCCCGATGTTGTAGGCGGTGTGATCTGACGCCGAACTTCGACTCGGCTCCAGCGGTTGGGTTGATCAAGTTGATATCGCCGCGTTCGCCACTTCATGGTGGGATTGTCACTCTAAAGTGCCTTCTGTTCTGAAATGAGGCCAATGAGGCCAAGAAAACCACGGAAACATGCTAGCTGAATTTCACTATCGCACATCCATTTCTCTGGGCATGGAGAGCCGTCCAAAATACTGCGAGCTTTAGAATGCATGCCAAGCCAGGCTGTCCAGATCGTGGCGGTCAAGTTCTCCGCTTTGACGATCGCGACCTGATTCGTGCGAATCTCGGATAATTTGGCGACGATCACGATGTCAACTTTAGTTCTGGCCATGTCACGTTGCACGGCACGTTGGAACTGGGATCGACTCAATGAAGACTCGCATCGCCCCAACGAGTTGGAGTTCGAGTGGGGGCGAGCCAATCAGACGGATTGAGCTTGGCTCTCCCTAATCCATTGGTCGAGACGCATGACCGCGCCGGTGCAATCGATCTCCCTGATACTGTGTCATCGAGGAACCCACTGCAATAAATCAAGATGGCCGCAAGAGTACAGAATGAAGATTGAGCGCATCAAGAAATTGTCTTGGCGTGAATGATGTGCTGCTCAACTAGATTGACGGAATGCGGAGATCTTACCGCCGACAAAGAAGAAGAATGTGGAAAAATCAGGGGAAACGAGATTGATTCAACACGTAAAGATACAAAACAGGTTGTGGCGTCTG
The DNA here is from genome assembly GCA_963692855.1 of Mycena citricolor. NCBI lineage: Eukaryota > Fungi > Basidiomycota > Agaricomycetes > Agaricales > Mycenaceae > Mycena > Mycena citricolor. The sequence goes on along the minus strand of CAVNYO010000414.1, from coordinate 415,045 downwards.
CGGGGGTGGAAAGCGTACTGGACGCGGGTGCGGGTGATGTTACTAGTAGCACCAAGTCTAATGATACAGCGCAGCGCAGCGATATGTGCAGGTATAAGTGATCCCCCGGCAAATCGGAGAGCGGGAATCGAAGACTGAATGCACGAGACGATGAGGAAGTCGCGAACGGGAGAGATGAATGCGAAGCGAGCAAGCCCAGAGAGATCTATTGAGCAGTGTCAGCGGTGCCGGAACCACCTATCACATAGAAGGACCTGCCAGATGCAGTTTGTAAGCCGGCATCCCGGCTCAGGCTCGGGTTCTGGCGATCGTGGGAGCTCCTGCGCGAGGATCAGCATCGTCAGATGGGGGTGATATTGAATTGCAGCCGGGCCGACTGACGAGAAGGGTGGCATCGGAACGGCTCTGCTTCAGACGTAGTGCGGAGCCGGGCATGGGCATAGGTGCGGCGGAGGCGCTCAAGACTGGTAGACTTAGCTCGGGAAGAGTCAGATAAGATGGCCATCACGTACGACAGGATGCGAGCGAGAGGAGGAACAGAAAGGAGAGTTGCATTGTGAGCTCGGCTTGGGAGAGAATTGGTTTGTCTGGCAGCGGCGACGATGGATTGTAATCGCACCAGGAGGGGCACTTATATCCAACCCACCCAGCGCACAAACGAATCTCCGGATTAGGACGTTCGTTTGTCGGTGACACAACATCTGTCTACATTTGGAAGCAGTTACTAGTTTCGGCGGGGGGTCTGGTGAGTGATACGCATCGTGGTGGAAGTCAACTTGAACCAGTTGCCAGATGTAGAGTGGGCAGCGCGAGGGAACGGGGTGTGAGGTCAAAGGGAAGGCCCAAAGTGGGTGAAGATAGCAGTCCGTAGGAATTGATAACGAAAACATTCAGCCTGTTAAAGAAACAGTCGTTCCCACACCAATGCGAGGTGCTCTCCGTTGCTGCGATAGCTGAAACGCCGACGGCGCCCACAAGCACCCACGGATGTGATCAGGTGTTTGGTCGGATAAGCTATGAAAGATTGCTGTGGTTCACAAGAACAGCAACTTCTGTAGCCAAGAGTTCTTCGCCGAATTCTGCTCAAAACATAGTGCCCTTCCAACAATTGTGGCTGATGTCTCTCCAGGTGTGACGAGGCTAACACTCCCAGGTGCTCATACAGAGATATAGCTTCTGGCCTTCCCCTCCTCTCATTGTTCAACTTTCCTTCCGAACGACAAAATACGTTGATCTTACCCATGTAGATCGCCACTTTGGAAGATCACTCTCAATATCTGCTGATGCATGGCCTACACAGATCTCATGTTACCCCAAAGCGAGCTACATATCTACCGAGGGGGTGTGCTGAAGCAAGTACATAGTTTATGCGGGAGATCCATGGATATCACAAGCTGGCCGCAACAGTTGTAGCTGAGGACTACGACTCTCCGAATGATGAAAATACAATATATGTCATTGGAGCCAATAGAGCCGTCAGGACATTAAGTTAATGTCAGAAAGCTGCAGCCATGCTGCGTGATCAGTCTCAAGAATCCGCCGACACGCTGCCGGCAAGGGCTGTTAGCGCAGTTGGTAGCGCGTCCGCTTCGCACTGGAGTGTCTGCGGGAGGTCATCGGTTCGACTCCGGTATAGTCCATTTTGCATCTGGAGTACTACACTTTAATCTTACATCTACAAAACATCTCCCTCTTCAGTATGCTATTATGTTATGTATAAGTATCCCAGGTGATCCCGTCCTGTCAAATACCGTGATGCCGGTGTTGCTGCCACACTCTCGCCATCTCTAGCTGAGCTAGGTTCCGTGGTAAAGGGTGCGACTCGACGGACGAATGCGTCGAAACGTGTATCTACCCGCCCAGCGTGAGTTGAAATCGAAACCGAGCCAACTGGAGTCGGCGGAGTGCTACGCACCTCGACCTCGGTCATGGAGGGCATGGTGAAACTACTGCTGCTCCTCCTGCTGCTGCTGTCGGACTTGAGCGACGTGCCACGAAAGCTCCGCACGATACTCGTAAGAAGATGCGTACTCCGCTGCGGCTGCGCCCCGGTCCTGCTCTTGGCGGTGGTCGTGCGCTCGGGGTCGGGTTCGTTCACATTGATCGACACGTCCACCTCGACGTCGGCCAACTGCGGATCGGAGTCCATGTCGGACGCGCTGGGGCGGGACGTCACCCAGAAGAGCGCCGCCGAGTTGATGATCACCTGCAAACGAGTTTAAATCAGGACTGGACGGGAGATGCCGGGTGAATTGGAAACGCAACGTACGTCAGTCGCGCAGTTGGTAAGACACAGCCACCCAAGTTGTCGCCCGTGCATGACGGTCAGGACGACCATGTTGACTGTCGACGTGGAGAGGGCGATCCCTGCTGCTCTGCAGAGGCCGAGTAAGCACACGAAAAACATAGAAGGTGAGAGGGCGGGGGCGCACACTACGGTGTGGATGGCAACGCGCCGCAGCCGCGGGTTTCGCCTGCTTGAGCGAAAGATCGGGTATAGGAAAAGTCCCGTTAAAAGAATGTTAACGTATCTGGTGTGTTCGGTCAGTATTTTGCTCATCTCGATGACTGTTTACGCACAGATCGTAAGAAAGGAGCGGAATAGACGCGACGGTCTTGAGCCCAATCACACATGCACCGTCACCCTCCCTAAATTCATCGATGCGGCCTTTGCATTGGGATACCGGTTATCAATAGGTTTATCCGCCGGGTGAGTGAACGCACCGACGAACACAGCGACCACTACTCCGACATACATCGCCACAGTGACCGCGCACACGAGATAAACGGGAGACCGCACGCGCTCTGTGCCTGTGTCCCACACGATGTGCACACGCTCCGCTGTTCGCGCCGTCTGAGATGAGAGAGTGTCGGAGGAAGACAGGGGACACGCACACAGGAAGATGTATATGAGCACCTTGGACGTCGTATAGAACGTCACGCAGAGGTAGATTGCAGACCCGCACGAGGCGGCGTCGAGCTGTAGCCCGAGACCGAATATTAGGAAACTTGCTGCATGAAGATCCGTCAGCGCCGCCCAGGAAACAGAGGGTTTAGATGGCTCTGCACGCACAGACGAAGAGAAAGAGATAGGACGTAAGAAATACAAGGAGCGTGTACGTGCGGGGCGAGAACACCTCCCCCAGCGTCCTCCTGACCACCGACGGACTGAAGCTGCTCCAAGAGAAGGGCCCGCATTCGGAGACGCGCAGCGCGAGGAAGATGGAGATGATCGTCATGCCTGCAGCCGGATTCGGGTTAGGAGTTCCTAGCTTGGAATAGCACCAACGGCGACGCACCAACGAGATGGACGACGGCGATGAGCGCCTGGACGGGGAGACTCGGGAAGATCGTGTACGCCATCTATAGCGGAGCAGAGCCTAGCTCGAGCCGTATATGTAGCACTGCGCGCCGGGGATCCAGCGACGGACGACACGCGAAAGACATGATATATGCACAGCAAGAGCTTCTTATGCGTGTCATGTCCCTGGGCCGTCTTACACCCATCTCATCCATCTCTGGTAATTGGTTTTCGGGAGAGAGAGGAAAGCACGATTTGACCGGGTGGCGGAAAACGCGCGCGGAGCCAGGGACGGTCACTCGCGCGCGCGATAGGCATCGCCTCCCATCGCCCGCACGAGTGCCGGGTCAGGGTCGACCTGTGTATAGTTGGAACTTGTGCTGGATTCGGGTGGTCAAGGCAGGGAAGTGAAGGGTTTTACTTAGTGTCCCCTCTCCTCTGGTCTAGCCCGCCGTGGCAGAATCTGAGTGACGCCCATCGCAAGAGACGACTATCAATCAATCACATCGGTGCTCACATTTGATTCAAGCCGAGCGTAAATGACTAATAGAGGTGCTCGGGAACATATGGCAGCGACAGACACCCCACCTCATGAATCATACAGAGACTGTGCAATTTGCGCCGGGGATCGGTGGACAGTAAGGGTGGGAAGATCGAGGGGGAGGACAGGAGGAAGAAGCCGGCGGGATGTTTTCTGAAACGCGTTCATGAACGATTCCTCTAGCTCTGCTCAGGGACAGTACTCAATTGGAAGTAACTCGAAATAAGTCTGCAGCCATTGAAGCATCAATCGGATCATGATGGTGTCTCAGGGGAGAGGTGACGTGTCACTCACTTTCGGCCGCGCTTTACGAGACTGCTCATGTTTAGATTATTTTCCGCGCCCACTCGCTGGTTTGATCATTGAATGTCTTCGCAACCAGGCGGAGGTGTTTGCGCGGCAAGCTAACGCGGGTTCAAACCCCGGGAGTCAAATGAACACCCGTGAACCAAGTGCTCAATGGCAAGATGTCCGAGTGGTCTAAGGAGTGTGACTCAAGCGTTCTTCGTTTGCCTGCAATTCGTGGGTTTCTCATCTCAGCAATGGGGCGTGGGTTCAAATCCCACTCTTGTCATCTTTTGGTAGCGTCCACTGGGGTTGCATTCTTTTGCTCCCTCGTGTGGGATTTCATCTCCAGATGTAATATCCATTGTCAAGAACCCTACATAGGGCTATCCGCCGAACAGGTAGTCAAGGGTATCAGCTTTGGATTCTGCTATTTTCGGTGTACTGTAATAGGACAAAAATGACAAGTACTAAGGAAAACTCGCGACAAGGATGCAACCATTTAGAATCCGCCTGACCAGGTCGGCATTTGAGTTTTTATACCATCAATACATTTTCCACAGACGAAAACGACACATGGAATGAATATAACTACCAGTAATAAGTATTATCCACAGTCCTATACACCAATAAAATTTTGAAACGCAATATGCAATGTAAACCGCGGCCCAGTTCCCCAGCGCGGTGGACACGCCCGAGGTCACGCACCCTTCCCAGCTCCAACATCTTCAGCATCGGCGCCCAGGTCAAGGCGGCTTTTCTCCTCCGACGCGGCGACGTAGTGCACCGGCTCCCCATCAGTAAACATCTCCTCTTCCTCTGTCCGGACGATCACCTCCAAGCGCATATCCGCAGCCCCACTACGGTTCCGCGCGCTGCCGATGGTCGTCACGTGGGTACGGTTGCCCGCAGTTGGTCGGGGGTTGTCGGTGCTGGTGCCGAGCCCGACGCGCACGACGATGAGCATCGGTGCAATGCCCTGAAATTTCAGTCAGAGGGGACGAAAGAATGGTGCGGAGAGAGATGAAGCACGCACGACGACTTGGTACACGGCTGCGACGCCCACGAGGACTGCGATGAATGTGTTGTGGAAGAGGAACAGGACGCAGGTCAGAAGCAGCACTGCGGGGTAGACTAGCCCGCTCTCGACGCTGGAGGGTGCCACATTGTGTCAGTGACGGTGACAAGAAACACAATCCCGTAAACACAACACACATGATCGCAGTGATGTTCGCATAGAACACCCGGTTCGATTCCTCACGGAAGCCCCGTGCACGGCGGGAGATGGTCCAGATCCGGAATGCCGCGAGCGAGGTCGCGCCGACGTTCGTGATGAAGGCTGACGCGACCGCGGTTGCTACGGCAGCTTGCTGGCCACGCACCGGCAACGGGAGCACGTGGCAGATACCACCAACTGTTCCGTTTTAAAATTTCGATGACGGCGGCGATGGAGGCGGCGATTACGCGACTCACCGAAAGTGGCTGTGTATGCGATGAGCAGAGGGACCATGGCTGGCCAGCGGCGGTCCCAGATGATGTAGCACCTGTGGATCTGTGCTCGCGTCGAGTGAGTGATATATTCCCCTTGAAAACAATGAAATCAAACGCACAACTACAGCATCTGCGATCTGGCTACATAATTGGATCAGCCACCATCGTTTCTTCATCACGACACGAGAGAAACGACGCACTTGGAAAGGAGATACCGCACCCGAAGTATCACTGCGAGCGTCCTGACCACCTTCGGATCTCTCGGGTCGAACAGCACCGGCGTAGGAACTTTGAGCGAGAAGAGCGAGTAGACGGCCGTTGCACCGCGGTCTGCGATCAGCGCCCAGACGTAAGCGCACACGATGTGTATCGTCGACAGCAGAAACAACGCGCTGATACACGCGAGGTGCGTCCGCATGTGCGCGCGCCGTTGCCGCGCAGTGAGCACGGTCAGGGCTCGTAGGAAGAGCGCGGTGTAGACACAGTAGAGCAGCGAGTCAACCTGGCGCGCCGAGTTCAGTTGTCTTCTTGAAGAACGGAGGGAGCGGTGCGTGGCATACCGCTAGGGGAAGGTAGGTGACGAATCGCGCGCCGGACTGCAGGGTATGCAATGATGAGAAACCATCTGTGAGAGAGCTTGCCAATTTGCGCGTACCATTGAATAAAGAAGAAGACGGAATGAAGGCGACTATGAACGGAGGAAACGGTAAAAGAGAAGGAGAGAACGGAAGAAGGACCACCGGTCGTCGGATCGTCCACCGACTTCGCTTACGCGAGCGGGTTCGTCCCGTTTACACTCGAGACGGAACCACTCATTATTGAATCAAGCAACCAACGGGCCCAGGAAGAAGAAGAGAAGGCTTGCAGAGTCGATTTCGTCCCCGCTGAGGCCCATCAAGTCGGCTTAGCTACCTTGCGAGGCCGAGACCTGCGTCGGAACGAGATCCGATGTCATGATGGAATTGTGCGGCGAACTCCTGTAGCATTTCCAATAGGCCGGGACAAAAGGTGTGGTGGCTCGCGGTAGAGCGTGCAGTTGAGAGAGAAAGGACAGACAAAGCAACGAAGAGTGATGAGATCATCGCGTTTCGAAGGGTACATGGCCAAAGAGCGGATCATTATGGAGGCTCGGAGCATCGCGCTTTTAACCGAGTGTCGGGCATCATGTCCGAATGATTAATTGATGATCGGGCGTAGGTAGTGAGGACCCCGGGGACTAACTTTGTGCATTTGGAATGTTGCCCTTCAAGATATCTGATGAGGAGGGCGCAAAAATTTGATATCCAATTCTGTACTCGGTCTATTCCATAACAATGACTGCTCAATTTGCAGTAGAAAGCCACGGACCTCACCATTGCCCCGCTCATTGTCAAGTTGGAAGCGGCAATCGAAATCGCCTTCGTTGCTCTCGGCACCGTTCCGCTCTCCGGCATCGGGTCTCCGTCCCAGTGTGCGGGTCTGATCGTTGAGATCATCGAGGTGCTTTCGATTTCTCCTTCGCGGAGGACGTGGTCGCTCAGTGCTTTGCCAGTGTTGATCAAATGATTATCTTATCATCTGCCAGATGGATGTCGTGATACACATCTTATGACTCCATCACGTGTCATCTAGAGTCATGTCGACTCGTCCTAAATAGACACAAATAGCCCCCTGTATTGTATATAAGGAGGGCTCTATTACCCTCCAATAACAAGTCTCTTGACTACTCCCGCATAGTGCCCACACTAAGCTCTCAACTCACACAGGTGGGTTGCTAGACGCTCTCCCCAGTGCTCAACAGGTTATGGGCCCCGAGAGCTATGTCTGCGCCTCAATGGCCGCGACATTCATTGTATGCGCCGTCACTGGCTGCAACGATGAGCAGCGTCTTTAGCCTATCTGTATTCACTTCAGCTGCTGCACAGCGCTGGTGAAACCATGCCGGATCGCGATTACATCGCTTGATCCAGATGCATCGATCTCTCAAGGAGATTATGATCTATGAGAATCTGATCATCTTGATCTTTGATTTTATCTATCAGATTAGATTGATGCTGATTAACTCACACAGATCAATATGTCGTCCAACTCCAACAACATCTTCAATGCTGTCTCCATCTTTGATGGAAAGCACTGGCTCGTATGGTCCGGAACTATGGAGTCCTACCTGGAACATCAGGGGATCTCATATGTGCTGACCGAAACGGCGCCGACCGAAGTCAAAGCTACGGATGGCTCTGTGACCAACGCATCGGAGATCAAGCAATGGAAGCATGATGATCTCAGAGCCAAAGGCAGCATTAAGTTGCACCTGACTGAGGGAGTCATTGCCAACATTCCAACCGCCAACATAGTGTCAGCTGCCAAGATCTGGGAGCACCTGAAGACCCAATAAGGTGGTGCTCAGTGCGCCGACCTGTACGCGTACTTCCAAACCGCGTTGAACGCCAAGTACAACGTGGGGTTGCACCCGGATCCACAGCTGCTGGTGATCACTACGGCATTCGCTCGCCTGGAGAATGAGTCTTTGAGCATCCCTGAGTTCCTTAGAGCGATGATCATTCTCAACATAGCCCGGATTCCCTCCGTCACAGAGACTGTTCTCCAGACCTATGACAAGGACGAGATCAAAGTCTCGGCGGTTCGTGACGCTCTCTTGACGCATTTTGCTCAGAAGCAGTCTCAAAGCCAGAATCATGTGGCCAAATTCAATACCAAGCGCAAGCGCGATGATCCTTCGTTCACCAATCAGCAACAGGGCTCTGGCTCTGCACCCGATAAGGGTGATAAGGCTGATGGAAAGAAGAAGAACCGTCGAGGCAAGCGCAGTGGGAAGAACAAGGACAACAAGGGCAAGGGCAAGGCTGATCACAGTCATGTCCATGGAGTCTCCGAGATCACTGGCTCCCTCACTATTGGTTCGATTGCCTCGCTCACTCCGTCTATCCCTGCGCCGACGATCTCGCATGTCACGCACATCTCTCGCGATGGACCCAAAATCCGCGCGGTTCAAGAGAAGTCTCCCGTTAACAACAATGGGATTATTGACACCAAGTTCCAGAAGCCTACTCGTAAGGTCTTCGAGCTGGCCAAGAAGATGGACGTGACGGTGACCGCAGAACGCTTCCGGACTCTCGACAAGATCGTCAATGAGAAAGGAATGCTCCGCGAGGACGCAATCATACGTTCTCCATCTCCGGTTGCTTCCGGCTCGAATCACACGCTGGATGGTGGTCCTCCTGCCAAACGCAGTTGTATCGAGGAGATCCCCGACGTCGAGACGGCCACCGGCCAACAGAACGATCTGGATCTTCTGTTTGGAGATAGCGAGTTTGCCCAGGCTGAACCCGTCAATTGGGATGAGGTCGTCGACTTCAACACCCTTCTGGAGGAGATGGACGCTCCTTCCGCCGAAAGGCAAGTACCCTGCCTTCTTGCGCATATGCACAATTCTGATTGTTGCTCACAGCCAGAGCACGTAATCACCGCCGCCCCGGGTTCTGTACTTAATTTGTTGATGATTCGATCGCATGATTTTTGTACCAATCTATTCTGTGTGCACTCCGATTTTGCTGCCTGCTCTAAGTGTAAGGGGAAACATCATCACCATCATGAATTAGGGCCTCTATGGCTTCTCGATTCTGGTGCATCTCTCCATGTGACATCAGAGATTAGTGATCTGGTCGGATATGAGAAACTCTCAGATCCTATTGTTGCTCAGACCGCTGATAAGAACACACGTGTTGCCCTTATTGGTCGAGGAACAGCCTTCATCGATCATTACGTCACAAGGCATGGAGAAAAGACAATGGTGACTTCTCAGATATATCCAGTGTACCTAGTGCCAGGATTACATGGTCGTCTCATGTCTTTGGGCTCCTTACTCAAAGGAGGATCTCGCGTTCGTGGAGACGAATCGCGGATCAGCTTACATCGAGGGAAGTCCCCACTCTTGATCATGGAGTTTAGAACTCTAGGGAAGGACATTGCATTGTACTTCCTGATGTCAAAGCCTAGTACGGCTGAGACAGTGCGATCCATGTCCACTGTTTACAAGGTGGATTATGAGATCATGCACCGGCGATTTGCACATCCGTCGAAAGACGTTTTACGTCAGGCAAAGAAGAATACCAAGGGCTTTCCAGAAGACCTAGTATTTCCCGAGGAAACCCGACCGTGTAAAGGATGCGCGCAAGGGAAAATGCACCAACGTGCCTTCCCGCCTTCCGAAAAACAAGCGGAGAATCCGTTTGATTTGATCCACTCGGATCTCAAACAATTTCCCACGGTGTCTTATCACAAGTACCGCTACTTCATGAGCTTCTTCGACGAAGCACTCTCCTATGGCTGGACAGTATGCCTTGCGCAGAAATCCGATGCCAAGCAGGCTATGCGCAATTTCATTGCGATGGTCAAGAACCAGTTCAATGTCACCATCAAAAAGTGGCATATTGACAATAGGGGAGAATTCATGGGGATGGGAATGGAAGAATTTCTCGCGGAACAAGGAATTCTAGTGGAGAAGGGTGCTCCATATGCTCACCAGCAGAATGGGCATGCCGAGCGCTTCAATCGTACGATCATGGATAAGGCAGAAGCCATGCGCTTCACTGCCTGTCTTCCTAATTCTTATTGGGAATTCGCTATCAAACATGCGACATGGATCTACAATATGACACCTATCAGGCGTCTAAAATGGAAAACTCCATTTGAAGCTCTTCACAAGGAAAAACCGGATGTTTCTGAACTCCGAGTCTTTGGTTGCGCTGCATATGTCTTTATCCCTGATGAGAAGCGCGCCAACAAGTTATCGCCCAAATCGGAGCTGATGACCTACTTGGGCATTCCTGATGGTGTGAAAGGATTTTTGTTCATGCGCACAAACAATTCCACGTTCGTCGCCACCAAGGCATTGTTCGACGAGGAGTTGTTCCCCCGCTGTCCTGACAGCAATCGACCACCCCACGTTCCTGTTGGAGAGGAATTTCCAGAACGTGATGACCCAGTGAATCCACAAGATCCACCACAGGTAGACGGAGAAGATTGGCTTTATGGAGATAATCCTTTTCCATTTCCCATGCCATCTGATCCGGCTCCACCACCTCCCGTACAGGGAAATGATGATGGTGACGACGGTCATAATCGTCAGGACCCACCGCCAGAGCGTCGGGATGAACCTCAGAGGACTCGTAGAAGTAGAATTCCACGACCAAGTCGGGAAGCTTCACCAGCTCCTGAGCCTCGAAGGTCTTCACGCCAGCGGAATGTGCCTACACGTCCAGGAAACGTCTATGGGGAAAAGCGTACCCCTACGGATATAGTCCGTGACATTCAGAACAGCAGAGGATGGAAGCGGTATGTTGGTGAAGATAAGGGTAGCTCCCAATCTCAACCATCAACCGGTGCTGATGCAGGGGTTCCCGGCCCTAGCTCGCAACCAGATTCCTCAAACGCGGGTGCTTCTGATGGTCTAGACGAGGATGCACGCATGGAGAAGCTATGCCGGGAAGGGGGAGTAGAGCTCATCACGGCGCTGCTGTCAAAAGCGGTTCCAAATGAGAACCTACCTGATACGTCCAAAATTTGCGATTGGACGTTCCGCGATATCAAGCGGTTGCCTTCTGAACAACAGAAAGGTTGGATTGATGCTTGCCGCGACGAGTTAGAGGCACTTCGTCAGCGCAAGGTCTATTCCCTTGTGGACCGCCCAAAAGGACGGAAGGTTATCAGATGTCGCTGGGTCTTTGACCAAAAATCTGATGGCCGAAAACGTGCCCGCCTAGTTGCCAAGGGTTTCAGTCAAGTCGAAGGTGTTGACTATGAAGAGATATTCTCTCCTGTTGTCAGGTATGAGACGTTCCGGTTGGTCATGGCGCTTGCAGCGCTCAATGATTGGCATTGGTCTGGACTCGATGTCAGTAAAGCTTTTCTCTACGGAGAGCTTGACGAAGAGGTCTACATGGAACAACCCGAAGGCTTTGTGGCGAGAGGCCAAGAGCGCAAAGTCATGCGCTTGCACAAGGCAATCTATGGACTCAAACAAGCTGCTTTAGCATGGTGGAAAGCGCTGACCAAGTCCACGAAAGCCATGGGCTGGATCCGACTAACATCGGATGCCGGCGTGTTCTTCTACAAGGACTCTGATGGCAGCATAGCCGTCATAATAGTCTATGTGGATGATGCTCTGTTCTTCTCCAAGAACAAGAAGCTCCTCGCCTTTCTCAAGGCTGAGTTCAACAAGCGATGGGAATGCCGCAATTCTGAAGATACTCCAGAGTTCTTGCGCGTGCGCCTCAGTAGAGTAGGATCTTCGATCAAGATTGATCAGATTCCTTATCTCGACAAGGTGCTAGAGCGCTTTGGGATGCAGAACGCCAAGTTCGCAGCGACCCCTCTACCGGCTGGATATGTTCCAATGCCAAATGAGGATGAAGTCGATCCAGAGCTCAGGAAGAAATTCCAATCAGTCATTGGATCTCTTCTCTTCATCATGCTAGGCACACGTCCTGATATTGCATTTGCTGTGACCAAATTGTCACAATTTGCCGCCAATCCGTCCCAAGACCACCTCCATAAAGCGCTGTATATCTGCCGCTATTTGGCTGGTACTAGGAATTATTCGCTCATTTTCAATGGTGCGACGGATAGAGGGCTCATTGCATTTAGCGATTCAGACTGGGCTGCTGATCCGATCAAGAGGAGGTCTACCACTGGTTTCTTCACGAAATTGGCAGATGGAATTATTTGCTGGCAGTCTAGACTTCAGCGCACAGTTGCGCAGTCTTCTACCGAAGCAGAGTACATGGCGATTTCAGATTGTAGTCGCCAGGTGATGTGGCTGAAGAGCGTCCTTTCGGAACTCCAGTTCAAACTCACCATCCCAGTACCCATTTGCGGTGACAATCAGGGTGCACTCTTCAGTGGCAGCAATGCCTACCGAGACCGCAGGATGAAACACATAGACATCCGCTATCACTACATTCGTGAGCGAGTCGAGGAAGAAGAGGTTGAACTGTTCTTTATTCCGGGCAGTGAGAATCCTGCAGATATGTTCACCAAGAACCTAGGACGCGTCAAGTTCGAGAAGTTCAGGTCCCAACTAGGACTTGAGTTCAACTCGTCCTGAAGGAATGGCCGATGAAGATTTCGCTTTCAAACACTATCTCGTGGTTTTCAGCGTGGGGGAGTGTTGATCAAATGATTATCTTATCATCTGCCAGATGGATGTCGTGATACACATCTTATGACTCCATCACGTGTCATCTAGAGTCATGTCGACTCGTCCTAAATAGACACAAATAGCCCCCTGTATTGTATATAAGGAGGGCTCTATTACCCTTCAATAACAAGTCTCTTGACTACTCCCGCATAGTGCCCACACTAAGCTCTCAACTCACACAGGTGGGTTGCTAGACGCTCTCCCCAGTGCTCAACAGCCAGGACATCACGCACACCATTGAAAGTTGCCAGGGCGTAGGCACCATCCTCACCCTTGGGACTCTCGTGGCTGGGCTCGACCAAGCGATTCAGGGACTGCTGCTCACAGTCGAGACTGTGCTCGTGGGTGTGCTTGTTCTCGTGGTGGGACTGTATGTCTCTTGTTTCCCGTGCCAGCGGTGGACTGTGCTGACTGCTTGTTTGCAGAATTGTAAGTATCTCCCGTTGAATTGTTCTACACTTGAAATTTTCTTCATCAATCTGTGAATCTTTGTTATAAAACTCGTTTTTCTGCCGTCACATCCTCAAACACCCAACTCCAATCCTTTAGAAGATGACAGCAGCCGTGGCCCTCTGCAGCCTCTCAGCTTGTATTCACATCACGTGAATTTTCGGAGGTTTCGTCGTGGACCTGAGCTCACGCAAATATCGTCTGTTGGATCTTCAATTTCCATTTCCTGGAAGTCTTGTCACACATCATCTCCCGTTCACGCTGATACCGAAAGGACAGACTGGTTCCCTTCTAAATTTATGCGCACCAAATGGGCCTCAAACATTGGTATGTTCCTGCTCTAAAATTGACTTTGTATGCGCGTCTCATCCACCATGTTCACTAGCTTTATCTACCTTCGAGACCGAACAAGACTAAGCACTGTTTCACCAGATGTATATCCTTTTTTGTTCATCGCTCTTGCCATGGCTGTTGCACTGGAGAGGACCCGCAGCATTTTCCACTTGATGAGGTGATCGCTATGTAGACCATCACTGCTGGTCGATGCTTTGACACATAACTCAATGCACCATCGAGTGGTCGGGTTACCACGCAACTCACCGCGAATCCTTGTTGGAGGGCAGAATCAGACACACAACAGCCAAAAGTTCTTTGGGGTCCCACCAAATATGTCGGATCATCAATCAATCATCAGGCATGACGTCTGACGCTCGGTTAAAAAGCGCGATGCTCCGAGCCTCCATAGATCATTGACAGGCCAGATCTGTACCAACAATCTACAACGTATATGTACTTGATAGTGTATAATTCGTGTAGCAAATACTCATGACATGACTCAGACCTATGACCATACGTGAATGTCTTCGTAATGGTTAGATGCTGTCATATAATACTACCAACTCGACTCATTCAAAATCGTCAAAATACGAGCATCATATAGAGCAAATTCACCAAGCTAGCTCAAATAACAGGTATATACTGTGTATGATGCTCAAATATATGAACGTGATCCGAAAGGAGTGATCTTTCGGGCAGAAGATGTACTTATCTCTACTGCTGCTATCTTGCAAACTGACATTGGGATCCATGCAGCATCAAAGGGATCATTGCTTCTGGACACTAATCTCTGATTGCGACAATTGAATTGAAACGGTGGAAATTACACCGAGCATTAATGGGGTAAGGTATGCCGCATTAGAAACCAGCACCCATGACTAAGCGTCACACCGTGACAAACAGCGACGGAAAATGACGGCGGCCACAGAGGGAATATAGCCAAAGCACTCACATGAGGTGTTTCTAGAGGCCTTTAGAGCACCTGCTATCTGAACCGAATCTTTCATTATGCCTCCTGGAGAGCATGATATGAGGCTCAAGCATTTTGCATCAAAAGTTTCCTTTTATTGTAGAAAGTGATTTCCCACTGAACTGAGCATTTTTTAATTTTGGGTCGGAAGATTTGACCATTCACGTGACTTCCTAATTGGGAAGTGGCAGTGCTACTAGCGTCGAGAACCCCTTCTGTAGTCATAGTAGCCATACAAAAGCTCAATTATCCTTGGGACACCCATTTTGGATCACTTTTGGTGCATACAAGTCCATCGTTATACCAAAAAAGAAGGGTCGCATTTTTCGGACCGTGGATTTGACCGTCACGTGACCGTCACGCGCTGCTTACTAAGGGGTGCTGGTTCTTAATGCGGCATACCTTAGTGGTAACCTGGGTCGTTGCCATGAGAAGCCTGCGACTTCGACCCGCCGGGGGTTCGATTCCCTCTTAATGCATTTTAATTTTATTTTGCCCAATGACGTCGGGATTTGGCAAGTTAGTCATCCGAACCATAATCTACTTCATTCTTTTGTCATCATCTTAGCCTCTTTCCCACAAGTCATGTCTGCCCCATCCAAACCTTCAGTCCAAGTGTACGACCCCGAAACCCTGCACGGTGTCCAAGCCCTGCTTTTCGATGTGTTCGGCACTGTCGTCGACTGGCATGGCTCCGTCACGGCCGAGCTTAGAACTCTGGGCGCAAAGCACGGTATGGAAGACGCGGACTGGGATGGATTTGCCAGGACCTGGAGGCAAGGCTATATGCAGACGACGTAAGTGCGCATGCATGCGTCCTGCGCTCGACCCAACATCCCTGCTTGTATTACAGAAAACGCGTCGCAGCGGGCGGCCCCGGCACGAAGGACGTCGACCTCATGCACCGAGAGGTGAGCGCGGGTAAATTCAGGCTCAGGTTTCGCGTGGTTCACTTGGTGCCAGATCCTCGACAATATCCTTTCTACCCCCGCGTGGCGGGAGTTGGGGGACCGGCTGGATAAAGGGGCCCGAGATGCGTTGAATCTTGTCTGGCACAGGCTGTATGGTACGTGTGACACTGCAGTGCGATCGTCAATCCGAATCTATGCAGGCTGGTCCGATTCTACGCCGGGTCTTTACGCACTCAAGAAGCAGCTCCTGATATGCACCCTGTCAAACGGCACTGTGCGCCTTCTCGCGGACATGGCCAAGTTCGCGGATCTCCCGTGGGACGTCGTGTTCTCCGCGGATATGTTCAATTCGTTCAAACCGTGCGTCCCATTCTTTGCGTCTCGCAATATCTGCCTCGAATGATCTAACCAAGACACATTGAAGAGACCCGCAAGTTTACCTCGGCGCCGCGCGCAAACTCTCGCTCGAACCGCATCAATGCGCCATGGTCGCGGCGCACATCTATGACCTTCGAGCCGCGGCAGCGCTTGGCATGCGAACGGTCTATATCCCCCGTGGAGATGACGGGGAAGGCTTGGAGGCGGGGGTGAAGGCCAAGGCAGAAGGCGGGGAAGTGGACCTCGTCGTGAGGTCGTTTGAGGATTTGGCGGCGGTTTTGGCGACGAGGAAGCAGTGAGAATGAAAGCGATTGGAATGGAATCCCTCAAATGCTGTACATGTAAAAGAACTGAAGGTGTATTCTTTGTTGTGGCGTGCAACACTCCGAAGTCATGAGCAATGGGCAGTAGGGTTCATACACACAAGATATTTGTTGGAAGGGAAAGGACCACATTCCAATGTCGACCGTTGGAGGGAAAACGAAGCTACACACAGACTTGCCGTCGGACTAGATCGGCGTCTTGGAACATGTTCCAGCATCTAAGGCGCGGTGCCTGTTTTCTGGTCTCAATTCGGGATCAGTGAAGAAGTCTGTCCAACTTATGTTCAACTTGTAGTAATGCATTGTTCTACAGTGTAGTGTAAACAGCGTATATGAGCTTGAGAAATGTTCAATAGCTGTATAACGGTCTCTGGGCAAACATTTCCGAAGCATAGTGCAAAGTATAAACGCCGTTTGTACACCAGAGATAATCAAAGCATACAGCGGTCTGATCCTAAAGTAGACACATATATTCTCACCCCAATTGGGGAAATAGAACGAACAACCTAAGAGTCGATCTGCATCCTGTCCGGATCCTCCTCCTTCTCTTCTTTTCCGGCCCGGTTCTCTCGCTGCCGAAGATGCGATTCGCCCACACGCGATTCTGGTGTCCGGTCGCGCTTGTTTTGGGATACGGAGAGGTCGACAGCGTTAGTGTGACCTGCTGGTGGAACTGCACACATTGAGCGTCAAAGCGCCAGGGATGGCATCATCAGAAACGCACCTATCTGTGCCCCAGCGGCCCTCTCCAGTACCCGTCGGCTCCGCGCTGATGGGTTGAAGTGACCGCACTGCGGACATTTGTATTCTAGGGTCATGGAAGCAAGCAATCGATCAGCTGAGAGCCAAGAGCGAAGCACGACGTGAGAGTAGCGTACGCGCATCGGGCCACATGGCCTCCGGAACTAGCCCATTGTGGGTAAAGCATTTCTCGCAGATCAACGCGTACTTCTGCTTCGCGTCGTCGCGCTCGGTCTCAGGTCCGAGTAACACGTCTGCAACGGAGTCGAACCACCGACGCGGCTCCTGCTGTTGCTGGGATGGACTCGGCGCTGGCAGAGGTGCACTCTGCGACTGCTGCATGCGTGGGTTCGCGGGTGTTTGAGGCGGCGCAGAGCGGGCAGGTGTTTTCGGAGCCTGTGCCGCGGAGGGGGAGGGAGAAGAAGGAGATGACGAGTCGTATTTCGCGAGGAGCTCCCGCGTCTCGTAGAACTGCGTCTTCTTCTTGAGCGCTTCCACGGTCGTGCGCTGCTCCTTGAGCAGATCTTGCAGCGTGTTTTCCTCCGCGTTGCCTTTGCTTGCGTACCACACTTGCACTATCCGGCGCACGAACAGAATGCTGGGCGCCGGCGGGTGAGCTTCGCGAGGCGAGGAGGGAAGCGAGACACGCACAATATGGGACCGACCACCACGGGCGCAGCCCTTACGGCCCGCTCCACGCCATGAGAGTTCCTCCGCCCATCGACCAGCCCGTAGTACCAGACCGCAACGTAGGCGGACCATGCCGCGAGAGTGTAGAGAGTGACGAGTGCGGATGCGTTGCGTTCGCGCGCGCGGATGGCGGTAAGCTGTGTGCGGCGGGTCTGGATGCGCGATGAGAGCGATGCGAGAATCGACTCGTAGTCATCTGCGGCCGGTTTCTGGTGGGTGTGGGTCAGTGGGTATGTGCGGTGCGTAACGAGTTCCGAACGCACTGAGCGGAAGAGCCGCCATATGAACGACATGCGGAAAGAAGGGGACGGAAAAGGAAATGAAGAGGATAAAGAAGGATTGTCTGTGAGTTCAAAGTGTTACAGAGTGCAAGCAAAGACACGCGTCGACAGGTGTGGTGGGCAGAGGAGAAGAAGAAGACACGTTTGTATTAGGTCAGCGATTAGATCAGGTGATTGGTACATTAACTTGACAGCGGCCCCGGGGATCTGACTTTGTTTCGACCGTGCGCATGCTCGATCGTACTAACGACCGTACTTGCTGCATCCTCCACGGGCTTTTGCGATTGAGTGCATGCCGAGTTTTCCCATTTTTACATCCGCGACCAGCGCCGCCGGCTTTATCGGCCCTGATCGCGCGCCTATCATCATCGGATTACCCGACGGCAGAATAAAAATTCTGACTCAGACATTGGGAAGACTTGGCTCTCTCCTGCTTCCCTCTCTCTGAATATTCATGTCTCTCACTACTGTTGACGTCGCCCCGTTTCTCTCGAAGAGCCTGGCGCTGTGGCGCGAAGACGGCAGTGCGTCATGCAACCCCTGATCATCTTTCATCAACGAGAAAGTATCTGCACACAGTCCGCGGTCTGTTCCCGCTGGAGCTCCGTCCGGGCATGATATCTTTGCTGGCTGGTGAGCCGCCCGATTCATCACTTCCTCCATCGCGCTCAAGGGATGCCACTCCTCCCTCAGGCCGTCCGAACGCATCGACGTTCCCATTCGAATCGATCACGTTGAAGCTGCGGTCAACCTTGGCCGGTTTGCCAGCTCAGGCTGATGGCATCGACGATATGTTCACGATCGAGCTTGGACCGGAAGACTTGGCTCAGGGTCTTCAGTGAGTTCGAATTCACGGCGCTGTTTTCCCCAACTTCGGTTGAACACTGTCACCGTGCTGCAGATATGGACCGACGGCGGGTTCTCACGGTCTTCGCGAGGTTAGATCTACCCATCTATCGTTGTTTGCAATAGGCCTGACGGGAGGATCTGCAGTGGTTCGAGAACTTCCAGGCTCAGGTGCACAAGCGGCCGCAGAACGGAACCTGGACGGTTTGCGTCGGCTCCGGAAGCCAGGATCTCCTCTGCAAGGCATGTTGTAACTCTGATGAATTGATTTTGATGCTGACCGCACAACAGGCTGCACAGCTCCTCGTAGACGCGGGCGACTCGATCTTGGTAGAGACGCCGGCATATCCGTATGTACTCGCGCCCCATGCAGTGACTTCTTTTCTGAAAAAGGAACAGTGGATCCCTCAACTTCTTTAGAACGCTGCCCGTGTCTCTGATTGGTGCGTCCGCATCCCGATGATCAATCAAACTCACCTATCAGTCCGTCGCTTGGCAGAGGTGAACTCGGACGGACAAGGTCTGGATCCCGACCACCTCTCTTCCATCTTATCCACCTGGGACTCTACTTATCCCGGCCGCCCCATGCCGAAGTTCCTATACACCATCCCATCTGGAAGCAACCCGACTGGAGCATCAATCCCCGAAGCGCGGAAGGTGCAGATGTACGTTGTGGATGCCCTCTTCGTTGTTTGAGATTAACTTTCTGCAATCCGTAGCCTGCGTCTCGCGAAGCAGTATAACTTCCTGATCCTAGAAGATGACGCTTATGCGTTCGTGTACTATGGCGAGGGCCCGAGGGCGCGGACCTACTTTGAGATGGAGACCGAGGTGAGCGGTGAAGAGGGACGTGTCGTTCGGTGCGTTCATGCCGTTTTCTATCACCTCCAACGGATTACCAACGCTCAATCATTCAGATTCGACTCTTTCAGCAAAGTCATGTCGAGCGGGATGCGGATCGGATTCATGACTGCTTCGCCCGAACTCGCGCGGGCTGTGAACCTGGTGACTGCGAGCACAAAGTGCGTCCAAAATATTTCGCTACTAGCTCCTCGACTGATCAGTTTTCTAAAATCAGCCTGCAACCCAACTCCCTCACCCAGCTCATGGCGTACTCGCTCCTCGTGCGCTGGGGCCCGGAAGGATTCCTCGAGCACTGCCGGGGTGTGGCCCAGTTCTACCGCGCGCGCCGGGATATGTTCGAGGCACTTGTGCGCAAACACCTCGATGGACTTGTCGAGTGGACGTCACCCATCGCCGGGATGTTCCTTTACCTCCGCGTGCGTTTCGTCTAGTACGGATATCCTGCTTCAGCTCACTCTCCACAGTTGTTGATCCCGACCCCGGACGGAACGCCCCTGGATTCGAAGGTCCTTGTATCCACCCATGCGGTGGAGAAGGGTGTTCTGGCAGTTCCCGGCAGCTCGTTCATGCCGCTTGGCGGGCCGACGCCGTTCCTGCGCATCAGCTTCAGCATTATCGAAGAGGACAAGGCTGAGGAGGCGTGCAAAAGGCTCAGGGAAGTCATACTCGAGGCCAGGAAGGAGGCACAGTCATAAGTGTGTGGGCTTGGACGAGGATTCGCAGGAAAGACTTTGAAAGATACCGCTACTAGTCATTTCTTGTCATGAATCTAGATCCCAACGTGATGCGGAAAAGTTTCGCTCGATGTAAGAAGGTTGGGACGCGCGCATCACGAAGTCTGCCACGTCAACAAGGGGCAAGGAAGTGGAACCATCAAACTCAGCCCTGTCGAAACGTTCGTCAGACAAAAAAACGAACAGATTATGGAAAGCAGGTACGGCAAAAGGGAGACCCACGTGTCACGTGCATTAAGGGGGAATCGAACCCCCGGCGGGTCGATGGACGCCGTGGCGAGAATGGCAACGACCCAGGTTACCACTACCCCATTAATGCGTCGAGCTTATTCCGAGACTGGCTCTGTCCTCATGCGCACAAAGTTTGGTCTCAGAAAGTGAGATGATGTCAATAAATTTTATTCGCTGTGAAGATTCCACTGTGTCGCTTGAACTCGACCTGCTGATGGCCGAGAGACAGACTGCTCAAAGACCAATTACCAAGGTTTGAGATCCTATCACCAGATCCTTCGCCATTGAATGCATGGCATTCTTTGAGTGAGGGAATTCAGGGTCTATGGTAAGTTGTAATTGATGGAAAGTGCAATGCCATGATTCGTTCCTTCGCTTTCGTGAAGAGAGACGAAGTCACCGAGGTAAAGCGTCCGCCAGGAGAGGAGGTACGCGGATGGACTCAATATGACTGGAGCTCACTAATCGATCATGATATTCTTGCTATGTTGGTAGTCTGATATGCTACAGAAAGTCCTTGGTTCTGCCTCACTCAAACGCGAGCATAGTTCTGCACAACTCCGTAGCAGAGATGCCACTTGAGTCCATCGACGGTGTACATCGACACGATGCGAACCTGGTCGTACTGGATCCCGTCTTGATATCCGATCCGCATACCCGGAGCGCGGGCCGAGTCGTGGAATCGCTCGCCAGCGCGGTCCTGACGAGGAGTAAGTCCACTTGCTGAGAACATAATAGCAGGGGAACCCACGGTTGCGAATTGCTTCCACTCGCGAGCGAGGAACTCGCCAAGATACTTGAGCTTGATGAAGTGTCCCGAATCATCTTGCATGCGGAACTTGGAGTCGACGCTCTTGTAACCCGGCCACTACGAATCCAGCAATCAGTATTACTCTCCAAGGGACGGAAATCAAGACGCACTTCGATGACTAGATCGGCGAATGGCCAGCCGCGGGTGCTGCTTAACGCGGGAAGAAGCGTGTCGAGACGCTCTTCGCCGCGAGCCATGCCGAATTTGTGCTCCAGGTTAAGAAGTGCGACGCCCATCGAGCACGGGCTGTACACGGGGTCGAACAAGATGACGTTCTGTGCACTGGAGGGCGGGCGGTTGACATAGACCGCGTTGGTGTTTTTGTGCCACCAGTCGAGGACTTGCTGTTGCTGGCAAGCACAGTCACAACGCGGAACGAAAGATGATTATGTCACCGAAACGCACCGACATATCGTTTGAAGTTGATGGGAGGTTGAGAATGTTCAGTGGGTTGAGTGGATGGGTGCACTCCTAGCATAATTCATCTATCCTATATACCATTCGTCGACTCAAAGCACAATTGAGCGCTTTGGTAGAGTCGATGGTTAAGCGTAAAGCGCGCGCCAGCGAATACCGGCAAAGCGCGGTACAACGCGGCTGGAATGGCTTTGCACCCCTTTGGCGGCAATACTAGTCCCCAAATATTGTCTTTGCGCTTTGAAGAACTAGAGCATTCGCCTCTCCCATCATCTAAAGAGAGGGTCAATGGCACGTCGCCTTTGTTCGGTGTTTTGCTCGGGTGCGCACCTCTATCCGACTCTCCCTACGTTCCCAATGCCATTCATTGTTATAACAGTGGCTCATATCCAGAACTTGTGCGGCATTGGGCCATAAGCTGGAACGAAAAGCTGTCGCGACTTGAACGCAGGAGTGGCAGAAAAATCAATTGAGCGATTGATGCGATCATTGATTCCTGCGCACGTCGTGATCGTCGACGCGTCACGAGAACCTCAGGTGGCAATTGAAGGGTTGAGTTCGATCAGTCAATAGTGGAAAAGATGGTTCAAGTCTTCCAGACATTGCTTTCCTGTTGCGTGATCCAGTCGAGGTAGTTTTTATATGTTATCTAGTCGGCCGTGCAAAACTTTGAGTCAAGTCTCATTTGCACAGGCATTGGGAATGAGCGTGCGGAGTCAAGGGCTGCGCATTCTTGATAACAGTGATTCCTGTTTCAAGTACCAACGAAAACGGGTAAAGCAACATCAGCCCATGTGGCGGTGCTCTCTGCCATTCATCCGCATCTCTCCCTAGCAACGACCTTATCAAGCTCCGGTTCGCAGTGCCCCTTGCTTTGCTTAGCAAACGGCGTCATCCAATTCACGCTCGACAATTTGTATTTAAGCTTTGCAACAGCTGCCCAACATTATCTGCAAATGACATGACGGGCCTCAGACCAGTCAGGCACATCTTCCTGCTGAAATCTCCACAATCGGAAGTGATGTACGCGCAAGAATTGTACTGGTAGACCTTCCAATTCTGTCAGCTTCTTCGGGACCAGATGCCCGTTTCTCGGCGCCAACACACTTGCAGCCATTCGTTTGATGCCTCACCTTCCGGGGGCGTTTATCAGGGCTGTAGCTCGCAAGTCCAATTCAAATCCAATTCAATTTGCACACAGAGATAAGCCATGATATCCGAGTCCGGAAGAAGGTGACTTCCATGTTGGGAGATGAACAAGCGGATGTCCAAATCCGGACATACGTTTGTGGTCACAGCAAGTTGGAGAAAGTGCGGCAGCAACGCTTAACTGCTATAAAACACTGAATTCAGTTAGATTCACCTCGCAGATCTTCTACTCTCTTCTCTGTGCACTGCTAGAAATGCATATGCTCCTTCCAATCCGATCCGTCTGCTTGGCGCTCTCGCTCATGGCGTACTGTGAGTCGTGGGGATCTCCATCTCGTAGTCAACAACCATGCTGACTCCTGTTTCTCTCAGTCCTCACTGTCGCTGCCGCCCCTGCTCCTGGTCTAACATTCCGTGTCGAGCAGATCCGCGCGGGTGAGACATTCGCTGATGTGGCTGTCCTGGTCAGCAGGCACTCCCTCTTCTTCCATCACATCGCTTACAATGATCTCTTCGTCCCATGCAGAACATCGCGCGCGGGCCTCAGCCCAGATGTCGGCTCAATAACTGTATCTGATCACCGGTGTGTGACCTCCTACGCCTACAAAATTTCTAGAATCTGACGGAGCACAGATCTAACAAGGAGGATCTTTCCATTTCGTTGGATCTAACCTTCCCTCTGAATGACTTCTGCAACTTGTTACAAAGCTTATCTTCTCTAGTTCGATTGTGCACATATGAGTGTATCTCTTAGTCGGCTAATTTATATCTGCTACTCTGTTTTGATTGCGAATTCTCCCAAAACTTCCTACTCGCCAAACGGGCGAGCCCCTTTCATAGTGGGTAGAGCTACTTTCTCGAGATATCCCCGTCGCCGTTCATACGAGACGAATTGATCTCATTCAACTGTTTCTCAAGAGCTAGGCCATGACTTGAGTGCGAGAATGGGAAATCATACGCTTGCGTATAATAACTAACGATCCTCGTCAACACGAGTGGGGATGCGGTGAATGAGTGCTCCTGATATCCGACTAGAATCACATGCATGTTGTCTTCGCCATCACCCCTGACGATTGAGGAATAGTACTGGCTTTCGTGAACTCGAGAACGAGAGCTGCGAGAAAATATTTGCGTTAGTGCGCTTGGATTGCATCCGGGAGCATTCGAAAATGGCCAGATATGCCTCCGATCATTCAACTCAGCCCTCGAAACAATCTGAAACTTAAGGAGGCTTCCTCAGTTCTGCAGTTGATAGAATTTCCGGTCGTGATAAAACTGATGCACTGGTCCAATGGGACTTCACCGCTCCTGGCGATAGTCGCCAACTGCTTGGAACGCATTCAAGACTGGTGACAGCACTCTATGCATTATGAGCTCCCTTGAGCACTTGCCTTGCAAGCTGAAAAATGGCAGAAAGCCCTGTGAATTTTCGACAGATGAAAAGGGATCTCTCAGCTGTTTGTTAAATACGTTTGTTGAAATTGAATGCGGGTATCATGTAGACCGGTATTCTACACTAGCGTTCAGTCTCATTCCTTAGACGCGAGCATAATTCTGCACGACTCCGTAGCAGAGACGCCACTTGAGTCCATCGACGGTGTACATCGACACGATGCGAACCTGGTCGTACTGGATCCCGTCCTGATATCCGATGCGCATGCCCGGAGCGCGGGCCGAGTCGTGGAGTCGCTCGCCAGCGCGGTCCTGACCAGGGTTTAAGCACCCGATTTGATACAGAATATGGAGAGGAACCCACGGTTGCGAACTGCTTCCACTCGCGAGCGAGGAACTCGCCAAGATACTTGAGCTTGATGAAGTGTCCCGAATCATCCTGCATGCGGAACTTGGAGTCGACGCTCTTGTATCCCGGCCACTGCAAACCGAGAAGTCAGTATCGCACTCGAAGAGACAGATGGCCAAGGGACGAACTTCAATGACGAGATCGGCAAATGGCCAGGCCCGAGTGCTGCGCAGAGCAGGGAGCAGCGTGTCGAGACGCTCTTCGCCGCGAGCCATGCCGAATTTGTGCTCCAGGTTAAGAAGTGCGACGCCCATCGAGCACGGGCTGTACACGGGGTCGAACAAGATGACATTCTGTGCATTGGGGGGCGGGCGGTTGACATAGACCGCGTTGGTGTTTTTGTGCCACCAGTCGAGGACTTGCTGTTGCTGGCAAGCACAGTCACAACGCGGAACGAAAGATGATTATGTCACCGAAACGCACCGACATATCGTTTAAAGTTGATGGGAGGTTGAGAATGTTGAGTGGGTTGAGTGGATGGGTGCATTTCTAGCATCCTGTATCCATCCTATATACCATCCGCCGACGCAAAGCACAATCGAACGCTTTAACGGTGGGCAGTAAAGCGTAAGGCGGGCGCACAGAGGCGACGGCAAAGCGCGGGCTGATCAAGGCGCATTTCATGGCTTTTCGCTGCTTTGAGGTCAATGAATCGACAAAAAACCGCCTTCTTCGTGCTTTGAAAAGCGTCGGGCCCCATTGACACTACGTTCAAAGAGGGTCAATGCTCAAACAAGGATCTTGCCAGACGCGCGCCGCTATTCAACTTTGGCCACGGGCTTCCGACAGATGTTTAAAACGAATCTGACCTTCCGTTTCTCTGGGATTTTGTCTTTGCGAGCACACACAAAGCTCTCAGAGGTGACCCAGTGGCTTGGAACGAGTGGTCGACGTCATCAATCAGCAATCTCACGTGATCGTGGCACAATACAGAACTGTACAGTCCAAGCGCGGGGACGCGACGGCTGGAGTGAGTGTGGCAAATCTGTGTGCCACAGCTCTCATGTATTCAATCATATCCAATCAGATCTCAAATTTCAAAGAATCCTTGATCGAGCGAACGAGCATGATAATGTGACCGTTGTCTGGCATCGCGAGGCTACATATGAGGCTTGGAGCTGGGAGCGCTGAATGTGAGTAGTAGCCTGCAAGGTGCTTTTTGAAGGTCGATAGCGCACCCAGGGCAAGGAACAGCAGGAAGAAATAACCGGTTCACCTTTTTGATTGCCGGCCGAAACTATAATGGCCCAGCCACCAAGATCACAAGGACAAATTAGCAGCGATTAGCGATAGTCACGGTCCAAATGATGTGAGCAACAGCAGGAAGCTTCATATCCAGAGCAAAGGCGGTATGATTGACCTCCGCGGTTCGCAGAGCACCCTCGAGCTGAGCAGGGACGAGGATGAAGGACAGTTTACGCCGAGTGCGAATGTTTCAGAACCGGGTTCATCATTCGTCGCCATCACTCGGGACCCACGTGGCCTCCCTCTCGGAGGAAATGCAAATAAGATTTGATATGGTGGAGTGAACACTAGACTCTTTTCCTTCCCTCCCTCACTCCCCCGTCTATTCTCGTCGTTTGCTCCCTAGCGTTCTGCTCCTCTCTTCATCCCTGCTGTCGCGCGCAGACACGCTGATGAATACAACGATTGACGACACGGACTCGAACTACTTCCAGTTCGTGCAAGACATTTACGCGAACCCGCCGTCCTGGGCGGCGATAACGCCCGCGACGCCGTGTCTGTACTGCTCCGCACAGCCTCAGACGGCACACATACACAATCAGACATGGCACGACGGATCGGTGGGTACGCAGGGATCGTTGACGTTCCAGGGTGTGTTTTTCTCGCTGGGGCCGTGTCCTGATCGGGTTGAGCGCGTGACGCAGGATCGGCGGTGTACATATACGGCATCGATCTCACGCCCTCGGCGAACACCACGTTTACTCTGGAAAGCCGGACGACAACGCACTATTATAACGGGCCGAACCAGTTCGTGTTCGACGCGCTGTATTTTTCCGCCACTGGCCTTGAAGAAGGCGTAAACCATACCGTGTCCTGGGTCGTGGGCAAAGGGCTCACGAATGGGACGTCTGCATTGATCGACTACGCAGTAATCACTGCGTCGGCAGCGAGTCCAAATTCATCGTGAGTCATCGATGACTAGATATTGACTCCGGCATCGATTCAGACTCGATAGTACGACAGCCTCGTCGCCTTTGCTGCACAAGAAATCGAACACGGGGGCTATTGCCGGGGGAACCGTCGCAGGAGTCGTCGTCCTCCTTGGACTTGTTTTACTGTTGTTCTCCCTGACGAGGTGGAGGAGAAGGAGAGGAATAGGGACACAGGCCGACGAGGCCGATGACTCGGATGCGGGTCCTCGAGTGCGCAATTTGCGCAATCGTCAGCCCCAGCGGCCAGTTCAGCCATTTGTCGACACTTCGTCTGCGCCGGTATCAATATCGCAACATCAGGCGACGTCTACAGCTTCTGACACGATGCAGACGGAGTTGCAGATGCCCGTGCATAATACCGAATCTAGCACGGCATCCACTTCGGGCTACTCTGAATCCCGGCTTGACTCCAAGACGAGTGCGTGGTTTCAAACACTGCTGATATCCCAGCCAGACGCTCACATCCCTCCCCTATTCCAGTGGACACAAGCTGGATGAATGCGCGCGATAACGGCTCCTTGACATCGCTTTCGACGAGTGTAGGTCCCCGCGCTCCCTACAGCCAACCGTACGCGGACTCGTCCACTGAAGCGTCTACGACTATCTCCGGCTCCTCAGCGCGCGAGCGTTTCCTCGAGGACCGGCTCGCCGTTCTCGAAGCACACGTGCTGGCTTCGGAGCCGCCGCCGTATCAGCAGCCGCTTACACCAGCACGTGCTGCGCCCCCGGCGTGAGTTCGAATGGAGGATGCAAATATGTACACCATTCTGTATGACTACATCTTTGTCTTCATTAAGGGCACGAACTTGGGTGCTCTTTTCGCCTTCATAGCCGCCAAGGTTTCCGGGATGTCCTGCAATCATGTCAAGCTAGTGATATACTAGGATGCATAAAATTAGAACGCACCGCGGTGTTCAGGGCCGCTGCATTCCATACGGATGTATACTCCAGATTCTCCGCCACACTGTGGTCCCGCGCATGGATCAAGATCCGCTTGGTCCCGCTCACTGCAATGGGGCTTTTCGCCGCAATCCGGCCCGCCAGCTCCAATGCCGCGCCGACGACCTCGGCCCTGCTCCCCGGTACCACACGCGAGACGAGCCCGAGACGCTGGGCATCCGCGGCAGAGAACAACTCCGCCGAGTACGCCAGCTCGCGCATGAGCGAGTGATTTGCGGTAATCTTGGGGAGATAGGAGAGAGTGCCGACGTCTGCTGCTAGTCCGATGTCCACTTCCTGTTCATATTCTGTTGGACCCCAGGCGGAATGGGAGAAGTGAGGGTGGGAAATACCTTGATACTGAAGCTCGCGTCCGCAGCCGCGTAGCGGACATCGCATGCGGCGATGACGTCGATACCCAGGCCCAGTACCGCGCCGTGCACGGCGACGATCACGGGGAAGGGGCAGCGCTCGGGCGCACCGATGGCGTGCTGGAATTCTTTGATGTCTTGCAGTGCCACGAGCGATGTTCTGGCGGGATCCGGAGCGACGAGAGCGTGCAGGCCACCGGTCGTGATTTTTGCCGCGTCCGCCACTGTTCGCAGGGACGGAGATTAGGAACGAATGAGAGAAGAGAGGGACGCACGATCGATTCCGGCGGTAAACAACTTGGGAATAGACGATGAGAGCACCACCGCGCGCACGTCGCGACATTCGGCGACGATTCGGTCTAGCAGCGCCCCATACGCTCTCCAGAATCTGCATTCAAATAGAAACTCAGAGATTCGAAGACTAGGGTGGGTAGAGTGACACGTACGCAGCTGAGAACGCGTTTACTGGTTTGCTGGATTGTTCAGTTGTGATTTTAGCAAGCAGACTCCAATAATAGGATCACGGGAAAGATGCGCGCACCGGGAGAGTTCGATGTGCAGTACGTGTGGGAAGGGTTCAGAGACCGCCAGCCAGTCGGAGGAAAGGTCGTGGGCGAGCGACATCGGTGTTGCGGGTAACCTGGACTCGGCCGCAAGTAATCACGAGCCATCAGCTGGATTTCTGATGCCATCTTGTAGAAATGGAAATGAATTGTTCCCAAAGCGTCGAACAATGGAACGATGGCATCAGGACTGAACTTGCCAATTCCGCCGCGCTTTGGTGATCAGCGAAGGTATATATTCGGTCGTGCATCTCTTCATGCACCCGAGAACCTTCAATTAAGCTCGGCATGGCTGGAAATCCTGGATGGTACCACAATCCGTACCAGCCCTATCCAACGCAGGGGCGGAGGCCCTCGAGCAATCCTTCACCGAACTCCAACTGGCCCTGCACGGTCGCCGAAGGATTTGACCAAGGGCTCCCCTCCCTGCCGAGCGAGTGGAACTACAACGAATCTGCTCCAACTGGACACTCTTCATCCCATCATGAACTCGATTTTGAATATGCAGACTATCCCAGCAGCAACTTGTGCGCTCAGCCGAATTACCTAGAATGGTATCCCCACTCAACACAGTCACACACTGCTTCGTTGCCTCAAGCAATATTCTCTCGTCATGGCATGGAACGCAAAGGATCGAAATCTGCTCGGATCGCGCTCCCGAGTGTTCCTAGACACTCGCAGGGATCTGCCTCAGATCCGATATTGGATCCGGATAGCGACTGGTGGCACTCTGACGTGCAAGCCCTTTACCTCAACCAGCCGAACCCCGGTGCCATGATGGCGATCCCATTCAACCCGGCGGATGGAATCGCCAAGGTCGGCGTGTCTCTGTCTAACCTTCACGCGAAGCGCGGGCTCGCGAGGGGAGGGGAGCAGATCGATGCGGTGCTGCCGATTCTACACACGGTCAGGAAGTGGCCCGTCGCGGATATCGTCATCGAGGTCAGTAGCTACGTCCATCGGGATGATGTTTTTACGGTCGTCTGAATTGTTTTGGCGCAGTGGCCTGGATATAAACCGTTCAAGACGAAGATCCATCTTCAAAACGCGGACGCCCAGTTCGTCGAACTTTCGACGCTTGGCAAGGAGCTCGCCCATCGCTGGAACCAGTTTGCTTCGGTGAGTCCTCAAATTTCTGGTGCGGTGTACCCAGGGTCATGGACGACTTTCCAGTCTCACAAACCTGCTCACTTTGATGAGAAAAACCTTGCTGGCATTCGTCTCGGTCGGTCCGGGATCCAGGCAGATCAAGTTCGGATTTGTACTCTCTATACAGTGAGCGGCATGGACTGGAGAGTTTGCTATGCTGTCAATCCTCGGCTGAGCTGAGTAGTAATACGGCTTCCATAGAGCGACACACGACGTAGTGTAACATCATAATATATCTATACTCGAGTAATCTAATCACTGCTCGGGTCTCGGGATGATTCGGATCGGTGGCGATGCCTGCACTGTCTTGCCTCTTTCTTCCACTCGCCACCGACCCACCCACCCACCGTCGCCTGTTCTCATGCGAAGCAGCAGCGTGCGCTCATGTCGTATTCGTATTCTATCGTATGTCTCTCTCTGTCCCACTTGTCCACACTTCATCAACGATGAGAAACACGTCTGTCTATTTCGACGAGTGTCGCCGACACAATGCGTCCCAATCATAATCCTAGTTATACTGAAACCTCCCTCCAACCGGCCTGGCTCCTCTGCCCTCGTACACATTTCTGACGACTTCCTCTGCAGGTAGCACCATGATATAGTGCCTATCGTAACTAGGGGCACATGAAAACCTCCTCGTCAAAGTCCCGACGTCGATGCGGCCCATCGTTCTGCTCCAGCCAGCTCTGCTCGTAACCCCCGTCTCATTCTGCGGACGCTCTGCCCAAGCTTCGAGGTTGCCTGGGGGACATGTGTCATCTCAGCGACCGTCTTTCAGTGAGTCTGAGTACGTTTCGCGGCTCTCTGTGTACTGATGCTTGCCCACAGGCTTTTGTCCTGTCTCCCATGGCTTATATGTTTGGAGCTCAGGAGATGAGCGGGAAAGCCCAGCAGGAGAACTGCTGCCCTGCATCGTATTACGGCTTGGGCAACCCGGCCTGCAACCCGGCCACCTTGTCTTGAATTACGGGCAGTCACGCAATGGACTGGGGCTCTCATTCTCAATGGTAGTTGTAGACATCCCAAGCATGTATTCTGCGACGCTGAGCTGCCTCGCTGAGAAGACCTTCCCCCAATTGATCTATGTAGTACCACGTGGGCTCTGTGACAGTCACGACTTTCTCCCATCGGTCTCGACTATTGATATATCTCATGCACTATACTTCCGAGTTCGACTTCACTGGCGTAGACTATACCGCAGTCGAGTCTGGACTCTGGCACGACCCCACCACGCAGGTTGATGAGATCTACATACCGGGCCGGGAGAACAATCAATCTCTTGTGTTTGCGACCGAAGACTAATTGTTCCCTTTACTTCGCCAAGGAAGGACCTGTTGTTCTTAGTCGCGCCGCCTCCTGCAGCTTTATTATGCACCTCCCTATCTCCGCCTGGTTCCTTTTGTGTACATCCTCCCGACAAATGATCCTCCGCCCGCGCTGATCATTTCGTACGATCCCCTCGAGCTTGATTAGGTAGAGACAATTGGGTTGGCTTCAATTGTTGTGCGGGATGAGCGCAGTATAAGAAGGGCTGAGAATACGGAGGCTTCCAATCAATCCTTCGACTTTACTCCTGCTTCCTCTGTCGGGCCGCGCGACTTTCACTCCTTGCCCATATGTTATGGACATATTCGTCATCCCCACTCTCGCTGCATGCGTGCGCGACCTCTTGCTCCTCCAACCTGTATCAGAAAAGTCTCCGCCCCAGTCCCCATCTTTCTTAATCGCCGAGGCTGCGGACGAAGACAGTCTTGAGGCCCTGGGCGAGCTCGTGGACTTTGATAGATCTGGGCACGGGTCAAATGGGGGTTGTATGATTGCATAGCCGGGGATTGAGTTGTTCTTCGTGCGTACGTATGTTCTTTGTTGTTTTTGTGTACATGTTGATCTCGTTCGGTTCAGTGTACAATTGCGTCGACTAGGGCTGCATTCGCTGCTCAGGCATCCAACGACCTCGTTCATTCGACATCACATTCATCTTGATATCATTCCCACCGTTGCCCCGCAAGCCGAGGCCTCCGCTGATCTTAAACCTTCTCTGTATAACCCTTCACACACGATATAGATGTTCTATATTTGCACTTAACACTCCAGCGCAAAGAGAACTTGCCATAACTTATTGAACTCACTCTCGTGTATTTAATCCATGTATCGGTCAAAGAATCATAACCAAGCCTTCTTTATCTGGTGGATGATAACTCTTAATTCCCGCTGAGATCACAAATTATACATACACCCATAAGAGAGTTTCTGGGGGCAGTGGGCTTACTGTATACACCGTCCCAGGACTTCATGCTACAGCTGTCGTCCGAGTACATACTGACTCTCAGCTGCGATATCGACGTTTCCGTCGGGTGAACCGCTAACAGGCGGGTCTGTGAGTTGAATGATTGTTTTTCAGCCCCTTCCTCCTCGTCTCGCCCACGGCCCGGAATGACCTCCCGTGAGTTCAACGTTGACAAAAAGGATATGGCGTAGACTGTTTGGAGGATGGATCCGGATGCGAGATGCAAAGGTGCTGCCTAGATCAGATGCTACGCACGTTTGGAGAGGAGAAAGTAGGTGGCCCCGAATACGAGATTACCCCCGGAAAGATCAAACTGTGTATCAGGGCGGTTTAATCAACGAAGAAAACCAAGAATGCAGACCACCGACCAACAAGAGCGTTGTGAGACTGACGGTGGAAGTGAGAATGCCGATGTTGATCGCGTCTCGCACGAGTCGGCGCACCAACGAGTCTGTTCTGTGCTGATTGAGTGTCCGATGCCGATTCCAAATGGAAAGCCGTACCTGGCGATCCCGCTCCGCAGACGCCGCAGGAAGAAAGATAGCGAGGCAGCGATTGTTATGTCTGTGAAAACGCCCAGCGCGAGGGAGGTCGTGGCGGGTATTTTAAGGCCGAACACGGCGGAAATAGAGAGCATCTCGAATGCCTTGACCGTGAACCCTGCAAAAATGATGAGTGTGAAATCCAATAGGGATTGATAGCCCAGGCAAACTCACAGAGAGAAAAACAGAGTTGGCTGAGGCTGAGGACAACGATGAGAGACGGGATCCAGAGGTTCCGCTGGCTGAAACGGTACACTCGAACCGCGAACACGCTATGACTATGGCGGGAGTCTGACGGAAGCTGAGGGATGAGACTCACCATTTTACAGTGATGCCCACAAGATTCCCGATCATCTGCTGTAGCTATATAAATACCATGGTCAGCAGGTCATCAGATCGAAACCCCAAGAACTCACGACCGGAGACCACTTCATGTTCCCCGTCGCCATCGAGAGTGGTTTCCCCGCACTCGTCACTGTGTAATAATATGCAAAGTGGGTAATAAAACCTTGGTCGACTGTTTCGAGCAAGCTGGATGGCAGAAAATAAGTGAGCTGGAGTTTAGGGCAATGCAAATTCAGCTCACACAATGAGGCCGACCAGAAACTTGTACTGAGAGAGGATGGAATCAGCATGAGCTTCAGACCGAGGAGAATATTATCTGCTTCACTCACCCGCCGTGCGTCGTACAGGTACCGGTGGTAGTAAGTCCAAACTTGCGTGAGGAGACTGTGGTGAGCTTTCGTGAGTCTAACCGATCCAAGGGACACCCCGACGCACATCCCATACACAAAACACGATGCAGCGAGTCCCAGGACCAGCGCCCCTAGTGTGTTGTCTAGTGTGAAACTTGTAGCCTCTGTCCTGCAGAGACATGGGAGAGCCAATGTGGAGTGATCGTGTAACGCAGCCGAAACAGCCAAAAGGCAAGTAAGAAAAAAAATAGAAAGACCCAGGTCGGAGAGATGGCCAGAGATTGAGGGCACCACGGGCAGTGTATTGCGCTTTATATCAATCTGCAGGGATGGAAATATCAATGTGGACTCAAACACAGAAGTCTTGATGATTGATCATCCTCCGTTGCCATTCGGTTTGATCTCTAGCCGGGAAGAATACGTCGTGCCTCTCATAGAGCGAGCTGTTGTTGTTGTGAGCTCCTGTAGCTGTTGTGCCACAGCTGTGCACGGACAATGCTCGGGCAGTGGTAACAACTCATGTTGAGCAATTGAAAGGTAGACGAGGGATCGATCGAGAGGCGAACCAGTATCCGATTGAGGCCCCGCGCATCTGAGACTGTTTCTCTCTTCCCGAACTGTGATTTCTCGCTGATCTTGATCCAGGAACCCAAGATTTTGATGATCTGAACAAACTCCCAGGGAGTCTTCGTCGCATCATGATACATCTCCACAAAGCCAAATGGGTGATACGACTGGCGCGAAGTTCAAAAAATTGGATATGGACGCAGGCGGGGTAATTTGAGCCTCAAGGGGGACAAGTGACCTTCCGCTTCGTCACCTTTTCTCGGGTCATCTGATTGTGATGAACACGGGCACATAGCACGGAGGGTCTTGCATCCAACTCCGCCCGAGGGATATACTCCCGGTTTCCTCAATGATGAGCTGTGGATCGCCTTGGCCGGATGGCCGGGCCGCTACCCATTGACGCACCAGCTCGTGACCAAATTCACCGCTCAACACCCTTGCTGAGCCGGTTAGCACTTTCTAGGACAAATAAATCAACCCAGAGTTCATTTCAGACATTCTAGAACGATAAGTGAGTGCTTCCCAAGACGACCGCCGAGTTGAATTCGCTGACCTGCATAGCAATTATGAAATTCCTCGCCGACATGATCCCACTGTAGCCTCGCTTACTTGTGGATGCCCGCCTCCTGTTCGAGCCCGAGCGGAATCTTGTGTTTTCTCCATTTTTACACGTACTAGCGGTATCTACTCACTACGTGCCCACCAGACGCAGCGGCGTTGATGTTAATTGCCCCTTGAATCCCGATGTTTGCAAGCATGCTAGTGCCTCTCATCGATTGCCTCTCATCGATTGTTCCTGGAAAAATGGTCGGCCTTCAAACACGGAAAGGTAGTGCGCAGCCTCACCATTCGGGTCCGAGCTCTACCCATCGCCACCTCGTCGTCTTGCATCAGGACTAAACGCCGGCACCGCGTAATGTAAGTTTCACGAACGCGGTACAGAGAATAGCTTGAGCGCGCACGGTTCTGTTCCTCGACACCCATTGTGACCTCCCGCAGCTCAGCGAGGATTTGCATCATATGTGGTGGCATGTTCCAGCGCATTTGCACTGTCGTGCCGTGCTGCTGCTTGAACTTGAGGAAGAAGTACGCGTGATCGTAGAAACACAGTGTCGAGCCCCGTTCGATTGCCCATCCAGTTTGGAATTCGGTCAGTGTCTGGTGTGAAAACGCATCGATTCCACCGTGGAAACATATTGAGAACCGGCCTGACGTACTTTGTTAAGAATGTGGCCTGGATCTAGGGCATCCCCGTCCAAACGAGCGATGAAACCGCCCGGCAGCATCGTCAGACTGGTCCGTCCCTTGCCAAACAAAACGCCCTGCACACTCGCGTCGAATCCCTGAACACGGCGTTTCTGAGCCAGAATCTCTTGAATAAGCGAGTCGTCCAGCGTGGCGCTCCATGAAGCGTGCCGTTTGCCTTTGAGAAAGAAATGGGCGGGGTCCGGGTCGTCTGAGAACGTGAGGAAGTCGGCAGGAACTTTGCCGTCCGCGCCGCCGAGGTGATCACGAATCACAGGCGGGATGTCGGTGTTGTGGAAGACTGGTCGCAAGGTTGATTGATAATATCGTAAGATTTGGTCTAGTTAAGGATAGAGCCCACATTGATTTGTCGCGACATTGAAGAGGACCCAGTGCTGCATGTCTCTAGTCATACTGCGCCCGTTCAGCTTGGCTACCATCCTCGCTCGCACTCGACGCACCTGATCCACAGCGTCATCGCGATATGAAGCGCGGCGGCGTGCTTCGTGAATCCCTCTGGCATTCCTTGGATGTGATGTCTCCTTCCATGTCCGATGTAAAAGGCATCAGGAGAAGTGCCGAATAGAATATGTGTGACTGGGTTTGCCATCTTGGAGAAATGAGAACAGAGAGTCTGGGTGAGGGTATTTATAGCTCAGCCTGTGGCCCGCCTTCCGCGTACAGAGTTCAGGCGCAGATACATGATGGCCCTGATCGCTGTGCGATGCCGTGCAGATTGACAGAGGATGGTGACATTGACAAGACTAATTGAACAAAGACGGGGGACGTCCCTGGGATTACACAGGCGCTCTCTATATACAACGGTCAGCAAACGGCGATGGGGTCAGCTTGACATTGTCACTCATTATCAGTTGTCTGTTCCAGGTCCTCATTGATAGTTTGAGGTTCTTATTGAATGCCGACTGAGACTAATCCAGCGTGTGCGATTTCAGAGCGGGAGCCGGTCTCGCTAAGTGACAGTGGAAAGTCGAGAAGGACACGACGCCTGTCACACGTGCTGACAGGAAAGCAGGCCGGCCCGATCCCCCTACCCTATACTTGTTTCTTAGCCGCCATTTCACAAAGGAGATACAGAATGCAAGGCAGCATCCATTCGCGTACACTGGATCTATGTATATGACAATCAGGACGACAGGCCTAGAAACGAATCACGTCTCTGACTCTCGTCTCGCCTCGGCCTCCAAGCTAACCCATTTGCGCTCATACATGCCCTCTCTCTGGGCCCACTCATCATCGCTCCAAGTCGGCAACACGCTAGCATACTCCGGTGCAATCCGTGCAATGTCGCGCACCAATCCTCGCGCGTAGTCCAATTCAAAAGCACCCAGAACGTGATACGCAATGAAAGACGATGAATCCGCTGCTCCGCGACCTGTCAGCACGAACTGCACGCGCTCTCGCTCGCCGGCGAGCAGGTCGTCGGGGAGAGCAAGGCGCCCAGCAAAGAACAATGCAAGCCATGTGCTGGATGTGTCGCTCAGCGTAAAGGGCGTGAAGGACATGAGGGTCCCAATGAACGCGAGCGACGGCCTCGGTGCGTAAAGGATGTGGTTGTAGAGTGATGGGATCCGGGGCGGATCCGTGGCCGAAGAGGTGAGCGGGACTAGCTGCCGTCGATCATCGAGGACACGGACAAAAGGTGCACAAGCTGGGCTGTATCCTGTCCCCAAGAATACGGCGTCGATATTTGCAAGAACGCGACCGTCGATGAGCTCGATATCCAGCTTGTTCCCGTCATTAGTGACATTGTATCGGGCGACCGCGCTCACATCCTCAACTCTGGAGTCTGAGAGGAAGGCGAATCGGCGCTGGGTGGGACGGCGGATGGAGCGGTAGATGGGCGAGCATGCGACGCTTTTCAGCTGTGCAGCGATGTCGTTCGCGGAGTTAGCGTTGCCAACGACGACGACACGCTGTCTTGAATGTCATTGAAAGTTTGGGGGGTTGAAATGAGGACAGGTACCTTACCGGCAAAGGCAGTGGGACCCATCCAATCTTTGGCGTGCACGGCCAGCCCAGCGTCCCTCGCATCCTGCAGTCCAGGCGTGTCCGGCCACACGGGAAAGTCGTACCACGCAGTGCAAACGACCACTGCGTCCCATCTCTCGACTACACCCGTGGACAGTGTGACATCCCAGCTATCACCCTCCTCCACCTGATCAACCCACACAACCTCTGTCTTGAGACGTATCCGGCCCGCATCGATCAATGGTGCGGCGAAACGGCGCAGATACGCGTGCGTGTCCGCAAGTGTCGGATAGGGATGGACTTCGGAAGCGGTTTCCGGGAATGGGTGCCCGGAGAAGGAGAGGTAGACAGGGAGAACGTTGCCGACGAGTCCAGGGTATGCAGGTGATTGAAAGCGGGCATGGGGAGTGTCATCGAGGTACCTGTCTATAATTCAGTATTCGTATGTGAATGGCCGAGATCTTAGATAGACGACCCACCATACCCCTCCGATGTCATCCCGCCTCTCGACCAACGATACTTCGTCGAAGGCGCCCCGCTCAAGGAGATTGCGTAGAGTTACGAGGCCGCTGACTCCGCCGCCGATGACGAGGATCCTTCTGGGGGATGGGGTGCAAGATGGGGATTCCATGAAGTGTCCGCTGAAGACGCAATCATGGCGATTTGGCTAGGAAAAAAGAGCAGAGCCACGAAGATCGATGGATTGATGAGATCATGTCACATCCGGAGTGGCAACTTGCCACCGAGCTCAGACTCTTGTTTTGTCTCTCGCGACGGGAAATAGCTTGCATCAGTGCTAGAAACTCAACAGCTGATAGAAAAGATTTGAGAGACTTGAATGGGACCGATTTTCGCTGAAGCCGCTCCCTCTGGCATTTGACGCTCACGAACTAGGTGACTATAGCACCGAGCAGCTGGCGACCGAGCATGTAGCAGCCGTTCACCATAACTGAGACGTAGAACTGCCAGGGCCTGCGCTTGTTCCCCATACTTCCGAATCGTGGGTCTCCGAATCAGCGCACCTTACATGAGGCTGAGACGCGAATACGTCGTCACAGACAAAGATGAAGCAACAGAATGCGAGACTGAAGAGACAGATAGAAAGTCAATATTGGCACGGCTCCGCCCCGGATTAGATAATTCTGTATGTCCCACCATTCTCACAAAGATTCGCTACCCGATTTCTCATTTCATATCCCGCTTCACAAATCGCAGCGTGGCTTTCTGGTTCGGCAAAATGAATCCGTTGAAAGCGAACGGCTGCGGCTGCGTGCTTGCTCCATCGGGAAAAGCCAAATCAAACTCCCGTAGAATCTCGTAGACGAGAATCTTGATCGTCAGCGACGCGCTGTAGCTGTGATAAAAACCAAAGGAGCGATGCAGTCCGATGAGATCCATACGCACAAGAATCTTCCAGGACACGCACGGGGCCCGGTCCCAAACACGATATACTCATTTGCCAGATGGGTAAATGTGTGCTTGACGTTGCTTGTGGTGTCCCCGTCTGCGGTCCGGAGATGGGCAAAGCGGAACGGTTTAAATGTATACGGATCGGGATACGTTTTTGTGTCGAAATGAATTGGCTCGTGTGCCAGTGAGACTGCGCAACCGGCTGGCAGGAGCGTGCCATCTGAGAGGGTGATTGGTTGCATTACCATACGCGATGAACCGACTAAGGCGTTTGGATTTTGATGAGAGATGGCGCAAAAGTGGAGGTACTCACCCGAAACCTGCATGTGATACCGCCCGACCTCCTTCAGAAGCGAGTCGAGGAGATGAAAGTTAGACAGTGCAGCTTTCGAGCAGATTCCCCCCTCAGCAGCGACTGCATCATCCATCTCCTGTCTCAGTAGTGCCAACTGTGGTGCCGGGAGCCGAGCTATCTCGAACAGGGAGTGCGTCAGAAATATTGAGCTGCGCCTATCAGTCAATATAATGTTAAGGAACGATCTTTGGAAACACGGACGAGGTGTGGATTGCCGCCATGTTCAGATGCGTCACACGTAAAGCAAGAGTGCGCAGATCCGATAGCTCCGATTCGGGTGCATGCTTGAGGAGTAGATCGAGTACTGTGGCCGGATCTTCCTATCAAACGTCAAAGATACTCAAGCACGAGCGGTTCTTGCCAGGGAACCCACCTTTCCCGAATCCACGACTCGCTGTTGGACGTACGGCATCAGTTTCGCGAGACATGACTCCCTGCTGCCAGCTAGGGCGGAAAACACGCTCCAAACGAAACTGAAATTAGTCGAACGTTGACGCCGGCTCGATGGACAGAAGGGATCACTCCGCTTACGGACGACACACGACTGGGAACCATCGTAGGACTTGTGCCACCGGGATCGCTTGTTCCGCGACGGCCACCTGGAGGGCCAAAAACGCCTCGTCGCGACACCCCGGCACGCCGATTATCGCGCGGTTTGCTACTCGGGCGACTAAGTGCACCACGCTTTCCCAGAGTGGGTAGTTCGTATCGGTGTCGAAAGCGTACGGGACGACATGCTGTGCTTCATCGACGAGCTCCGGGACGAGCGTTGTGTAGGAGCGCGGCAGGGCGGAGCGCATGAGCAGGATGAGGAAGTGGTGTGCATTCGTGTCGAGGCCCGCGAACAGGACGCGGGGCTGGAAGATCTAAGTGGCAGAGTGGTGGTAAGCGATGGCCACTATGCGGAGTGGTATTGAGGCGTTGACACCACTGACATCGTCGTTCCGCACTTCAGCGCTGAGCTATGAGGGTTGTGATGGATATCAATCATGGTGCTGGTCAGATGGAGGAGACTTGCTATTCTTTCGTCCGCCTTGCGAACCTCTGCAACATGCTGCGGGCCCAGAACGACGCATTCCCGGTCATGCTTGGGAGGATGAATGGGCCTCCGCCAAATTGTTCCAGTCCTTCGTTCACTAGTTGGCGCGATTCCAAAACCGACCGGAGAAGTGTGCGAAGGTAGCCTAGCGTTCCGACTGGGCCGACGCGTGGGATCGAGTGTGAGGAAGAGGAGACATTGAACTTGAAGGCTGCTACGAGGGCTAAGAGGATCCCACTAAAGATCAGAGAGCCGGTGGTAGTGGTGGTGCTGGTGGAAGTCATTGAATCACATGATATGATAGTGATGATCTTCTCGAGCTCGGTCTGCTTGCTGAGGTACAGGCCCGGACTACATGATCCCTTCTAGCGACTGTGAACAATGTGAGGATTCCTTGTGCCGCCGTGCTGCCACCCATGCCAGATGTGATTGATCCATTTTCTGATTGTCGAGGGCGGTGCTGTCAGATTGTGGCTTTACATCACGCTTGATTGTCAATTTCAATCACCAGTTGCGACGACTGCGGCCACGTCCTCTCCTTCCTGCCTCCCACTCACCTCTTGGTCCATACGCGTGCTGCTTTCGCGAATCATCGTGCTTGCTGCGCATGCTTCTCAAATCCACCGAGTCATTTTTCTCTCCTCCACCATCCTCCGACCCGGACTCTGAGCAAGAGCACGAGTATGAGGCATGCTCGTGTGTGTACCCCGACTCGGACGATGAGCGGACGCTGAACGGGGACGCCCCGCCCTCTCACTCACCATTCTGCCATCGAAGCTCTCAGGACACTCGTTTTTTTAACGCTCACCGCCGCGCCCACTCGCTTGCCACATCCTCATCGTCTTCTTCCGCCTCCTTCTCCCGAGCCCCGACACCTCCGCACGCATACTATCATCAGCGTCCCTCTTCGTATTCGCCTAGCCATCCGTATCTGCAGCCTCAAGTCGTGCATCCTCACCTGCCTCATCTTCCTCCACGCACGTGCGCCCACATCTGCACAGAATGCTTTCCGGTAAACGCGGATCCGCCGTCGACGACTAGCAAGGAGCGGGAGGATGATGACGTGGAGAAGGCAGCGGGGAACAAGGAGTCTGCTCGAAAATGGCTTGGCTTCGGATGGGATAACCGCTTCGTGTGGATCATCAGTGCGATTTCACAACTCATCCTCTGTGCCTCGACTCATGCAGTCGGTCAGTGGCGATACTCTCCTCGCTAACTGTGGGCGTCCTGGCTGTAGTGGAGCGCATGATGCTGCGCTCCAGCCCTATTTTGGGTGCTACGCAGTGGCCCGGGGTCGCCCACTCACTGATTGAGCATTTCACCATGGCAGATGCTTTTCAGATCTTGATAGTCATATCCTCTCTCCCCAGTGTCTTTCTCCTCGTGCTTCTGTATGTAGTTTGACCCTTACTCAATGGGAAGCCTGCTGACTCAACTACCCAGGCTCTTCCGCCCACGGAGACCAACACTCTTCACACCCACTATCACTCAGATCCAGATCCTCACCTCGCTTGCCATTGTGTGGATTGTGCTCCTGATGTTGACGCATGCTGGCAAGATTGCAACGTGTCGTGGAAATGCAGGCGTGCTCGAGGGCGTGTTCGAACTTGCCGTGGAGGAGTTGGACTTGGAGCTCGGCCAGCGGATGAGCACCTGTGCGCTGTACAGGGCAGAGCACTGGGTGATGTTTGTCGTCCCCACGTCATGTGTGTGCTTTCTGCTTGTTGTGGGCGCTTGCTAACGTGTGTGTGCTGTAGTGCTGCTCGGTGCATTCGCGACTTATCGCCGAGCTGTGCGGGTGCATGGAAAGGGCCTGGTGCCGTTACCGGTGAAGACGCCGATGGTTGAGGCGTGGAGGGTGTCAAGTATCTAAGTAGATGGAAGTGATTTGTTTGATCTTTTTTGCTGTACTCACCTGTTGTACTTGAAACCTATATCCACATCAGATATGACCGTATTGAATCTATCCCTTTCAAGTTTGGCTCATAGGATGTAAACCCGTTTTTCCGTATTCTGCTCCCTTTGTAACCGGACAAGCTCACGGCTTCCCTCGTTAACAACGACATTCAGGAACTGGTCCGGGTCATCCGAGTCCGAGATGACAGGATCCCATCTGGAGCAACACATATTGGCGGAGAGAGGGGTGGACTATTGGGGAGGAGCATGGGCGGTTGTAGGCCCTCTCGGACGGGCTCCTTTTCCGTCTCTTCCCGGTTCTGAGGCACGGGTCGGGATTGGCTTTTGGGACGGTTTCTGTGAGGGGCGAGTCTGAATGCTGGTATGACCTGCCAGAGCAGTTGAAGAAAGGAAGGATACGCGCATCAGTCACAAGAAGATACCTTGATCTGGCAACCATTGAGCAAACACCGATTGAGCTTCAACCCCTTCCGTGCGGCACCGATGCGTTTGAAAGAGACTTGGACGTATTAAAAGTTGTCTTTTAGACGATATTTCTACTGTGCGTTGTTCACGTCACAATGGGCTTAGATAAGCTCGATCGGGGTACTGGGGCTAATGTATGGGTGTTGAGACGGAGATGAACTCTGAACTGGTCATAGAGCGTAAATTATTCAATTCAACATTACAGAAACGACCCCGCGCTCCCTGTATGGGGTCGGGCACTAGAGTGCCCATTGCCAGGAGGCGCTGCTGCCAGGTTGGAGGAGGAGCTAGCCTTCGCAGACGTTGGAACGGGAGCGTACGACGGGAGATTCAAAAAATAGATCTGCCTGAGGCTGTCTGGAATCCAATTAATGACCGCAGTGTCTTTTCGAGGCGATTTATAGTCTCGCTGCGCTGTGGCGGTCAGCGAAAGATCCATGCAGCAGACAATGCGTGCGATAAAGAACCTGTCCCAAAGGCCGATCATGAGTTGGACGAGTCTCTCTCCGCAAGATTTGAAACAATCGACTTGATGTGCCCTTGTCAAACTGGAATTCAAACACCGAGGGCAGGAAGAATGCGAAACAGATATCCACAACAGAGATTTCGGTCTTGATCGGATCATATACCAAACATAAACAGTTTTTTCGTGCACTCCTTCAGTTATATCTCTTCATCGCTGTTATATTATAAAGCTAGTCAACCGGCTGCAACCATCTAGCACCTCGCTCATCTATGATTCACAGATTCTCCATCTGTGCAATTCTCACTAGAATCGTCCAACTCGTCTTAGTTAGTAGTCTTGCTCGGCCAGGTCCTTGTTCCCTCGATTTTGTCCACAATGCACCCCCCGCCGTGTCTGACCGGAAACTGAATACAGTCTTGGCGGTTCCCCAATCACTATTCTGGATTGATGCGATTTGCCTCTGCCACTTGGAGCCTGAGACAACGCTGCAGTTGTAGCGTTTCTTTCCACGGATCGACTCTCCATGCTTTATCGTGATCTCGATGCTGGTGCGCGGAGGCTTTCCTGCTACAAGGGTATCTATTGTCGTTCTGGGCTTGATCGTCTGTTTTGTTTTGGGGCTTTCGAGTTCGAAGGTGGACACTTGCGCATCCACTTCATGAGCGAATGGGTTGCCTAGCGCATTCGGACTGCCCACGGTGCTCGATTGAAAATCCAGTACTGGCCGTACATGCGATCCTCGATTGGCATGCCAAAATACATGAATGGAACTCGCTTTCTTGTCGGATCCTCTTCGTAACTGCATAGACCTTCGACCCAGCGAGGAGCTATGCTTGACATGCCAGTGCTCAGGCAAGTACGGGTGCGAGAGGTAGATTATGGGAGTCACACATGAGTCGCATATAAATAACCATTAGTCGGATTGAACAGTCCAGGATTTTGTGTGCCTCATTCTGATCGAGCTTTTTGTTTGATTCCGACCGTGATAAGTTTGGGCGGCTTTACAAGCCGACAATCGGGGCTCCTTATGAAGCTTTCAAACCAATCATTCGCCCTCGTCTACCTCTTCAATCTTCATCATTGAAAGACTGTATTCTGGTGAATGTTCTGATGTCGAAAGAGTCCAAATCTCGGAACTTAAATTCAAGTCCGATGTCAGCGTGGAAGCACTCGAGCTTGCGTCGGTACGATCCAATCTCGATAAAATGAAGGCATACGATAAGACGGAACAAACTCCTCACCCTTGCATCGCCTCATTCTCCGGCATGCCCGTAAGAGCCGATGAGTCTGCCGAGAAAGACCGGACCCACTCGCACATGCACAGGGACACTCACACTTCCCATCATTCCGATACCGCCGCTTGTGGCACTTCGCCCCCATTCGTCCGGCAACATAGTCTACGCCGCGGGAGCCCGAAAACCTACTCGCAAGATTGCTTCTGCCTGACACAGGTTCACCACCGTCAAGCAAGATCCATGCGTTCAGTGGGTTTCTGGTCTACGAGAAGACCGGCGGCTGCAGAAAACTTCCCTATCTTTCGCGTCGCACCTCATCATTCCAAGGATAATGAGATTTTACGGTCTGGCGAAGCATCCCCCGGCGCTGTCTAAAACAAGGATCTCCCGACTGGAAGTCTTACGCCGGGTGTTTGGGTCAGCTCAGCCATCTGGAGTCCACTTGTTCATATTGTTTGCCATGTCTGTTTATATAGTCATATCAGTATATAAATTAGTTCTATATGCTGGAGGCTGTATTCTTACGAGATGAGACTGTTCCTCGCCTCTCGCCTCTCTGGGTTCTTTTCAGTCGGTCTAACCGGCCCTTGGAGCT
The DNA here is from genome assembly GCA_963692855.1 of Mycena citricolor. NCBI lineage: Eukaryota > Fungi > Basidiomycota > Agaricomycetes > Agaricales > Mycenaceae > Mycena > Mycena citricolor. The sequence continues at coordinate 370,290 of CAVNYO010000414.1, read as the reverse complement.
AGATATTGAGAAACAGAAGCATATAATAACCAGCGGAAACGCACTACCGGGCAGCGAGGGAAGAAAGCAAGAACAAAGTCGAAACTGAGAGCTTTCGTAGGCTCAGCACCGACACTGATTATGACGGAGCTAGTTTCCTTTCCTGGAGCTCATGCCTTGTTTGGTCGAGAAGATACCATCAGGGCCTTGCTCGAGTACATGTTGTCAAGTACATCCAGAGCGCCACAACTATCCTCAGGCTGTGTTTCCGTCGGATCAAACGCGTTCTGCTCAAGCCCTAATAGTCCTCCCAGTCATTGTATTGACTTAGTTGGGCCTGAACTGAATAGGAGTGTCATAGCGGCCGGAGATTTAACCCCAGTCTTTGGAAATCCGGAATTGTATCATCAGCAACCTCTCAGAATCGGCTTTTGTATGGAGGCCGGGAATTATATGCTGATAAGCGGAGGACATATCACTGATACGCGAAAGTTTGCCGACATGGCATCAATGTCATGATGCGCTCTATGTCATGATGCGCTCTGTCTGGACCCCGAACGCTGAAGTGTATTACTAGCATTGACACGCCTACGGAGCGTATGAGCGCGCAGCTGTACGGGGAGAGACAGGGGGCTAGTCGGAGGTCGTGGGGAGGGAGCTGCGGCTCGAGCTCGCGCAGTATATTTGTGGGATTCTGATCCTAACAAGGTCAGGCTCGGGGAAATGGGCTTAACTGAAATGGGCGGGGGCAGCAGCGAGCAACAGGGGGAGTAAAGGGACAATAGAACAGGCGATGGGACGATAATGACGACGGAGGACAGGACGAGAGGACGATAGAACGACGGGGAGATCAATATGTATGTCTGTAGCACGAAATGGGGGTTTGGGGGCGATGTTGGGAAAATAATGCAGAAGCAGGCGCCGAGAAAGCGAGATAGAAAGTACTGGGAAGTCACTTTAGACTCTAGAGAGTGGGTGAAGAAGATTTCTTGTTTTTCTTGTACTGTACTACAGGTCTTTTATACTACTGTACCGTGCCAATCAAATCGTCAGGGGGTGTGATGCGTGACACAAAAGGTCAATTCGTCAATTCGTCAGGTCCCCCCATGACATGTGACATGTTGATTTTTTCGTCAGGTCATGCATTCACCTCCCTATGAGTTGCTTGCAACTTGATCTGAAGCTATCTGTGTGATAGCCCCAGACAGACTCAAAACAACACAGGGAAGGGTACACAAGTATTTTTAACACTTCAGCTGAACCCCACAAGCCTTATTTATTTCCGAACGGAAAAATGAATTCGTCACCTGAGCATGTGATGCGTGACATCAAAACAAATTTCGACTTCGTCAGGCAGCCTGTGACGCGTGACTGACGATTTGATTGGCACGGTACAGTAAGTGTGAATCAAATCCAAAGGAGATAAGTAACTTGAACCTCCTGTTGATATGGTGACCATTGAGCTCTATGTTAATTTATTTCTTTAGTCAGTGCTGAATTTTGCCGAAATGAATGAGTCCTGTGAGCACAACAAGGAGACGAACTCCGAAATAGGACCCCGCCGGAGGCATCCAGTGATGATCAGAATGATCACGTGCAACAACCTTGATGAGCTCGCTGACAAATCCATTGAGATCTTTTCGTGCACGTGATCGATTGATTTCAGGGCTAGGGCGCATCACTGCTCGTCAGCATGTATGTACTACCAATGATCATTGAAATCCTGAGAGTCCTCTTTGTCCGAGAACCATGCGTACAATGCATGAGCGTCATCCGGTAACTGGGAGTTGGGCATGGGATACACTTCGGGCTCGATATCGTTGATCATTGCGTTCAGACGTGCGTGATGTTCAGGACCTCCGAAAGGAGACGAGTCAGTGAACAGTAAGGTTCCCAAGTAATGGAACATACCGAGACCATCCCCATTGTTGACTCCACCCATATAATAAGCACCCTCTCCGACGACCCCCTCACCGCCCTGCAGTTCCTGCAAGTTTGGGAGAAGGGGAATGTTTTTATCGACCGGCTGGGTCAGCACATGCCCCCACCTTGCATCGGCACTCTGATCGATATTGTTTGTAAGGGCAACTCCTGCCAGCCCGAAGGAAGAGAGCACACAGCACACAACAACCTCACATGAGTCTGAGCACAGAGGGGGATCCTTAGAGACTATCAAATACAAGGGAGGTATACTACTCACCTGAGCACAGAGGGGGATCCTTAGAGAACGGTTCAAGGATCCATGTGCCCAGGTGTCACACTATATAGTCAGCTGTGACAAGTGACTGATGATGATGGGATATCACTGCCATGGAACAATGGCAGATGACAAGTAGATAATGACAAACCCAGATAAGATAGTGAGTGGCTCAGAGGGGCCAGTGATGGCCAGCTCCTGAGACACCAACAGTGGAAGGCCACACTGGAGGAGCCCAGCGGCCAGGCCAGTGCCCGGCCGGCCAGTGGAGACATTGGAGGCGAGGACCAATGCCCAACTGGGAAGAGGGGTGGTGCAGATGAGCGCAAGGGCATCTGGTACGAGCCTGTACGGCAGTAGACCACATCCGCGGGGAGAAGGCCGAAGTGAAGGGGGAGGAGTGCATACGGCAGTAGCACTCCCTGGTGCAAGGAATCGGGCTTGGCTAGACCGCTTGCGGGGATTCGAGGGAGATGGCCGGGGGAAGAAGGGAAAGGGCGGATGTTGGCATGGATGGAGATGAGGATCGGAGGAGGAGGAGGAGGCTGGGTGATCGACAGGTGAGCAGGCACGGGTCGGCAGAGAGGGTGCAGTGGGTCACGTGCATGGTCACGTGCCCAAGGAGCGCGGCGTCCCCTGACATTGTTGAGCTGATCCAACTCCTTGAGGCGATTCAGGAGCTGGAGATATACATCCCAACATGAGTCCCGGTCCACAATAGGGCTATTAAGCTTTGCATAGATATCCAAGATCGCGATCTCGAAGTCAGGGGGAACAAGGAGAAAGACGTCATGATCAGGTGGTGCGTACATCTGTCGGACTTTTTCAATACCGATAGGATCGACCTTGATCTGTAAGGGACTAGTAGTTAGTGGCTTGTACTTGATGAAATCGGACTCGTACCTTGAAATCGAGGATGGCGTAATCCTCTGGGAACTCAAACATGCTAGTCGGAACACTGTGAGGAAGGATCTTGTTACGATCACAGCGCTTTGCGGTATTGTTCACGCGATGCCGATACAGCTCAAGCTCGCCCTGAAGCCACGGGATGAATACCCAACGGAAGACTAAGCTTCCAGCCTTCGGAGAAGCCTCTGGGGATCGGTTCGTTCAAATCTGCTCATTCTGCGTTTCTGACGCTGTCCACTTTGCCAACCACACCCCTCGGAGCGCTTCCAAATCAAGCCGTTGCCGCGAAACGCATGTTCAAGAACAACGAGAATAGCGTCTTGATCCACTTCAACCCCATCGATGAATATGCGCACCATGTATCGGAGGCACATCTCCTATTCTGGGGCACTACCCTTCTCAGTTTCGTTTATTCTTTCGTGCGTAACTACATATCAAAGCATGTCGCGCCACCAGGCGACCTCCCTATCTTTGAAGTCCGCTTTGTCGAGGCCGGCGTTGCTCTGGTTCACAATGCGGTGGCAGATGGCAAGTCGAGCAAAATGATGACATCACTCCGACGATCATATCTCATTGAAGAATTAATTGGAACGGATTTGTTCTCTGCAACGACTCGAGTATATTGCTCACTGAATTTCAGGCAATTTTGTGAAGTACATCAATAACAATAGTGCAGTGCCCGTTCCGTCGCTTCCAGAAGATCTCAAGCTGTTGGCATCGTTCCTCTGTTTTACACAACATGTCCAATACGAACACACCGGGCGTTTGGTCTTTCTTTCTGATCTTCAAGGCCGGTTCATTCGATCTGGCTCACTGTTTCATACTAACTCTATCCAAGGCTCCGGAAATCTCTTGACGGATCCGCAGGTTATGACTTCACCGTGCGCAGTCCACTGCTGTGTCAATCTGCGTGCTCTTGATATCTGACTGGATCATCAGGACTCTCGAACGTGGTCTGTTTGGTGGTGGCAATTCAGGCAGGTTCTTCGAGAAGTTTCCTGAGCAGCATGTATGCTCCGGTTACTGCAAGTTTTTTGGACTGTCTAGTCTCATGTAAGTAGTTACGCTCTATCGCTACTCTACAGTGCATGTACTTGGCCTTTTTCATACATGTTAACGAGCGTTCGGGGTCCAGACAGAGCGCATCATGACATAGAGCGCATCATGACATTGATGCCATGTCGGCAAACTTTCGCGTATCAGTGATATGTCCTCCGCTTATCAGCATATAATTCCCGGCCTCCATACTTTTGTACCACTCTCAGGCCAAGGAAAGACACGAATTACAAAAAATTTGAATACATGAGCGCGAGTTACGATAATTGAGCCGAATAGTCGTTCATTTCCGTGCTCGTTCATTGCATTTGCCTGTCCCAATCTATGAGCGCTCCAGATGACAATATTTCTTCAATATGGCTCCCACAGCCCGTGAATGAAGAATTTAGAGCGAAGATGCTCAGATCCAAACCCCACAAAACTCTTGACAACTTCCAAAAACATTATTCCAAGTTCGTAGGCATTTGACTACATAACATATGACTAATGACGTAGAGTCCGACGAAGCCGCCGATTTCTTGCCACAGAGCGCGTGTGGGGGGACCTCGGAATCGCTCGACTTAGATTGTCGACGGATTTGCTTGGTGTGTGACCGGTCGAAGAGCTGCCGCGGCCGCTCCTCTCCGATTGGAGGGCTTCATGTGACTTCGACAGCGACATGTGAGCCCAAGTTGCTTCCCCGCTTGTTCTCACTCCAGTCGATGCAGCCCAAGGTGCATGCGGCGATCGGGTCATCGCGGTTCTTTCAGCATCATGGGGATGATAAAGAGAAGAGCTTACTGTTTTTAGAGTCCCTGACTCGTTGAATCTCAAGCATGCAATCGACAGGAGGAATTGGTCATTTCAATCTACAGGCTGCCTAACAGACAGCACCGGCAAAGTAACAAAATGCCCGGAGTTCGAGATACCGAGCCTGTGACTAGTTCGGAGACTCGAAGTCCCATTCATCACTACTGATATTCAATTACTATCTTTGATTGACCATCCCCGGGTGATTTCCGTGTCACCAGATCTCCGGCCCGGGCGCTCCGGTACATCCGAACGTGCTGAACAGCGTGCCACAGAAGCCCAGATTATCCCCTACAGTGCAGCAGCCAAATGGGTGTAATACATCACATCACAAGTGGACTGCTCGTTAGTGGAGGAAGATCAGCTCAGCGCTGGGGCCTGATAATTTTCCACAATAAGGGCCGGAAAGATGGAACCTGCCCGTAGGATTTCAAGGTTACATGTGCTGCAAGGCAGCACGGTGCCGGAAAAATGCCATCAGTATGAGGATTTAAGTGGTCTCATACGCCATTGCTATACGCTGCCATGGTGCGCCAGAGTTGAGCGGGCCAGAAAGAGCGTAAACACACAGGGAACGTTGAGATCGAAAATCAGGAAAATTTACATGTTCAAAGATGTTCTAGTGCCACCAACGTAGTCAAAACCGGAAGTGAGCTGATGCGAACCGCAATGAGAGCACGAAAACGTTCTTCTTGATTTAGAGAAACCTCTGCGCCTGACTTGGTTTTCTGGAGCATTGTCGCACTCATGAGAGAGCTCGGAGATTCTAGTGTCTTTTTCGGTGCTATCCAGTGGAGCTAGACTGTTATGAAGCTGCTAGAGCTGCCAAACATAATCTACCGAATACATCATTCATTGCATCAATGTGATCAATTTGCTTCGAACGACGGTCGGGATTGCTGTCATGATGGGCATCAGCGCTTTAACCACTCCCTTCCTCTCCCGCTTTGGTGACGCGTAGCAAAGAGACGTTTTGAGTGCATTGTGACCTGCACAAAAAGTGCTCGCTTGATGCCACCCAGGTCTCCTTCCTCTTCTCTGTACTTTCCCCCTCCTGAGTCCTGGCACCCTTCAGGTCTGGTTTGGAGTGTCATCGCGGCAAAATAACCTACTATGGGGTTACCGTCAAGGGATTTCCCTCTTCTGTAGGGCGGCCAACCGAGCCCTCCTCGGCTAGTGTGCGCCGCGTCCCCTGAGCCACTCCAGCGCATAAAACCTCCCAGGATCAAAGCACGCGACGAACGCGCTCATGCAGCTGCTGCTACTATTCCCTGATCTCCTCTTGAAGCACTCTCGAAACGGAGTGCTCCTCGACTCGTATTCAGTGGTAGTGGACGCGATCACGGTGCCGTATTCGCGCGAGTTGAACGAATATCAGCGGGACAAGGTCCTTCTCGAGTCTCAGCGCCCATTGAAAATCACCGTTGAGCAAGTAGAAGATAGCGCGAGTGACGACGACCAGCTTCGGAAAATCCGGGGTGAGAGGTGGGGACGAGCCGCGTTGCATTATTTGATGCAGAGATGTATATTGTTGTACAGCGATTGCCACCCGCTGATGGAATGTCTGTTTCTCAGGGTTCTTCCAGATTCTGGAGTTGCGCAAACTTCAGGAAGGTTTGAACCGTCGAAAAGTGCGGATCAAACAACGGTGAGCCGCTTTGAAGCTTCGGGCTTTGTTCTCACCGGGGTGAAGATGAATCTCTATTATTTCCTCATACAAAACATGATCGTTCTTTGTCGCTGTTGTGATATTTTTTTATGTTTCTCTGCTGAAGCCGTATCCTCCACTTTTCCCTGTGTCCCATTTGTGAATATCATATTGCCCTCTTTGCCACTGTAGCGTTGCATCGTGATTGTAGCCTACCAGCTGTTTCCACACAGGCCATGTGTAACAAACCGGCTCCCGCATCCTATGCCTCCCGAGCGGTTCGGCCGAACCGAGCATGATTGGCGTGAGAAGAACGCTGTGGCACACAAATCCACATGGCCGAGAAGCCCGAGCTACTTTGCGAGGCGGATCCCGCTTCGAAGACGTTTCAAATTTCGCACACATGCCCCGACGCCAAAAGACAAGAGGCGGGCAGGTATTGCCGGATGCGCAGAGTTCGGACTCCGCGGAGCCGCATCGCATCATGATGGCAGTGACGGGACCCTGACATACCCTGCGCAGCAACTTGGATCGACGACATCTGCATGTGCTCTCCACATGACGTGGCTGAATTGAATAAGAGCTCCTTGTTTGCCGTGCGTTTTCTCTCGATTCATGGGATCACTGTCCGGGTATCATGCTTAGTAGCTACGCCTACATGGTCATCGCTGTGTGTAACCATCTCCCTATTACTTACAACTACACCTTCCAAAACATCAAACTTGACCCGGCACGCTCGAACGGCGGCTCGCCACCCCATCGCGCAACTTCGGCGTCGCTCGTCTCAATGCTATCCCTTAGTCTCACGACAATCTGCCTAGCCGCTGTATAGTCGTCCACTCGGCCGCCTTCAATCTCCTCCTTGCAGCTCTATGGTGATGAAGATGATGATACTGGACATAGGCTTGTGGGAACTACTCACCTGGATCGCCTGAGCGATATCAGAGTCAACCACAGCCAGCAACTCCGCCGTCTGGTCGTTGAACCAGCGCGCGCCCAACGAGGCGTCGACAATCGTCGCGAGAACACTAACGGATAGAATTCGACCTCGAACATGGAACCTCGGGAACGAATCTGTGCGCACCCAAGACTTGCGAATCCCATCCCGCACCCATACAATGCCCGTGCCCGGCGAAGGAGATCGAAGAGCGCAGGGGCTGGTGCGTCGATCGTCTTTGTCTCCTTCGCCGATGTGGTAACGAATAACGTCAGCGTCTCAGTTCCCCTGATCTCCTCCGTCTGCTCCACGAGCCGCGCGCGCGCGGCCGTGGCGAGCGCACCCGCGACCCCCGGTGTTCCTGAGGACACCATGCTCCGCACAATCGCACGTAAACTGGGAGTTCGAGTGAGCCGCGGATTGATCTGCGCAGTTTAGCCGTTCACGTGAACGGGAGGAAACCGACTGACTCTTCGAGGCTGGCATTGGCAATGAGGGTGTCTGCCATCAAGTTTCTGGTTGTGACTGTGCGTTAATCTCTGCGGTGAAGGCGGATGGAACAAGTGGCTGGCTCACACATGGCCAAGGACGGGACGCGATGTCGGCATCTTGGAGGTAGTTTCTGGGGCGGGCATCGGGGGGAAGTGGGGGCGGATTGCGTGGCACGTTAACGAGGCTGCGATGGATGTTAAGCTCGACGTGGCTCTTATATCTCCAGCCGGAACGTCAGGGTGCATCCCTGACCTTTTCCTGGTTTGCTTCTGATGAGCCCGCTTAGCGCACACGGCAAATGATGTGATCACCGGTGCGGAGATACTTGACGCGTGGCACTTCATTCTCGCGTCCTAGCCTTCTTGCTTCTCGTCTTCCCTCATCACACTTGCCGCATTCAGCGCGCTTGCATTCCCCATCGGTCGGACTTCTCGCTTCCCGCATACTTATATATCGTCCCCTTTCTTATGGAGGCCGGGAATTATATGCTGATAAGCGGAGGACATATCACTGATACGCGAAAGTTTGCCGACATGGCATCAATGTCATGATGCGCTCTATGTCATGATGCGCTCTGTCTGGACCCCGAACGCTGAAGTGTATTACTAGCATTGACACGCCTACGGAGCGTATGAGCGCGCAGCTGTACGGGGAGAGACAGGGGGCTAGTCGGAGGTCGTGGGGAGGGAGCTGCGGCTCGAGCTCGCGCAGTATATTTGTGGGATTCTGATCCTAACAAGGTCAGGCTCGGGGAAATGGGCTTAACTGAAATGGGCGGGGGCAGCAGCGAGCAACAGGGGGAGTAAAGGGACAATAGAACAGGCGATGGGACGATAATGACGACGGAGGACAGGACGAGAGGACGATAGAACGACGGGGAGATCAATATGTATGTCTGTAGCACGAAATGGGGGTTTGGGGGCGATGTTGGGAAAATAATGCAGAAGCAGGCGCCGAGAAAGCGAGATAGAAAGTACTGGGAAGTCACTTTAGACTCTAGAGAGTGGGTGAAGAAGATTTCTTGTTTTTCTTGTACTGTACTACAGGTCTTTTATACTACTGTACCGTGCCAATCAAATCGTCAGGGGGTGTGATGCGTGACACAAAAGGTCAATTCGTCAATTCGTCAGGTCCCCCCATGACATGTGACATGTTGATTTTTTCGTCAGGTCATGCATTCACCTCCCTATGAGTTGCTTGCAACTTGATCTGAAGCTATCTGTGTGATAGCCCCAGACAGACTCAAAACAACACAGGGAAGGGTACACAAGTATTTTTAACACTTCAGCTGAACCCCACAAGCCTTATTTATTTCCGAACGGAAAAATGAATTCGTCACCTGAGCATGTGATGCGTGACATCAAAACAAATTTCGACTTCGTCAGGCAGCCTGTGACGCGTGACTGACGATTTGATTGGCACGGTACAGTAAGTGTGAATCAAATCCAAAGGAGATAAGTAACTTGAACCTCCTGTTGATATGGTGACCATTGAGCTCTATGTTAATTTATTTCTTTAGTCAGTGCTGAATTTTGCCGAAATGAATGAGTCCTGTGAGCACAACAAGGAGACGAACTCCGAAATAGGACCCCGCCGGAGGCATCCAGTGATGATCAGAATGATCACGTGCAACAACCTTGATGAGCTCGCTGACAAATCCATTGAGATCTTTTCGTGCACGTGATCGATTGATTTCAGGGCTAGGGCGCATCACTGCTCGTCAGCATGTATGTACTACCAATGATCATTGAAATCCTGAGAGTCCTCTTTGTCCGAGAACCATGCGTACAATGCATGAGCGTCATCCGGTAACTGGGAGTTGGGCATGGGATACACTTCGGGCTCGATATCGTTGATCATTGCGTTCAGACGTGCGTGATGTTCAGGACCTCCGAAAGGAGACGAGTCAGTGAACAGTAAGGTTCCCAAGTAATGGAACATACCGAGACCATCCCCATTGTTGACTCCACCCATATAATAAGCACCCTCTCCGACGACCCCCTCACCGCCCTGCAGTTCCTGCAAGTTTGGGAGAAGGGGAATGTTTTTATCGACCGGCTGGGTCAGCACATGCCCCCACCTTGCATCGGCACTCTGATCGATATTGTTTGTAAGGGCAACTCCTGCCAGCCCGAAGGAAGAGAGCACACAGCACACAACAACCTCACATGAGTCTGAGCACAGAGGGGGATCCTTAGAGACTATCAAATACAAGGGAGGTATACTACTCACCTGAGCACAGAGGGGGATCCTTAGAGAACGGTTCAAGGATCCATGTGCCCAGGTGTCACACTATATAGTCAGCTGTGACAAGTGACTGATGATGATGGGATATCACTGCCATGGAACAATGGCAGATGACAAGTAGATAATGACAAACCCAGATAAGATAGTGAGTGGCTCAGAGGGGCCAGTGATGGCCAGCTCCTGAGACACCAACAGTGGAAGGCCACACTGGAGGAGCCCAGCGGCCAGGCCAGTGCCCGGCCGGCCAGTGGAGACATTGGAGGCGAGGACCAATGCCCAACTGGGAAGAGGGGTGGTGCAGATGAGCGCAAGGGCATCTGGTACGAGCCTGTACGGCAGTAGACCACATCCGCGGGGAGAAGGCCGAAGTGAAGGGGGAGGAGTGCATACGGCAGTAGCACTCCCTGGTGCAAGGAATCGGGCTTGGCTAGACCGCTTGCGGGGATTCGAGGGAGATGGCCGGGGGAAGAAGGGAAAGGGCGGATGTTGGCATGGATGGAGATGAGGATCGGAGGAGGAGGAGGAGGCTGGGTGATCGACAGGTGAGCAGGCACGGGTCGGCAGAGAGGGTGCAGTGGGTCACGTGCATGGTCACGTGCCCAAGGAGCGCGGCGTCCCCTGACATTGTTGAGCTGATCCAACTCCTTGAGGCGATTCAGGAGCTGGAGATATACATCCCAACATGAGTCCCGGTCCACAATAGGGCTATTAAGCTTTGCATAGATATCCAAGATCGCGATCTCGAAGTCAGGGGGAACAAGGAGAAAGACGTCATGATCAGGTGGTGCGTACATCTGTCGGACTTTTTCAATACCGATAGGATCGACCTTGATCTGTAAGGGACTAGTAGTTAGTGGCTTGTACTTGATGAAATCGGACTCGTACCTTGAAATCGAGGATGGCGTAATCCTCTGGGAACTCAAACATGCTAGTCGGAACACTGTGAGGAAGGATCTTGTTACGATCACAGCGCTTTGCGGTATTGTTCACGCGATGCCGATACAGCTCAAGCTCGCCCTGAAGCCACGGGATGAATACCCAACGGAAGACTAAGCTTCCAGCCTTCGGAGAAGCCTCTGGGGATCGGTTCGTTCAAATCTGCTCATTCTGCGTTTCTGACGCTGTCCACTTTGCCAACCACACCCCTCGGAGCGCTTCCAAATCAAGCCGTTGCCGCGAAACGCATGTTCAAGAACAACGAGAATAGCGTCTTGATCCACTTCAACCCCATCGATGAATATGCGCACCATGTATCGGAGGCACATCTCCTATTCTGGGGCACTACCCTTCTCAGTTTCGTTTATTCTTTCGTGCGTAACTACATATCAAAGCATGTCGCGCCACCAGGCGACCTCCCTATCTTTGAAGTCCGCTTTGTCGAGGCCGGCGTTGCTCTGGTTCACAATGCGGTGGCAGATGGCAAGTCGAGCAAAATGATGACATCACTCCGACGATCATATCTCATTGAAGAATTAATTGGAACGGATTTGTTCTCTGCAACGACTCGAGTATATTGCTCACTGAATTTCAGGCAATTTTGTGAAGTACATCAATAACAATAGTGCAGTGCCCGTTCCGTCGCTTCCAGAAGATCTCAAGCTGTTGGCATCGTTCCTCTGTTTTACACAACATGTCCAATACGAACACACCGGGCGTTTGGTCTTTCTTTCTGATCTTCAAGGCCGGTTCATTCGATCTGGCTCACTGTTTCATACTAACTCTATCCAAGGCTCCGGAAATCTCTTGACGGATCCGCAGGTTATGACTTCACCGTGCGCAGTCCACTGCTGTGTCAATCTGCGTGCTCTTGATATCTGACTGGATCATCAGGACTCTCGAACGTGGTCTGTTTGGTGGTGGCAATTCAGGCAGGTTCTTCGAGAAGTTTCCTGAGCAGCATGTATGCTCCGGTTACTGCAAGTTTTTTGGACTGTCTAGTCTCATGTAAGTAGTTACGCTCTATCGCTACTCTACAGTGCATGTACTTGGCCTTTTTCATACATGTTAACGAGCGTTCGGGGTCCAGACAGAGCGCATCATGACATAGAGCGCATCATGACATTGATGCCATGTCGGCAAACTTTCGCGTATCAGTGATATGTCCTCCGCTTATCAGCATATAATTCCCGGCCTCCATACTTTCTCCGGAGAGTATCTTCTTCTCACGATGTCTGCGCCCCCGCCGACCCACGAAACGATCGATTTGGGGCCGCTCCTGGGCGTACCGCGCCTCTGGTGTGGACTCTGGCAACTTTCCAGCAACGCCTGGGGTAGTGCGCCTGTCTCCAAGATCCGGAAGTCCATGGGAGACACCGTTGATCGTGGGTTCACGGCCTTCGGTGCGTCACTTATCCATCCCTCATGCGCGTCATCGTTGATGTGAAATACGCTCTCACCAGATATGGTGAGTGTGACCTTCCGAGCACGCGAGGGACTGCACCGATCTTGATCTTTTATGCCAGGGTGCGTCCTCATCGCCTGGCGCGCGTGCTTCTGTTCACAGTGTTTCCCAGCGGACCATTATGGGAGCGCGGAAATTATTTTCGTATGTTGCGCATTATCCTCATTTGGCGCATTCTCACACGCATGCGGCTCCCACAGGGCCAGTTCCGGAAGTCGTGCGGCACTCATCCGGACCTGGTCGTTGGCGCAACCAAGTGGTGTGTCTTCAAAACCATCATCCCCGATCGAACCACCGTCGAGGCCGCTGTGCGCGAGAGGATGCTTCGCATGCAGAGTGAGAAAGTAGATTTGCTACAGGTGCGTCTGCTCGTCAGCGCTCATCTATGTCCATCTCGGACGCATGCACCCTAGTTTCACTGGCAAGATTACGAGGACAAAGGGTATCTAACCGCGCTCGAAATCCTGGACGAGCTTCGCTCTGACGGCCTCATCACCGCGCTTGGCCTCTGCAACTTCGACGCCATCCGCACTGACGAGATCTGCACGCACCTCGGGCCGGGTGTCATTGTGTCGAATCAGATCCAGGTTTGGCCGGTGTTTCTGGTGTAACCGGACTGTTTCTGAGCAAGACACCTACTGCAGTTCTCATTAATCGACACGCGGCCCCTGCACGGCATGACCGATGTATGTTCACGCCATGGTATTAAACTGCTCACATATGGCACGCTGGTAGGCATTGCCGTCGTTTGACCGCTGTTTGCATCCCGACGACGCTCACATGACTTGTGCAGTGCGGTGGTTTCCTGTCTGACCGATGGCTTGGCCAGCCTGCGCCCGATTTGTACTCCGGGGACCTAACTCCGTCGCAACGCAAGGTTAGCATATACTGCTTGACGTAATCCCCGAGCACAATGACCGATGGAAACTTCTTGCCACCAGTATCTGGACATGATACTGAAAGCATGGGGATCCTGGGCTCTTTTCCAGACCCTCCTTCGTTGCTTGCGCGACATCGCGGACGAGCATGGGTTTGACGTCAGCATCGCCAACATTGCCACGCGCTGGGTTCTCGATCAACCCGGTGTCGGCGCCGTGCTCGTCGGTACGTGCCGTTGCGTCGTATGCTTTCATTTATCCATTCCACGTCTCATATTCTTTGGCTGCAGGGGCTCGACTGGGCATTACGTCCCATCTGGAGGACAACCTTCGAGTGTTCTCACCGGCATGTAAGCTCACCGAACAAGACAATCACAAGATCGAGGTCGTTCTCGCACAGTCCCATGGACGAAGAATGATTACGACGATTGGGGACTGTGGCGCAGAATATCGGTGATACATTCCATGCTTTGAAGGGATGATCAGGGCGATGCGATAGGGAATGATCAGCAGCTCCGGTTCTGGACTTCGGGCTGTATTTGGATCGCCGGCTGGATGTTATTACATTTGCGGGAGTCCGACGGGCGGGAATAAGTCGCATAAAGTCTCCAACACATGAGAAATGTTATGTACGGTTGCGATGACTAGCCCCATTATGCGCTAGGCGCAGAAGCGGATATGGATCATGCGTCGCCTTTCACAATTGACTGTACTTATCATTAGCACCTCGCTGGATGTTGATGAGCGCTGAATTACCGTATAACCCATCAACTCACCGAGGCACGGACTCGTCCGCTACCCAGTGCGTGTGGTTGCCGGATCCTCCCTCCTCCTCCATCTCATTCTCGCCTTTCAAGTCAGCACACAAATCTGCGCACAGCAACGCAAAGCCCTCCTCGAGGGAGCGCAGCGCGCTGATGTCATGCTCAATGTTGGCTTCGGACCACCATCCGAACGAGCAGCCGACCGACCGAATGACCTCACGCACGGCAAGGACGATCACCGTGCATGCCACGGTCATCTCGAATACTGTGACGAGGTGAGAGTGTGCGTCAGTAAATACGCGCCGGCTGGAGGTAGCACACTTGAGGCCAAGGTGCCGGACCCTGAGGCCAAGGTGGTCGTAAAGTAGGTGTTTAGGATATGACGGATGATGTGAATCCTGCCGATGACTGAGAGAAATGAGAGGACTGTGGAGATCAGCAAGTCGTGTATGAGGCGAGAGAACGGGCTTAGGGACATCGACGGAACGTCTGTGAAAGCACGATGAAAGGCCGGGTAGTGTGGTCAGACTTTTTGACTAGGAAGGGGCATTGAACGCGTAGCAGGCGCTTGCTCACGCAAAATTGATAATTTCCGTCTTAACCTCGTCTTATGTGGACCACTAGAAAAGGAGGGAAAATGGAGATTGAAATAGGAGCTACTGATCCGCGATGACCATCAGGGGCTGTGTCCAGCAACCCTCATCCACTCGCGTCAGGGGCTGCCCGCTGTTTCCGTTTCCGACTCACCAGAGTTGCCTGACCGTCCATTCTCCAGCGGTTCGACAATAATTTCGTTTGAACTGGAACGAACTCAATGTACTCGGTCGAAATTTCAACCCAGAAAGGTATTCTGTCCACTTTGTTGCACCTGCACGGAAAGAATGACTGCACGAAGCAGGAGGATCGACCAAAATCTTGTTTTCAAGGCCTTTTCTCTCAGTTTTTACGCAGCAAAGAGTCATTTATGATTCAGTAATGGACATTTTCAGGCCATGCGTGCCAAAGGAAGAGTACAGGAGAGGTAAGCTATCTATCTATCTGTCGTCTTCGCCATACTCACGTTGCAAACACTCAGTAAAATTCGTCACGCTCGACCGCCTTGACCCCTTGATTAGAAGAGAGCCTGATTTAAATCTCACTCGCTGATCGGTCAACCAGTTCGCCTAGTTCCGTATGCGATTTCGGGCGGCTCAGTCGGCAGAATCGACCTCTCAGTCAGTAGATGTAGACCGAAACAGGCGCATTCAGTACTTGGTGGTCGCTGGGCTTTACAAGCGGCCTGCTGTAGTCCAACCCCCCTCATTTAAGCTCGATGGGTGACATTCTTCGTGAGTCAATCTCCCAGATAGATATACAATGAATTAAGTCCACAACGTTGTTTGTGCAATGCTTCTTCCATTTCCCTTCTCGCCTAGTCGTTCTTGGGAATTCTATGGCTCCCCTCCGTATTGAGGGAGGGAAATTATCTATTCTTTCCCCTGTGGTCTCAGTCTCAGTCTTGACGAATTTGAGCTGGCTTTCATGCAGAAGGACCTCCAGACTCCGGTTAAATGCCTCCCCGGTACCGGCCTGCCCAGCTTTGCCCGGTGTTCAAACTCTTGAGATTCAGACAGGCGACGTCGCATGTCGGAGATATCGGTGAGGGCTCTCCTCATTTCACTACGGGCGGCATCGGCTTCTCAGGCGATGCAATTCTCGGTCTTTCAGGCAGCCGTGAGCTTTGATTTGAAAGTCCTACGCTCCCATTGTTGTACGCCACAAATGTTCGCTGAAGCCGTCAGACTCTTGTTCTTGGAACAGAAGATCTTTAGGTCTTCGGGAAGCTGCGGCCTGACAAGAGTTCTGATTGTGGTAGAACACCGGTTAATGTTCATTCTCAGTATGGAACCGAAGGGACAAGTGCTTAGCGTCCATTGCTGACTAAGAAAATGTTGACTATGAATGAATCGTCTCGAGCCGATTATTCTCAACTGCTGCAATTCTTTCAAGCCCTCAATAAGGCCCAGTTGGAGTCCACGTCGTGATTCGTTCGCGGATGCCCAGTGCACCAGCATCAATCCCATGCCAACTCCAGTAACTGCGGTCACAATATGCAGAATGAGGAATGAATGGACTGGAGTGTAGTTCTTCACTATCATTGCATATCTCCTCATGGAATCCTTCATATACGACGCCTTTGCGCAATTGATCGAGTGTCAGTTTCGGAAGCCTGAGTGCCGGAGGACGGTTTGGCCACGTGACAATCAAGTGATCTGAAAGCTCACAGCCACGATTTTTTATCCAATTCTCAAAACCCCCGTTGGTGGAGTCCAGGGTCTCCCTCATTCTCGCAAACCAAGATTTTTGCGCTCTAGAACGTATCCAGCGAAACTACAGTAATTCCTCCTCATGTGAAGAGAGCGCCGCGGGCATGAGCGGCATTCTTCCTATACCGCAGATCCTGCCAGAGACCGCCTGGCGTATGTGATCGAGGCTGGAACAGCCTTCGTGGGATCTGGAATCACCTCGTGCAGGTCGAAGGTGCCGATTTTGCCATGCTGTTTATGATACCCGCTCCCGTCGTACCTTCCGACCCCGTCTTTCTCCGCATGGGGCAGGCCCCTCTGCTTCCCTCCTCTCACCTCGTATGACTGAATACGACACATCGCCTGAGGCCTACCGCGCGTATGACCGCACGATGCACCGTGTATCGGACTGGGCCACGGACTCATCCGGATGTGCGAAGGAGTATAAGAATCCTTATCTGGTGCGATCGGATGCAGGGGACATTATGTTCGAGTCGGAGCAACAGGCAGGCGAGCCCGGTACTCTCGCCACACCAATAGCGGCAGCTCCATCACAACATGCTGCTGCTCTTTCGCATCACTCTCGCAGGACGACTGCTCCGGTCGCCCTTTCTTCGCATACGACCGCCAATGTGGGAGCTACCGCGGGTCCACCTTCTGCGCATTCCCACCACCCAAGTGCCGTTGCCACTCACTCCCTCGCACCTGGGAGTGTCTACGCTCCTCCCGTCCCCAACTCGGTGCACTCAGCACACGCCTCGGTTCCCGCAAGCCGCCACGTGTCTTCTGCAGTCGGGGTGACCGTCATCCCCCCGTCGTCGTCCACATACCACACTTCTTCCGCCGTCACTCCTGCGTATCCCCAATTGCCCTTGGTTCCCGCGCCGAGCCACCCTTCGCGTCATTCTGATCGGCTGGTCAGCCCGAGTGACTCAGTCTCCCAGGTATCGACTCGGAGGAGTCGATCGCACTCGCCTGGAAGAGCGAAGTCGCGTCATAGCCATTCGAATTCGCATCACAGTCATCGATCCAGAGACCATTCATCGTCACACCGGCATAGCTCTCATTCACAGACCCATGCGGGAGCGTACCACAGCGTGCCGCACTCGCATTCTGGCTCCGCGACCCTGCTTCCAACGCATCATCATGGCACGGATCTAGCTCGCTCGCTGCAGATCGTACCGACACCTGCGCCTGGTCGTCCGGTAGTGCACTATGCGAGCGCCGGTGCAGCACCAACGGCGTCTAACGCTCAGCAGCCCTGCGTGTACATCACAATCAATGTGAGCACTTCGACTTGTCATTGGGTCCATCCTGATTGATTCCCTTCCTTGGCAGTATCCGCAGCCCCCACCATCTCATACCCAGGTTCAGCAGGCCAATCCTGACTTGCATGGCGAGCATCGGGGACTATTCAAGAGGATGTTCGGGGCTCGGAAGAGTCACAGCCTTGAGCGATCGCATCGTCTGTGAGTGGATTATGGAAGTAGTGCCTAATGTGCGTAAACCAGCTCGAAGATGGTAAGTACCATGTATTAGATAGATTTCTCTCCCTGATAAATACAACAATTGAAGAGCATAGCCGGCGGAGACATGGCTTGGCTGACCCGGAGATAGCAAGTCAGATAACCAAACTGCGTCAAGTGAACAGGTCGCTAATCAAAGAAATCTTCGGCTGACCAACCGACAGGCGTGAGTGAAGAGGAGGAAGGGGTCGTTTGTGAAAATAGACGCCGCCTGGATCCGCTACTTGCGGCTTATGAGGAATAGCTCAGGGGCTTTGGTGATCTTCAGTGCTTGTCTTGAACAGAATCTTTCTAGGTATGCGTTTCACTCAAGACGGATATCGATTCGACTTCAAGATCCGGGCCGCCCTGGATTCAGAATCAATGTCGAACTGCATTGTGAATAAGTCAGGAGGGGCACATGTGCTTTCTGTGGAAGTCATGACAGAAGCCACACGTCCTTGTCCCTCCGATCAGAGCGTAAGCGGAAGCGGCCACTTTCTATACTACCACATGTCAAGCTCTCTCGCTTTCGACCCGCAACCTCTTTAGTCTGAGGGAGGACTGGCGACTCGATGTGTGCACGTACATCAACTCGAAGATGAACTCCGCCTCTCTGGTTGCTGCTGAGATCCTTGATGTCGCGGGTCTGAGTCTCAAGGGGAACATCTTGCTCGGTTATTGAGTGAAAGGAGATACTGAATTGAGTAATCCATATTACACTTTGTGTAACGTACTGGCGTTCCGCAGCTGGCACGGATATCAAGATAGAGACCGAGGCCCCGCTCAAGGCGCTTGCGAATCCTCTCGTTCTTCCTGTCGCCCTTGAGCCACCCGCTCTTCCTCCACCGGAAATCGCAAATTTCAATTTACGCTACTACGAACACGTGAGGTAGGCCGCATCCACTTCCCATCTTAGGCTAGCCGCGTGAAGGGACCATAATACAGCCGGTGGTGCGACCAGGCATATGAAAAGTCTTCATTATTGTGTAATCGATCCGCCACTGCCCAAGCACTCTTAACTCTCAGTTGAAGTCGGGTATTAATCACAGGAGGACGAACGTAAGGTTTCCTGAACAGGTTCTCTGTTTTAGTAATCCATAGTTACCAAGCCCGGTGGACGCAGGTCACAGATAGACTCGAGGGTATCTATGCGCACGCAACAGGAAAATTCTCATGATGGAGCCAGCAGGAAGTGTCTGCTGAACAAGTGCCACCTGCTTGTGATAATGTGACGCGCTTGAATTGACTTTCTCATAAATCTACATTGCGATGATGAATTCACCTGGAAACTGGGTATGTACTGGTACACAAGTATGATGGGTGGGACTAGTGAAATCCCTGTTTTTTTAAACGCAGATAAATGTGTAGGGAAACGATATGGCACCCTTTTCCCCCACCTTGCGTCTTTCTTAAATTGCTTTTCACTTTTGATCCTGCAAGTATCTCCGTTTGAGTCGTCGTGCCGTTTGCGTCGACCCTAGTTCCTGATATCGCAGAGAAACGTTCTTGAACGTTTGCTAGAGGATAGGAGAGACCTTTTTTTTAGTGCTTGATGGTGATTATGAGAGTTCGGAGAGTCCCTGTTGAAGTTGTCCAGTGATTCGTTATTGAACAGAGGCGACACTGCCACCTGTCTAGGTCTCAGCATGAGCACGTGATCAATAGTGTCAATTATTCGTGACGAACGGCGTGCACTGAATGTCATTCAGCATTCGTAGAAGTGCTGGCTTCGATTCTTTCGGGATGATATGTCCAGTGCTGCTTGAATCTTCAGTTAGTTGGCCAATATATGAGTATATTTATTCCCCTGTAAAAAGATGAGGCACATAGTTTTCCGTCTTCGATACCGTGCCGTCTGCAAAACCGAGCCAGCCCTGTCTGGGTTGTCTATTCTTGACAGGTTTTGTATTCATCTGCCATGCACATGCATCGATTCTCTGTGTAGAAGTACATATAGGCCTGCGCTATCTTCAAGATGCATCATAATCGATCAGATTATCAAGGACTCGGTATCCGTTTCTATATCAACGGGCACAGGAATCTTGGGCAAGGGTCGAACCAACAACGGACGGTGTTTCGTTATGGCCCTGGCAGTCGGCGACAGAGCACCGGGATCGCTTGACAGGATGCCTGGATCAGGAGCATGCGATCTGTGCGTGGACTCATCGAAGATTGGATGAAGGACCAATGTTTGCAATCGTGTACGTGGAACACTGGGGAATGGTCGGAGAGGAACTGATATCTTTGTGGCATCTGTGTCTGTCCATGGACCGGCAGATAAATGCAATCTTGCCGCCGAGCAAGCCATTTCCGTCGTTTCCTGTTTATCTTCGCTCAAGGGAACCGGCCCAGCCGCGACGGAGTGGGAATATGGCACTTCGAGATCGCCAAAGGATAATGTTTGAGCGTGTTCCATCGGTCCTTGATGTTGCTGCCACGTCTCGGGGACCGAGTCCAGTGACGCTCGGTCTGGATCGACTGGCAGCTCCTTCTCGAGGTCGACGGCGGCGATGTTACGCTCGCGGGATAGGCGCCGCCTGCGCCATTGGAGTATACATCCGGTTCCCAGAACCACTAAGAGAGCAACAGAAGAAATCGAGATACCGGCGATAATCGACAATCGACGCGCAGAGTCTTCGACGGATTCTGGCAAAACTGGAAGTTGTGACTCGAGAGACCGGGAAACGGCCATTGAGGACAGAAGAGTGGTTGTCGTGACTTTGGGGGAATGGTTCAAATCGGAAGTAAGAGGATACACCTCGAAGGAGCGGCTCTGATGTATGAAGGAGGAATACCTAAGCAGGGCGATTAAGTCCAGTCATTAGCGACACTGGAACCACTGTGACGCACCGGATTCCATTCATCTTCGAACCCTAGCGTATGAACACAGGCAGAGAGCACACGCAACGAAGAAATGAATACGGGGAGGAAGGAAGGGGTATCGCGCCCGTATCAACAAAGACTCGCTTCCACGTCGACGTTATGTAGGAAGCCTGACGTGAATTCATATCGCAACTGCGTTAATCAATCTGATTCTGTTGTAATTAGTCTTCCAGTGCCTCACAAACGCCTTATTCTCTCCGCTGCAGTCCCTCGGTTAGAATCCCTCCTAAGCAGGCGATAGCAGAACGAATCCAGACATGCTGTGCATACACGACTCGTGTCGGGACCAATCTGCTTGGGTATAGGGACATTCTCTCCAGCAATAAATTCCATCAAGAAAGGCGGAAGACCATCTATCAGCGACTGAGAATCGAAGTCTTACACACGCAGTGGGATTCACAGTCTGGAAGCCTGGGAACCCTGCAAAACTTAAATGATCGTAGTCAGCTTCAGCGCAAGAATCAGACAGACGGTGTGAGTCGGACCTTCATTCAGGAACCTGTGCCACAGATGTCATTCCGTCGGTAGTGCGGCACGGAGGGGGGTGATGGACTGAACTGTGACCAATCTCGTCATGGGATCATGATCGGATCAGGGCTTCATCACTCCTCGGTGACTACCGAGTCGATTTGGAATGAGATTGGCCGATGCGGCTGACAGAGGTCCAGACGCTCTGATTGGCGTTCGCCTGGGTGTGCATAAAAATTCTATTTCCACGCAGTAGAGCTCTCCAGCACAAGCCTAAAACACTTTTTTTCAGTAGAAGAATCTCGTTGTGGAGCTTTTTTTTGCTCACAGAAATCTGTTTAGTGGAGCTATGTGTAAGCGTAATTGTACGAGGTCGTCGAGCGGGCCTCCGAGATTCTGTCCGGATGCAACCTTTTGCCCGTGAAATCAACGGACCTGGAAGGCACGTGTGCGATCTTTGTGACCTTGTGTGACCTGGTGCTCATACGAGCTCGTCTTGACCTCGCTGTTGTCCGCTACGTTGTGTACGCTTCCGCCCTCTTCCGCCCCGCCCGATAATACTCCAATGCGCGCCGATGTGACGTAGGGATACGTATGATGAACCCCACTGGTGGCTCCAAGCCTCCACCTCGCTTAGTGGGATGGCATGAATATAAGGCACGTCGGGCTCGACTCTCCTTCACCGCACACAATCAACATGTAAGATAGGCGTCAAACGCATCCATCGAGTCACGTGTTGCGTGACTGATGGTGACTGTCACGTGGGAAAGCGCAAAATTTCCAGTGCCCGACACACTGGTAGATCATTTTTGGCCACATGTGTGCCAGATAGAAACTACATGGATAATTATGCATTATCTTGGTCTCGAAGGGCCTGTAAGTACTGGTGGAAGAGCTCTATGGGCCCTGTATCTCTTGTTTGCCCATGCAACCTCTGCCCTGTTCAGACTGCACCAATGTGCATGAGCAAATCCAAATGACCAAGTTACAAATTGATGCACGGATTCGAGGGGAACAGAATCTAGAGCCATGATCACTTGTGCTCCAATTCATCCTTGTTTGATGTCCGCAGATATGTACCATAATTCAGAAGGTCTAGAATTCAAGGTGGTAAAATGAAAGAACAAGCGAGGCTCGTGACCTGCACGTGATCACAATAGGGTTAGGGTTTCCATTTTGGGAAGCGCAAATTTTTTATGTCTTTCTTACACTTGTACTCTCATTGCTTTGTACATCCTGAGATATGCACTCTGAAAAATTTGAGGAAAAACATTTTACTAAGGGCAAGTATCAAAATTCTACAACCACAGGATCCTTCCGAAAGGGTTCCCTAACACATCTGTGGTTTTACATTTCAATTCAGGTTGAGGGTGAGAGCGCAGTTGCGTCGGGCATCGGGTGTCACACCATCAGTCATGTGACTCGATGGATGCGTTTGATGCCTATCTTACGCAGACAACTACAACTTTCCTACTAGACCCACCCTGAATAGGGACACAGCCAATGCCACTCTCTTCGGCCAGGCCATCTCGAATCCCCACGAAATCGATGATCCCTCGCCTTTCACAACCACGACCTCCCCCGTCGAGTCCGTCCCTGGTCTGGCCCCTTGTTCTCCGTCCCGAAGTGGGCTTTTGGCACCCTTTGCCAACAACTCCCTCGACAACTGGTCGCCTCCTCCCGTCAGTTCTCTCATAGACCCATGGCGTAACAACGGCCCCATCCCTCCATTCGATCTCACTTCTTTCTCGAGCCCAAAGAAACCGCATGCCCCTCGCGAGCAACTTGTCTTGCGCTCGATTAACGGTCTCATTCCAATCACCTACCCCGCAACTCGACCTCCTTTCGGACAGAAGAAGCAGTATGGGGCCCTGTTCTTGGATGACGAGGAGCTGGAGAATACGAGACG
Organism: Mycena citricolor; assembly: GCA_963692855.1. Classification (NCBI taxonomy): domain Eukaryota; kingdom Fungi; phylum Basidiomycota; class Agaricomycetes; order Agaricales; family Mycenaceae; genus Mycena; species Mycena citricolor. Next base: position 346,940 of record CAVNYO010000414.1, on the reverse strand, counting down.
TGCGATTGGTCAAAGTGGCGTGAAGAGTGCTGATGAGGAAGAGGACGAAGAAGAGACCGAGAACAGAGGAACTCAGGGCACAGCACAGCGGCGACGGAAACGTATGCTTCTCACTGCCGCAGACTACGTCCTTGCTCTCAGAACCGTCCTCACCGCCAATCCGTATACAGCTCAACATGGGAAGAAGGCCGATAAGTGGGCAGAGATAGCGGAGATTCTTGTGCGGGACAAAGACTGGGGGCACAAGGCTATTGATGGACCCAAGCTGCAGTCCAAGATCACTGGTATCCTTGACTTCCACAAGGTGTGTCTCCTCATGATCAATCTCCATCATCTTCTGACGCGCCATTAAGCATCCAAAAGGCAAGCACAAGCATCTTGCGTCTGTCATGGGCCACGGATCTGGGCACTGCATCACGGCAGGAGCGCTACTCGATGCACTTCAGAAGCTTCGCAACAAAGCTGAGGACAAGACAAACCAGGAGAAGCTGGATGTACAAGCTGTATGTCTATCTTCCTGCCTGGTACTCATTTGCTAATGTTGCGAGCAGCGCCTCGACAAAGATCGCCATGATGGTGACATCATCATCAAGGCATCGATGGAGGGCCTTTGCACCCGTCGTCGGAAGCGTGCCGCAGCCGACCAAGTCGACGAGAACAACGAGAACAATGAGAACGACAGCCACCCTCCCACCAACAACAAGGGATCCGGCTCAACCACTGCCCGCAACAACTCTGCTTCTTCCATTGACAGCACTGGCAGCGGGGATCGTTCCTCCAAGCGCCGCCGTCTGATGGATCAGCGATCCAACACCCAGGACAAGCTTCTTCGTTTGATGGAACAGGATCAACAGCGGCGGGCGAAGCAGGATGCTGAGGTTGCTGATACCCTTGCCACCTTTGTGAAACAGTCACATCAAGACAAGCAGGACATGATGTTGCTGTTGCGCGAGATGAACAATGGTGCCTCTGGCAGTGGTACTCAGTAGATACAGCTCATGTTCTTGCGATATACTTATGAAAGCATCGGAACATGAATATTATTTGTACAACACGTATCCGAAGTTGTTCTAAGGATGGAAATACTCCTCGAGAGTTGGTGGCATGCATTCAAAGTACTGAGCAGTCTGATTTGGCCTGATACAGTTCTTTGCGTTTGTCAGAAGTGCGCAGACACGGTAATATCGCCCGATGGGCAAAGAATAAACCCGATGCTTCCACCAAGCATTGATGAACTCAAATTGGCGGGTGATATCTCCAAAGGGGCTACATGAAAGTGCCGCGGAGTGCCGTTGGAGTGCCGCAAAACTTTTGGAGTGCCGCAGGTTTGAGCCTGGAGTGCCGCAGGATTTCTGTCACGCGCCGCAGATATCACGCTGGAGTGCCGCAGCGACCTACGAGGCAGGATATCACCGTGTTTCTGAGCAATGCCCCTCGCGGTGCTGATGTCCCATCAATGTGGTTTGATGGCTTTCTGAGCGGCCGTTTTTGCTCACTCTTGTGAGTCCACTTCATTGCAAAGCCCAGAACAAAGTCGAAGATGATCTATAAGTCTGATTTATCGGTTTATAACTCATTTTACATTCATTTTGAACTTGTATCGTGCACAATAGGTGATATTCAGAACACTTGAGAGTGTCTTTGTGATGAAAAAATGCTCTCTGTAAATTCAAGTCAAGTCCACCCTTCCGGTGGTCAATGAGCTCGAGACAATCACATCTCCCAGGCATCATAGAGGCCTACAATCCAAAAACAGGCTTTCAGGACAACTACATATACAATTCTATTGAAATTCGACTAATTCAAGTCAAAATATTAGCAATTGACTAGCGCAGACAGCGTTGGATGTGCCTGCAGCGCTCTCCAGAGAGTAGCTGTGCTTTGGAGCGCCCCAGAGATGTCACATGCGTCACACTGGAGTGCCGCAGACTCATTTGGAGTGCCGCAGACTTGTTTGGAGTGTCGCCAGAGGTTCCGCAGGAGTGCCGCGGTGTGCTGTGGAGTCTGCGGCACCCTGTTCTGGAGTGCCGCAGGAGTGGGATCTCTATCGCTGCCGCCGACGACAACGGCGGCTGGAGTAGTCCCGCTGCCTGCGCGAATCATTCCCACGTCCATCAACATCTCAGCCGACGTGGACAGCATGTTGATCGTTGTCGTTGTCATCGAGATCAATGATATGGAGTATTTGGAGTACCGCAGGAGTACCGCAGGAGTGCTCCTGCAGCACTCCGCGGCACTTTCAGTGAGCCCCTATGAGAGGCCCACTCCCGCAGTCAAAAATGACCACTGTACGCTGTGCAATCGACTTCTTTAGCGGTTGTCTTTGACTGCCGCTTCACTGCAAGGGTTGGCGGCCAGAACCTTCCTTCGACATGGCAGTTGCGCCTCACTGCCGGAATTGGGTGGGTGATATCGACCGCTGGACTTTACGAGCGCAAGGAGACAGGCTCAAAAATGTAATTCAGTGACTGTAATTCTCTGAGCTACGAGTACAAATGATCTATTTTCGATTACGCTCCATCTGCTTGCGCAGAATGTCAAGCTCCTTTCGTTGAGCCTCCAGCCGCAACTCAGCCAATTGAGCGCGATTGCAAGCTTCTGCCTCAGCTTGCTGAACAGTGGCAAGCGAGCTTTCAGCAAGCTTCTGACTCTGCTCAGCTTGTTGAAGTTTCTCCTGCATGGCCCTTGTGTCTTGGTGCCGCGCCGCAATGAGTTTGAGGTAAAGCCGATTCAAGTCGGTCGTGATCTTCTCCACTTCGGGCTTAGCTTCCTTGCGCAAACGAGGGGACGTGTAGTGAAGGAAGCCGCCGCTGGCAAAGAGGTGTTGGGCACTTAATTGAAGCCAGCACCCAGTTTCGAGGGAAAGGCGTTCACACTGAGGTTTCGAGTGACAGCCTGCAAGCAAAAACAAGTTGGAAACGTACCCTATCGATGATGTCTTGAATCTCGCGCAAGAAACGTTGAGAAGATTTCTTCTGCTCTTCTTGTGGCGCTCGAAGTTCCCTGGCGCGAGGGAAACCTGTTTGGAACAGCTCAGCTCTCTTGCTCCGGACCGTAAGCAACCACTCACTGAAGGCACGAGATCCACGCATTGCTCCCTCGACATCGCCAAACACTGCGTTGTCCTTGGTGACTCGGATGCGCACTTTCTTGGGCACTTCCTCGGGCACCGGAGTGGAGGAGGCCGTAGTAGACTGGGAAAGGGTGGGTGACGGAGGAGTGTTATCACGCTGAGGAGTTAGCTGATATTGAATCAACGTGACGGCGAATTGAGAGGGAGGTATTGTTGGTAGACGTCAGGGAGCGGCTCCCCAGATGTGAATATTGTGCCTAGAGCCGGAAAGTTAGAAGGAAGGTGGTGGCAGGTTGCCAAAGATGGGCATATTGCACAAAAGCAGGCGTTGGGGAGCAGGGGCTGGTTCCGTTCAGGACCCATGAGGGAGAAAGAGACCTGAAGAAATGAGTGTGAGCGTTGGCAGTCAGTGTTGACTGCTGGCCTGGATGAACCACGCACCTATCATGAACTCAGACAACGATTATAACTCACAGATCTTGCTCGAAACTCCCCCTCCGTCACCCACACAGCGCATTGGTCTTTCCACCCCAAGTACTGTGGCCTATGCGCTTCCAACGATCACTCCCACACGAAAGCAACGTCGGGAACAGACTAAACGACTCCCGAGGGCTGTTAAGCCCATTCCGGCCCTGAATCTCGAGGTCCTTGATGAACCGGCATGGACAAAAGAGTCGGCTGGATTGCCTTTTGAAATGGGGACGCCAGAAACGATGATAGAGATGGTTGACTTTGCGGATATAGAGGCTGGTGTGACTGGAACTGCCCTCAAAGAAGGAGCTGCAGGAGCTGGGATCGATGCTGAAGACGGGTACGGGGCTTTCTGTGCGCACATTCAAGAAGAAGGCGGCGCGTTCTACCAGATTGGATCTGAGCTATTTGTCGTCAATGGGTGGGAAATTTCCACTAAAAGTTCGAAGGTACGCATCATATGCAATGGCCCGCTATCTCTGTGCTAAGACTCTCCAGACCTCGGTTTGGTATCACCTTCAACGTTCACTTATTGGTGGCACCCAGGTGATCGTCTGCCGTTGCCCATCCTCTAAACCCGACTACCGATGTGTTCATGAACGATTCCTTTGTGATTATGGGGAGGAACTCTTTCCCGTTGATGTGTTCTTCAAGGGTACGCAAGTTTTATCTTGGTGTAGAATGCATGGCTGATGTGACTTAAGAACGAGATGCGGATATGGCAGTGCTTTTCTCGCGATACAAGACCGGTGATGGTATCTACCTTAACCACTTCTCTGCTCAGTCCTCCAACTCGCGTTCACTTTCTGGCCGAGTCATCATCCAATATCAAGGCAATGAAGGCTCTACTGGCTCGTGGAAAGGCCCCAAGGACTCATTTCTCTGTGCGCACATTCAAGCCTGTCAGGCTGTTCTCACACGATTCGGCTCCAACACAGATGGCTTTGCCTCTGATGAGCTAGAGGGAACCGGAGCAGTCGAAACTTTTGTTGATTATCAAGGTGCGTGTGCTGCTGTGCTCTTTTGATTCTGTTCGCTGACAGTAAACCAGTAACTCGCCAATGTCGGTCCACACGGGAGATCAAAGCTGTCTCGCACTTGCCTGTCCTCCCTCCAATTTGGGCATCGTTACCCACCAACCCTGTTCTTTACCAGCGACCGGCTCCTCTTGTTACTAAGCCGGATACACTTGTTTTGTCAGAATCATCAACGTGTGCTTGCTCAGACTTGAGATACTCATTTAACCCGTCTCTCCCCATATCCGAACGCCCCTGCACAGTTTATGGGCTCTATCGCTCGTGGTCTACTGTCATACAGGTCCAGTCCTGCGGAAATCCCTCTTGTCACCACCGTCTTGTGGGTCCCGACTGCCGGGAGCTTGGCATCTTCAACTACAATAACACTCGATTGTTTTTGCACAAGCTACTTGATGAATATACGTCTGCCTACACTTCCTCCGAAACCCCATTCTCGGCATGGGTTCTTACTCTCGGACGACGATATGAGCTGCATCGACAAGAAGGCGATGATTGTGGGGAGCCATTTCCGAGTGCGGAGGTTTTCCGTGCCGTGTGGTTTCTCTATGTGAAGCTGCAGTACTTGGAAGGAGATATGATGTGTCCAAAGTGTGGCCCCTTGCCAGAGAACACCATTTGGGATGGTGTCACGCTTGCGTTCAATCGCAAACACCTGCTTCCTAGTTTGGAGCCTCCGACAGTCACTCAATTGACGTCAGATGTACGAGATCGCACAAAATACATGCCGAACCAGCAGCTCATTCCTGATCGAAAGGCACGGCACGCCATCCGCAAAGTGATCACAGGAAGACCGCTTACTTTGTCGGGTTTGAAGAACCTGGATGCCAAGATACGGGCAGCAAAAAGAAAGAATGGGACCCCTGGGGACGAGGATCCCGAGGAGGGTAGCGAGGAGGAGGATGACGCCAATGTTGAGGATACAAGTGCTCCCATGTCTCATGCTCAACGCTCTGCACAGCGAGAGCAGGCAGACTATCTCTCGCGGATGTCTGCTATATCACAGGCAGTGGATGGTTTGAAGAAACTGAGCATCGTTCTTGCCAAGATGTTCGAATCTGAGTTCGGAGACACTGCTATAGCAAGTGATCATATTCCCTCTCAGGTTTATGTCAGATTCTTTGCTCAGGTATGATTCTTAAGTCTCTGGCATTCATTCCTTGACTGAATCTTGGTGTAGCTTTCTGCTGATGAGTCCGCACTGCAAATGCTTACCTCCACCGGAATGGAGAATCTCAACCGGTTCATTCGCGTGCCATCCAAGATTAACATTTCTCTTCTGTATGAAACGCCCACCATTTACGAACTCATCAAACACGAGATGTCACTCGGACCACTCACCACGGACACAGTGAAGCTTTGCAATTGGCTTTTGATTCGTGGTCGAGAGGTTTTCCAAGAACTTCGAGTAGCAGTCACGCAGCCAGGGTCTACCAACTCTGGACTTCCAACACGTCTGCTTGGAGAATACCAGGAACATCCATGGGCCGAGGTGCGCGAATTATTATTATGTATTAATTTCCACGTCTTTATATCTAGCAGACAGGTTGCTGTTACGGCTTGCCTAAGATTCGAGAGCGGCCAGTCTATCCAAAGCTCATATACGACTCGGAGAACAAGGTTGGCGGTAAACGAGGAGCCAAGTGCTCCAAATTCTACTCACAATACGGGGAGCGTCGCCTTACTGGAGGTATCATGTGTGTGTGGTGCACTCATAGCGTCTGCTATGGGTTCCACTGCATCCCTCGCGGTGAAGGGCGGAATGATGTCTTCTCCGCCTCAAGTCTCATTGTAATGTGGACCCACGTCTGGCCTACATCAACTCTAGTGCAGGAGAGTGCGGCAATAGCGGACTTTCATGCATTCGCAAAGCTGTGAGCTATATGTCTCAAGCCCTTGCAATCCTTTACACAAAAGTTTTCCTTTCAATCTGGAATCGACAACGGATTCGAGCGCAGTAGCAGAGCAAGAGTACAATGTAGCTATTAGCCAGTCTCCAAATGACATTCATTTCCATAAGATACCACTTATATTTTGCGTCAGAAAAGCACTCTGTACAGTAATGATCATACGCATTGGACTAGTAATCTAGTTGATCCGGGACACAGGCTTCTTGCGCTTGGAAACCCTTCGCTCCTCATCAGGCTCCTCTCCAATCTTGCGTCTGACCATCACCCACTCCTCTTCCCCAGATTTCAGCTTCTCACCAGCGGGTCTCGAGGCAACAACAATCTCCTTCAATCCCTCGACGACACCATTGTTTTCCGCGAGCTGTAGGGTGTTTGTCTTGTTGGCCAGACGCTGAAGCTGGAGCTTATGCAAACAAATAAAGTAGGCATTAGACCCGACAGAACCATCCCCTTTTGCTAGATAGAGGTGGGCAACTCGGAGGACAGACATGTCTGCAAAATACTGAGTGAAGAGCGTACGAGTGCGTGTGGAAAGTGTATCGTCCATCGGCTCCAAGAATTCAAAGGGCACCGATGAAATGCTGAGGGCGTGCTCACAAGTGAATCTACTATGAAAGTAAACCCAAATATAAACACGTTCACACTCCTCGTAATCAGCTTCTCAGTGTGTGAAAGATGCGAGGGCTTCGGGGTGGACAGAACACCAGTATCACAACTCTCAATAGACGCAGATCCAATAGTCGCGGAAGACGAAGTCGACGGCAAGGATATATATATATAGCAAACAGTGGTGTCTCAACCAATATCTTCTATACAAACACAACCAACACTAATCCAATCCACAACCAACAATATAACAAGTCAGAACTTAATACGAAGTATTAAGATCCCTTGTAGCGACAGCGTCTAGATGGTGACGCAAAGCCCAAATATCAAGTCGACGCACTGCCAACCGATACAACCAAAAGTACTGAGTCGACGCACTGCCAACTAGTAAACCAAAATGCCGCGTCAACGCACTGCCAACTAACAGCCAATACCCAATGTCCAAAACCCGAGCACAACTTGTCGACGCACTGCCAAGCAAGAAGTGTGGAACCAAAGTTCTCAAGTCCATCGGATGCACTGCCAACTGACCAAAACAACCCGAGCACAACTAGTCGACGCACAGCCAAGCTAGAGGTGTGGAACGATCTCAACAAAGCCCGAAGGCAATGACACTAAATGCCGCGACTAAACCAGATGCGGTGAATCCGACTTTCTGATGTCTCAACTCAAAACTCAAATCACAGTAGCTACAAGCGCTCAGGGAGCAACTCGTCGCGACCGGGCAGGGGTAGCAGAACTTCTTAGGGCGGAATCACGCGGCATGCAAATTGTACAAAACAATCTGAAATGGGAGTGATTCACAGTCCGGGGAAAAGCTTCCTAATACAAAGAAACGACGTGCTACTTATACTGTCTACGACAATGCTTAGTCAAGTCCTGTACAACTGCATAGTAGCTACGCTATCTAAGATCGGTTGCCTTTTAGAGTAATTGAAAAGTTGAACGATCGGACAGGACCTGAGTGATCAGGACCCTGCCCCATTGTCCATATGATACTTTTGATGTGGGTCAACCCGCCGCGTCATACTTTTGGAATACGACGTGTTGGATTGGCCAACGGGTATGTCTTGGCAAGTGAGACCAACGTGGGCGCCCCAAGAAGCCGTATGGCCCTAGGCACGCCAGTCGTTCCCCACTTGGCTCGGTTCACGGATCTAGCCGTGTCGATTTTAGTGTGTTTGGGTATGGACGCGACTCGCCGTGACACTTGGAAGTGTCACCGCGACGCGCCCACAATGTCCCGTGATCGAATGGATCCTGACATGTGACAAGTCGTCGTCGTGGCACAATCTGAGGAAACGTCCAACTCAAAACCGGGAGTTTGCCGCGACAAGATGGTTTAAGTCTCGTAACGCCAAGCCCTGTCCAGTAGTAGTCGTATTATTGAGAACGACATACATTGCTCAGCCCTTCAGCCCAAGTATCCATCTGCAGAGAATGACCCTTTTTGAGAAGTCAACGCAACGACAGATTCCTTTTTGGGGAATGGTCGCGGTCCAAGCGTTCGTCACTAATGGCCCTGAGCCTGGTATAGACTTATAAGACCAGTTCCACAGTAGTGGTCTGACTGCCTTGCTATCGTCGACACTATCCACAGTCGTCGACTGGGCAGTAGACCCTTAAGTCCTACTGAACGTAACACTGTCAACCGCAACACGATACACCGAATGGTTCAAGAGTAAACTCTGTAAAAAGCGCAAAAACACGCCCTTACAGAGCTGGTGCAGAGCGTGTCTGGTAGCCAGCCTATCACTGGCTACTTCAGAGACATCATAAAGAATTACGCACAAGAGGAAGCACTGCTAAGAAACCTCCTGAAGGAAGTCCCAATGCCAAAGAACGCCAGCTGACAGGTTTACTGCAGTGTGATGAAGAATCAAGACTTGCGGCCAAGATGAAAGGAGGAACATACAAGGTGCTTCTTGCACCTGAAACAAATACTGACATGAGCCCCAGTACTATAGGCGCCGCTATACGACATAGTCAGCAAGCATCCATTCATTGTCCCAATGGATGGGAGCAAGGATATGTTTGCAGGAGTGCTGTTGCAAGAAATGGAATCCACAACGGCAGAAAGAAGAGTGGTGGTACAAAGGCACCCCATAGCCTTTGCATGAAAAAAAAATGTCACCAGCGGAGGAACACTACTAACCACACCTCCTGGAATTTGCCGCACTCAAATTTGCACTGGACAAGTTCTCAAACATTGTATGAGGCCAGCCGGTGTGGCTAGAAACGGATTGTCAAGCCCTACAAGACATACTCAATAATGAAAAACTGAATGCTACACACACCAGGTGGCTGAACAGGCTCCTTGGATACAACATTGTCAGAGCCAAACACATAAAGGGAACAGCAAATGCAGTGGCAGACGCACTAAGTAGAGCAGCAGAGGGGACAGAAAAAAAGCAAGGAGACAGGAGCAAGTGGACGGTCTCACCAGACTGTTAGGGGAGTGGAGCCCAGGGGCCAAGTCAATAACAAGACTGGGGATCAGAGATCCCCAGCAACTATCTATATACAAGTAGATGACATAAGAAGCATGACACCGCTGACTGATAACCCTTGGAACACCACCGGATCAATACCAATGACCTCATTACACTGATGCATCTCCCCTGACACAGACTGGGAGACAAGGACGGGACTGGTGAATGACCTCTTTTTGGTGAACAGTGCTGACAAAGAGCTTGTCTGCACAGTAGAAGGTGGCGGACCAAGATTACAAGCAAGATCAAAACGCGAGTGCATAACACGAGAAGAAGCATACAATGAGGCCTCAAGGACACATGCAGAAGGGGTTCATTTCTGTAGAGACTCGGTCAAGATTGTCAGGGGACGCCGCGCTCCTTGGGCACGTGACCATGCAAGTGACCCACTGCGCCCTCTCTGCCGACCTGTGCCTGCTCACCTGTCAATCACCTGGCCTCCTCCTCCCCCTCCAATCCTCATCTCCATCCATGCCAACATCCGCCCTCTCCCTCCTTCCCCCGGCCATCTCCCTCAAATCCCCGCAAGCGGTCTAGCCAAGCCCGATTCCTTGCACCAGGGAGTGCTACTGCCGTATGCACTCCTCCCCCTCTACTTCGGCCTTCTCCCCGCGGATGTGGTCTACTGCCGTACAGGCTTGTACCAGATGCCCTTGCGCTCATCCGCACCACCCCTCTTCCCAGTTGGGCATTGGTCCTCGCCTCCGATGCCTCCACTGGCTGGCCCGGCACTAGACTGGCCACTGGGCTCCTCCAGTGTGGCCTTCCACTGTTGGTGTCTCAGGAGCTGGCCATCACTGGCCCCTCTGAGCCACTCACTATCTTATCTGGGTTTGTCATTATCTACTTGTCATCTGCCATTGTTCCATGGCAGTGATATCCCATCATCATCAGTCACTTGTCACAGCTGGCTATATAGTGTGACACCTGGGCACATGGATCCTTGAACCGTTCTCTAAGGATCCCCCTCTGTGCTCAGGTGAGTAGTATACCTCCCTTGTATTTGATAGTCTCTAAGGATCCCCCTCTGTGCTCAGACTCATGTGAGGTTGTTGTGTGCTGTGTGCTCTCTTCCTTCGGGCTGGCAGGAGTTGCCCTAACAAAGATAGCGCTGATGGACAGCTACCACAGCCCAGGACTAGACAAGTCAATCATGAAAGCATTGATGGATTGCGCAAAATGCAAAGGCTTTGGACCAGTAAACCTTCATGCACAGATGGAACCAATCATGCGGTGAGACACCTTGGTCACCCCCCAAATCCTACCAGTTAGGTAGGTTTTTCCGGCGCCCAAAACCTACCTGAGTGGTAGCGGGCGGATGGGCGGCAGGCGTTCATTTTGCAAATTGCGATCCGTGGGCGGCCCATTGTTCAGGGTTCCAGGCGCCCATGGGCGGCAGCCCGGGCAGACCCAACCCCGCCCGGGGTCCTAGCACGCGCAGCGCTAGAAATTTTTGGCCATTTTACGTCCCGTTCAGGAAGTTAAAGTCGATTTCTATTGTCTTCGTTGCACACAAAATACATTTGTTTTGTTTCCTACTTATCACCCGTGTGTACACGATGCCAATTAAATATCCATGTAGCTTTTTTGCGTTCAATCAATCATTGATGCTGAAAATCTCTGCATCAGGGGGCGGCGGCCTGCGTCGCGATTCTCGCTGCGTCCGCGCCCACTCGTCCACATCTATGACTTTGCCCAGACGTTCTGCTTTTTCAAGCTTTTCCTGTGCAATTCTTCTCTCTTCTTAATCCAATAATTTTGTCATTGAAACTACGCGTTCATACGGCAAGCCTACCTTTTGCAAACGCCTTCTTCCGTTCGACTGAACAAGCTTTTTCCAGGTGTTTAAGTAATCCCATTTGTTTATTTTGAACCTGGCAAGCCTACCTCGTGCACGACGTTCTGCGAGATGGTGCTCAAATTCATCCTCCGGCTCTCGCTCGCTCTCGCTTTCACTTTCCTCGCTGTCCTCTGTCTCCGGTTCCTCGTCGTTGTCAGATCGGTTGATTGCTCTGCCCCACCCATGGCGGATTCTCTGCACTCGGCGCCAAGCCCTACGAGCGGCCAAACGGACCGTATTTTGGTATCTCTCCTCAGGCAAAACACGCTGTCGACTCGCGGCCCTGAATGGCATTGCATCAGAGCACTCAAATTCTGGACTGGGGGGACGGACACACTGCATGTGAGGAGGGGGAGAGGGAGTGCATAACACCCCGCGGGCACGTTTCTTTTCAAGCTGCTTGGGTGTCAGGGGTTTGAATCTGCAAATGTGAGCAATGGCAGTGGAGCGCGTTTGGTACAAGACGGACCTGTAAGTAATGCGCTGCATCGTCCGTGGTTGAAGGCAAAGTTGAACAGTCACGGTCACCATGACAAGGGTCATATAGAGGGTCGCTGCCAGTTATGGGCACGGCATAAGGAGGTGCCGATTGATCCTTCGTTGGTCGGCCTGTGCGTGGGCGCCCGTGAAGAGATGTGGGCGCCCGTGATGTAAGTCTGGGCGCCCGTGTCGTAAGTGTGGGCACCTGTAGTTTGCTGTGGGCGCCCGTGATCAGGTGTGGGCGCCCTTCAATTGTTGTGGGCACCCGTAGTTTGCTGTGGGCGCCCGTAGTTTGCTGTGGGCGCCCGTGATGGGATCTGGGCGCCCGTGTCGTAAGTGTGGGCGCCTGTGATGGGATCTGGGCACCCGTAGTTTGGTGTGGGCGCCCGTCACTGGTGTCAGGGCAATCAACACAATACAGTGATACAGTACGGGGAGCATTCAGTTACATCATGGCACGTAGGAAGTTCATAATGTACCCAGTGAACTGATCAAGTGAACAACATGGATTCAAGCAGACGTGTTGTGACTGTGATTATTACTAAACAAGTTCTGGGAAGCCAGCATTGGGAGATGACTTGGCAACAGCAGTGCAAGGAGGCGCTAGCTCCGCTGCGCCAGTAACGTTCTCAATCCCATCACCAAACGGCAACAACCCGATGGAGTGGTCGGGCTCTATAGCAGACGTCAGAATGCAGCGCGCTGCGCTTAGTCGGCATGCTCACTTGGAAGCTTCTCCACGAGGCGCTGGAACTTCTGTAGCACCTGGTGTAGTTGGTGCAACTCGACGTCGTCAACAGACTTCACCAGATCCAGGAAGGCCTTGCGAGCCTTGTCAAGTTCACGATCCTGAGCGATGCGCCGAGTGATGTCCTCTGTAGGCGTGGTCCTCATGTACAGCTGAGTGTATGCCTGCGGAGCCGCTGTATCAAGGTCAATTTGCCATAGGAGGCTATACTCACTGATGGCGCAGCGCAATTCTGAGCGCGATGTTGGCAAATAGAAAGGATTGGGAAAGTCATCTTCCACCACAACCATAGGCCGCGCTATAAGTTGTGCACTGGTTAGTCATCTGGTTCTTCTTCAGCTGAAAGCAAGTACCGCTGTGCTGCAAGCAATCTGCGCTGGTCAAATCTGATTTTCCATCATTTTCTTTGTCAGCATCAGTCACATGCTTTACTGCCATGTGGAATGGCACTGCTTTTGATCTCCCATCAATTTTTGATGATACTAATGATGTAAATCTCGATCTCATCTTATCTGTCAGACCCATATTGATGGTATCTGCTTACTCAATTGTAGTCGCTGATAATCGAATTGAAGACTTATCTAATCTTGATGTGGCTGTGTGTGATTGGATCATTATTGCAGCACAGCTTCCATTTTGGGTTGCATGTTCAAGTTACATAATCAGAATTGAACATGTTGAACATGTGACTTCCTTTTTAGGACGGTTTGATGCAACTTATAGCAACCCAAAAAGGAAATTCATCTCAATTTTGGAATAGCTCATGCTCATGGTGTGGGTTCTGCCTTAGGTTTTCAGGGTATATTCTACCATGTAATCACTTACATTTGTGCTCTTCAAAGCCACTACATTGTTATACAATGCCTCCATATCCCAATTCTTTCAGTGATACCCTACCTAGCTTTCCATGACAACACATGCTTCTCTAGGCACATCCCTATCTCTCTCTAACATTCTATGCCTCTCAAGTAATGTACTTCTGTCTTAGATCTCACAGTAGAGCCAGCCATTGTATATATATATGCATAGTAACTATTTCCAACCCATCTTGCTTTGATACATAACCAGTGGTTTCTACACCCCCAATTCACATCAGTCATGCTTTCATTATTACAAAGAAGAGACAGTGAGATTGATATGGACATAGAAACAAGAATATAGTGGAAGCAATGGTCCACTACAGTCAGACGGGTAACTAGGCCTCTAAGGGGCGTCATGACGAAAGTGGGACCCACCTTAGAGGCCAGTTTTCAGCATAGCTACCACTGTGGTATGTACCAGTCTGGTATCTACCTGAGTGCAGGTATGTACCTGCAACTGGTGGGTGGGACCCCAGCTAGCAGCCGGGGGCAAAAAATACATTTGTGGGGCCGTTTCTAGGCTGTTTTGGCTGATTGTTTGAGCATTCTGCCAGGCTAGATTTACTCATTTTTTGTGCAAAACTTTGATCCACATCATTTCTGAAGTGATCCCATCATGGAAACCATTTTGGATGCTGCGCTCCAACCAGTGATCTGATCACCCATGTATGTAGATGAAAGTTGTTCAGTTTTGTGAGGGCTACAACTTTGGTTTCTCATCACTTTCTTTGTCAGCATCAATCACATGCTCTACTGCCACGTCAAATGGCTCTGTTTTTGATTGCGCATCAATTTTTGATGGTGCCAATGATGCCAGTTCCAATCTCATCTTATCTTTCAGACCTAGATTGACATTTGGTGCTTACTCAATGGTGGTCCCTGATAATCAAATCCCAGAGAAATCTAATCTTGATGTGGCTGTGTGTGATTGGATCAATAATGTGGCACAGCTTCCATTTTAGGTTGCATGTTCAACTTACATAATCTCAATTGAACATATTGGACATGTGACTTCCTTTTGGGGATATTTTGATGCAACTTATAGCAACCCAAAAAGGAAATTTCCCTCAATTTTGCAATAGCACATGCTCATATTGTGGGTTTCTTCTCAGCTCTTTAGGATATATTCTCTTATGTGATTCCTTGCACTTGTGCTCTTCAAAACTTCTACACTGGTGTTTAATGCCTCTATATCCTAATTCTTTCAATGATACCCTACATGACTTTTATTGACAACACATACTTCTCTATGCATATTCCTATTTATTTCTAATGTTTTATGCCTTTCAAGTAATGTGCTGCTGTCCTGGATTACATAGTAGAGCCAGCCATTGCATATATATATGGATAGTAACCATTGCCTACCCATCCTGCTTTACCACATAACCGGCTATTTCTACACCCCCAATTTACATGAGTCATGCCTTCATTGTTACAAAGAAGAGTTATTGAGATTAACATGAACATAGAAACAAAGAATACAGTGAAAGCAATGGTCACAGGTGGGAAATCAAAGTGCCCTTTGTAATGCAGGTATTCTTGCTTCAGTAACTCAAAGCAATGTTTCACTTTATTGTAGCAACCAATTCGAAGATTTTCCGCACTTCATTGATCTGAAAATGAGGCTGTATCTATTTCATTCAGGTGCATCTGGTTTTATATTGCAAGGTGAATAGGGACTCTTTGGATGGGTTTCATGCTCTCTGCAACATTGCAATGAGCTTTCACAGTGATAATCTTCCAGATTATAACATCTATTGCAGAGGCAGACAGAAAAGTGCGATTTTTTTCGAACTTGCATTGGTGGAATATGTGAATCATGTTGAGACACACTAATTCAATGTCATGTGGTCTTTTTGTGTTTCCTTGCCATCGATGTCATAATCTGGAAGATTATCACTGTGAAAGCTCATTGCAATGTTGCAGAGAGCATGAAACCCATCCAAAGAGTCCCTATTCACCTTGCAATATAAAACCAGATGCACCTGAATGAAATAGATACAGCCTCATTTTCAGATCAATGAAGTGCGGAAAATCTTCGAATTGGTTGCTACAATAAAGTGAAACATTGCTTTGAGTTACTGAAGCAAGAATACCTGCATTACAAAGGGCACTTTGATTTCCCACCTGTGACCATTGCTTTCACTGTATTCTTTGTTTCTATGTTCATGTTAATCTCAATAACTCTTCTTTGTAACAATGAAGGCATGACTCATGTAAATTGGGGGTGTAGAAATAGCCGGTTATGTGGTAAAGCAGGATGGGTAGGCAATGGTTACTATCCATATATATATGCAATGGCTGGCTCTACTATGTAATCCAGGACAGCAGCACATTACTTGAAAGGCATAAAACATTAGAAATAAATAGGAATATGCATAGAGAAGTATGTGTTGTCAATAAAAGTCATGTAGGGTATCATTGAAAGAATTAGGATATAGAGGCATTAAACACCAGTGTAGAAGTTTTGAAGAGCACAAGTGCAAGGAATCACATAAGAGAATATATCCTAAAGAGCTGAGAAGAAACCCACAATATGAGCATGTGCTATTGCAAAATTGAGGGAAATTTCCTTTTTGGGTTGCTATAAGTTGCATCAAAATATCCCCAAAAGGAAGTCACATGTCCAATATGTTCAATTGAGATTATGTAAGTTGAACATGCAACCTAAAATGGAAGCTGTGCCACATTATTGATCCAATCACACACAGCCACATCAAGATTAGATTTCTCTGGGATTTGATTATCAGGGACCACCATTGAGTAAGCACCAAATGTCAATCTAGGTCTGAAAGATAAGATGAGATTGGAACTGGCATCATTGGCACCATCAAAAATTGATGCGCAATCAAAAACAGAGCCATTTGACGTGGCAGTAGAGCATGTGATTGATGCTGACAAAGAAAGTGATGAGAAACCAAAGTTGTAGCCCTCACAAAACTGAACAACTTTCATCTACACACATGGGTGATCAGATCACTGGTTGGAGCGCAGCATCCAAAATGGTTTCCATGATGGGATCACTTCAGAAATGATGTGGATCAAAGTTTTGCACAAAAAATGAGTAAATCTAGCCTGGCAGAATGCTCAAACAATCAGCCAAAACAGCCTAGAAACGGCCCCACAAATGTATTTTTTGCCCCCGGCTGCTAGCTGGGGTCCCACCCACCAGTTGCAGGTACATACCTGCACTCAGGTAGATACCAGACTGGTACATACCACAGTGGTAGCTATGCTGAAAACTGGCCTCTAAGGTGGGTCCCACTTTCGTCATGACGCCCCTTAGAGGCCTAGTTACCCGTCTGACTGTAGTGAATGGTCACAGGTGGGAAATCAAAGTGCCCTTGGTAATGCAGGTATTCTTGCTCCCATAACTCAAAGCAATGTTTCACTTTATTGTACCAACCATTTCGAAAATTTTCCGCACTTCATTGATCTAAAAATCAGGCTGTATCTGTTTCATTTAGGTGCATGTACTTTTACATTGTAAGTGGAATAGGGACTCTCTGGGTGAATTCCACGCCCCCCTGAACATTGCAATGAGTTTTTGGAGTCATATTCTCCCAGAATATGAAATAGATGCTCCCAGAATATGAAATCATCTATTTCATATTCTGGGAGAATATGACTCCAAAAACTCATTGCAATGTTCAGGGGGGCGTGGAATTCACCCAGAGAGTCCCTATTCCACTTACAATGTAAAAGTACATGCACCTAAATGAAACAGATACAGCCTGATTTTTAGATCAATGAAGTGCGGAAAATTTTCGAAATGGTTGGTACAATAAAGTGAAACATTGCTTTGAGTTATGGGAGCAAGAATACCTGCATTACCAAGGGCACTTTGATTTCCCACCTGTGACCATTGCTTCCACTATATTCTTGTTTCTATGTCCATATCAATGCCAGGTAGGGTCTGGGATGGGCCCCCCCAGAGCCCCCCAGAGCCGCCCATGGGCCCCTCCACATCTGCCCATGGGGCCTCCCACATCCACCCAGCCCACAGCCCCCCACTACCACTGAGGTACCTTGTTTGGGCCTCAAAAAGGTACCTCTCGAGGTAGGATTTTGGGGTGTCCAAGGTGCACTCCCTCCTGAGCCCCGCCTCGCTAAGCCCCAAACTGCAAACTGAAGTCATTGTCATTGAATAGCTGGTACTGCAGGAAGTTCAGATCTAGCCCATCACGCGTCCTCTGGCACTGCTGACGCCAAGGGCCCCTGCTCCCCAGCCGACATGGTGCGTAACTGTTGAGATCTCTCAGTGGTGGTCGTTGGTACTAACATTCAGCACCGGTCAGTCGTCTCTAACTACTCTGCCCCGCCTTACAACTCCAATGTCACCTCCGGGCCTTTTCAGTCGTGAGCCGCTGTTTTTGTCCAGGACTGTGGGTGATGCTCCTTCCGCTTCGCTGACACGATATTGACTGACCGAATACAGCCATCTCCTCCTTCATGCTCCCCCACTCTGATTCCGATGTCTCCAGTCAGCAGCGTGAGTCAGCTGCACTTAGGTGCCGACATGCTTGAAGAGCAGACATTGCCACCCTCAGCTCTCCCGAACAAATCACGTTTGATCGCAGCAGCTCCTGAGGTTGAGCAGTACACTGAGACGTTGTCAGGCAGTGCGACACAAGACTCGACTGTGATCTGCGGCCAGGACAAACCGCAGGTGCGTCCGCTCCGATGAACGGTCCTACTTGTCAGATCAATACCTCATAGTCTAGTGAACTGGAATCGCTGCTTCTGAATGTTCCTCGAGCGTTGGTATTCGGCCCAGCCGATCCTATGGTGCTCGGATGGGGTGCAGTGGAATCAGTAAGGTCATCTGCACCTAGTTGTGGACGTATCCAAAAGCTTTGCAGACTTCGTCGAGTATCCGTGTGGAAGGAAACCATGGCAAGAAGCGGCGTATCGAGGCGCCTCCTCAAGCAAACAAGGGCAGGGTGCTGCAATACCTCAGCCTGGAAGCCCAGGAGGTGGAAGATGAAGAGGATCTCGATGACGAATATGATATGGGCAATTGGATTGTCTTGGAGGAGGAAGCAAACACTCAGGAGTCAGATATCGAAGACAACCAACAGCGCGTCTTGCCTCAGCCTCCAGTCGTCTCCCAAAAGGAGGCTGCATCGATCCACCACTCCCTCGAGATGATAGCTGCTCAGTACTCGCAGACCTTGCGGGCCGAGATTGCGTCAAGATCCTCCGCTGCTGTTATGCCTACAGACAAATCATCAGTTCCGGAGCAAGTCGCAGAATCTCAGAACCTGATCACAGGCAGCTCCCTCCGTTCTGGACCGAGCAACAAGACAATGGCGGCTGCAGATTACATGTACCGCATGCCGGACAATTTGCTTGGTCCCCCCTGTATCCATTGGTGGTCCCTCAAGGTCTCGAGCCGGACGCCAATCGATTCCTGTCCCATTACGACTTCCTCGACTCAGTCTTCTTCCCTAGGCATTTTGGGGGCTTCGTTTACGTGGAGACTCGTCATCGCGCCTGGCTGTCTAAAATTCTGGAGCAATGGCAATACTTTAAGCCTGGCATGGTCAAGGCTCCAGTGCGCAGCTCCAACAAGAAACATCTTCTTGCATCACCCCCCAGTGCACTTGTTGGCACGTTTGTGCGGCTCGATACCGGTTTGTATGCAGGCAATGTCAGGTACTTGCACAAAGACAATGATGGCGCCATGGAGCAATATGCCTTGGTGGTACCTCAAATCCGAGCACCAGGGCAGCGGACAAGACCTGCACCTGCCTTGTTTTCGGTTTATCGCGTTCGAGATCAAGACATGTACCCCGGCGATGAGTGTGGCCGTGACGGCCATTGGATTGTCTGGAAGCATCGATATTTTACAGAGGAGGGACTGGAATACATCAGATGCGGGCAATATGGACTTCGACAGCGTCCAACGCCCCCACTGTCGCCGAATTGGCAATGTTTTGGGACACCCACAACAATCTTCTGCATGCCCCCAGCTACGATCCTCTGCAGACTGGTGTCCAAGTCGGCGACATGGTGCTAGTTCATGACCCTTTATCTGCCTTTCATCGCTATGCTGGCACCTTGGTTTGCATACCACCGAGCTCTAAATTCGGCTCTGCTGTTGGGGCTGTCTTTGTCGACTACAATGGGACAGACGTTGTCACAGCAAAGAGCGCCAATCAGGAGCAATGCTTTGTAGTGCCGATAGCATCTCTGTGTCAACATGCTTTGTGTCCGCCTCGCCCAATCAGTGGACACTCTTGTATCAAGGTGTTTGGCCATCCGTCGTTGCACCTGCAAACAACAGCACTGCACCCTCGAGTTCCGAGCGGGAGATGTTGTCGAGATCATGAGTGGCGACAAGCAGGGCGTTGTTGGCTTCGTCCTTGCGACTCACATTGGTGGGGCTGTGGACATCTACCCAGTCAGTCTCCCCTCCAACCGGAATAGCTCAACTCTAATCTCTTGTTAGTGTCAAATCGATGAGATTCAGCAGCATGTCAAAG
Source organism: Mycena citricolor (assembly GCA_963692855.1). Lineage (NCBI taxonomy): Eukaryota > Fungi > Basidiomycota > Agaricomycetes > Agaricales > Mycenaceae > Mycena > Mycena citricolor. The sequence continues at coordinate 326,938 of CAVNYO010000414.1, read as the reverse complement.
GCATTTTCATCAGAGATGAGCACTGGGTAAGCAAAGCACAATTTGACTCTGTATTTGGCACTGAAGTAGCTACTTGCAGGTGAATAATGCGGCATATCTGTCACAAGAGGATCTCGCTGTACGTACAATCACCAGAGTGCTGGCCCATACATATCATCGTATCTAACCACGTTGCAGATACGTGTCCCAGATCGGACTATTGTGCTGGTTCCGGTCGACACGACCGGATACCAGCGAGCGCGTGGGCATAGCTGGATGGCTAAGCAGGTCGATCCAGAGCATGTCAAATTTGCTCTCGAGCAAGACGTGCGCAGAGCAAAGCTCGAACAAGACCTGTTCCATACTGGGATAGGTTATTCGGGCCAGCATGTCATGATTGTCGGGAAACACCCACAGAAGGGGCTCATCGGCACCGTTGTTGGGTACAAGCACCTTAAGCGATCTGAGAAGCCTACCACAAAGGGGCAATCCAAGCTGGAGCGCGATGTTGAGTTGACAGTAGATATGGAAGGCAGCGGCAGGACCACATTGCAATTGGACCAAGTTGTCCACCCTGAGTGCGTGTACCATTTATGTGTTAGCTGCGCACTTTGCTGACCCTCATCACAGAGCTTTCTTGCCCTTGCGACAGGCAATGTTCTTCGACGATCTAGCCCGTCTCATCAAGGAAAAACAGCGAGAGACCACTCCGCCACCGGATCCTAGCGCAGAGTCGGTTCAAGAGCCCCCAGGCGAGTCTTTCTATATCGCCAATTGCTGATATCTGATGCAGTTGTCAGACGTTTTTTTGCGCAATGCCCTGTGGCTGGCGCACCTAGGCTTGTGGGAGAAGCGCGTCAACGTCCAGGTCAAATCAGCAGACGCAATCATGGCAGCCAAAGACAGGGAGAAGTACCGCATGAAGGGCAAAAAAAGCCGCTATCTTCAGTCTTTCTCTTCTTCAGTTGAGCCTTTGCTGGCCAGACATTCCATCAAATAAAATACTGTGTTGCACAACAGTAGTGTGATTGGGTGTGGGAGCTGAGCCCAGGGCGCAAAGCCGGCGGGGTGCGGATGACCCCAAAATGTGCTGCCCAGCCAGAACAACGCCGGCTCACCCAAAGAAAGCAGCACAACTTGTGTGTCAGTAAAATATGCATGATATGCACGCCGAAAAATGTGCAGGCTATGCACAGCGCACAACATGCACAGATGCAGGCTATGTATTGTCAAAAATGCATGACATACACTGCAGAAAATGCAGGATATGCACAATTCTAGGCCAATCAAAGTCGAAATAAGCACAATATGCAAGCCGGAAATGTGGAGGCTATGCCCAGTGCATGATATGAGCATGTGCAGGCAATGCACCGTCGAAATATGGACAATATGCAGTCGAAATATGCACTACATGCATGCTGGAGAATGTGTAGGCTATGCACGGTGCACAATGTGCATGGGTGCAGGCTATGCACGCCAGAAAATGTGCAGGATGTGCGCAGTGCATGATATGCGTGGGTGCAGGCGACGCATAGGCGCAGGCGCAGGCTAGGCACTGACAAAAAGCACAATATGCATAGTAGAAAATACACAGGATATGCGCTGGTGCAGGCTATGCACTGTCAAAAAGCACAATATGCACAGGAGAAAAAAACAGTGCACAATATGCGCAAGTGCAGGCTATTGAGAAAGCACGATATGCACCACAAGAAATATGCAGGATATGCGCAGGTGTAGGCTATACACCGTCCAAAATGCACAATATGCACGCAGAAATACGCAGGATATGCACAGTGCACGATATGCACAAGTGCAGGCTATGCACAGTGAATAATGCACGATATGCATGCCATAAAATGCGCAGAATATGCGCAGCGCACAATATGCACAAGTGCAGGCTATGAACACTCAAAATGCACGATATGAACCACAAGAAGGGCACAGAATATGCACAATGCACGATATGCGCAAGTGCAGGCTATGCACGGTCAAAACATGCACAATATGCACGCCCAAAAATACGCAGAATATACGCACCGCACGATATGCGCAAGTGCAGGCTATGCACGGTCGAAAAATGCACAATATGCAGTCGAAAATGCACGATAGGCATGGCAGGAAATGCACAGGATATGCACAGTGCACAATATGCGCAAGCGCAGGCTATGCACAGTCGAAAAATGCAAGATATGCACCACAGGAAAGGCGCAGAATATGCGCAGTGTAAAAAATGCATAATATGCACGCCACAATACGCAGAATATGCGCAGTGCATGACAGGCGCAGGTGCAGGATATGCACCATCAAACATGCATGGTATGCCCAGTAGAAAATACGTAGAATATGCGCAAGTGCAGGCTATGCATAGTCGAAAAATGAACAATATGCGTGCCAGAAAGGGTGCAGGACATGCGCAGCTATGCACCATCAAAAGTGCATGATATGCACGCCGGAAATTACCAGGATATGCGCAGGTGCAGGCCATGCACCATCAAAAATGCACAATATGCCCGCTGAAATACGCAGGATATTGCCAAGGAGAAAAGACGCAGAATATGCGCAAGTACAGGCTATGCACAGTCGAAAATGGCACGATATGCACGCCCAAAAATAGGCAGAATATGCGCAGCACACGATAGGCGCAAGTGCAAGCAATGCACGCTCGAAACATGCACGATATGCACACCCAGAAATACGCAGAATATGCGCAGCGCACAATATGCGCAGTGCAGGCTATGCACAGTCGAGAAAAGCACGATATGCACCAAGGAAAGGTGCAGAATATGCCCAGCGCATGATAGGCACAGGTGCAGGCTATACACCATCAGAAATGCACGGTCTGCCCAGTAGAAAGATACGCAGAGTATGCGCAAGTGCAGACTATGCACAGTCAAGAAAATGCACGATAGGCACCAAGGAAAGGCGCACAATATGCGCAAGTGAAGGATATGCGCAGGTGCAGCCTATGCACGGTTGCGAAATGCACGATATGCACGACAGGGAGGGCGCAGAATATGTGCAGCGCACGATAGGCGCAGTGCAGGCTATGCACAGTCGAACAATGCACGATATGCATGCTGGAAAATGTGCAGGCTATGCACCATCGAAAAAGCACGATATGCAGTCGAAATATGCACGATATGCACGCCGTAAAAACGCAGCATATGCGCAGCGCAGGCTATGCGCAAATGCAGGCTATGCACGCTCGAAAAATGCACAATATGCATGCTGGAAAATGTGCAGGCTATGCAACGTCGAAAATGCACGATATGCAGTCGAAATATGCACGATATGCACGCCGTAAAAACGCAGGATATGCGCAGCGCAGGCTATGCGCCGTCTAAAAATGCACAGAGTGCAGGGCAGGAACATGCATGATATGCACAGAAGCAAAGACACTGGAGATGCGCAGCAGAGATCATGCAAAATATGCACAACAGTTACAACTCACTAAATTCGAAGTAATTATTGACGCTATGCGGCCCAGGCCAGCGGCTGGGTCAAGACCAACGGTCCAGAATGAGCTGAGACCATAGAATGTCCCTGCAGCGTTGTTAGACAACGCCAGGAACCCAAAAGAACGAAAATATGCGATAATATCGCACCAAGTGCGATTAAATCGCAGGATTTGAGCGCCCAATGAGAGAGGGAGGGAAACCCGAATAAGCGTGCATCTGAAGCGAAGAGGCATTCGCAGCTTGCAGGGTATGGGGCAGGGAATTTCGTAGCGAATGGGCGGCCAGAAATCGAAGGAATGGACTGGGATTCCTGTCTGGAAGATCAGGGGGGGTCGGCAGCTCGAAGTGGGCGGAAAGGGGAGGGTTCTGAAGGCTGGGGGATGTAGATGGGGTCGTTCTAATGCCAGGATCGAGTCAACGAGCAGTGTATATGTCGAGCTCCAACTGTGAGAAGGGAGGGAACTACTCAGCTTCGTGAATGGAATTGGGGTGTACCCCAGAGACACTCTCAAATAGCATCCAAATTCGAGCTTGAGATGGAATCCGTGGTGTACAGAGATTTATGCAGATAGTGTCGAGTTCTGGGTGATAGTCAGTCATATAGAAGCATTAAAGAGTGTGTAATAAGAGCGCAGAAATGGGAATTTGTCGAGGATGAGATCGCCGGCAGGTGGGTGGAAGGAGAGAGTGAGCTCACAGCCACCCCCTGCTCTTCGGCTCTCTCCCTCACAAGATGATGCATTGATCTCCTTCTCTCACTCAATGCATCCAAATGACAAGACATTGCAGCAGGCTGGGAAGACAGGGATTTCAATGCCCTCTCAAAGCATGTCCTGGACGCAGCACGACTTCATGCAAAAACTCGTCCGAATTTGTGTGGGCGGCTTCCAAAATGCCTATGTGCCGGCGGAGTGCCTGGAGCCAATGAAGGTATTGCCCGATGGTCACTGCATTAGCACGGTGCGCGGTCGGGTGATCGTACTTGGATTCAACTGCAATAAGAAGGACAGGGATATTGGCAAATATGCTGAAGTCATACCCGAGTCTTCTGAGCCATTAAGGGTGCTAGTCCAGTTTGCGGAGCCAATAGAAGGCAGGAACAGGACGAATACATTCCCCATCGACTCGCTCTGCCGCTCTACCAATGAGTCCGCACCTGCATTGGGATTCTGGGCAACCGACTTCACGATCGGGGTTTCTGACATAGACGGCGCATCAACAGTGGCCATGGCCATGTGATAAAGAATTTAGATCTCACTAATCAAATGTATTGTATGCTTGGGAGCAATCAGTTCTAATCAGTTACTTACACACACATCTGCTATAATACTTATCATGGGCTTCTCAATGAGTAATCAGATGGCTGCGCCACATGCCGGTTTGATGGCCTTGGCAAAGACCATCAGGGCAATGTAACCCAATCAGTGACAACGCTCCGCGTGACAGAGGTCTCTTATTGTCAGCACTCATGTCGCCTGCCAGGCACGACACACCCAGCGGGCGATCTTGCGAGGGACGCATATTGTCTGTAGATGTAGTGTAAATATACAGAAGCCTAGTGCACATGAAATCCGTCTAACGCATTGGGGTCACGCATTAGGAGGCACCGGCTAATGACACTTGGACATCGCTGCAGGGTGTACGGTCTAAAGCGGTTGGAGGAGATCGGGTGTCAATTGCGCACATGGCAAGGAACAAGTCAGTCAATTCACGTTGTTGAATGAAAAGCCGCCAACCTTTTTTTTCCTCAACAGATTGCACCGAGCCACACACTCCCCGAACTGTCACAGGTCCTTGCTACGTGAGTCCCACTGCTCACCTTCGACGGAATGCCTGCAGCTAGTCCTCACTACTTGGTTGAAGAGTTTCCAGCCCCTACATAGAAAGATGGGCCGATCACTGCGCTCCAACACCAAGCTGCCGCCTCGCGCCCCAGAGACGCCCACAGCGGACATTCGGCGCCAGAGGCGCAATGAAAGGAAGTGGATGGTCAGAGCTTCGCCTGCCTGTGTGTCAGATGCTGATTGCTGAACAGGCAACACCAGTAGTCTCGCCGCCTTCCGAAGCTCCGCAGCGCAATGAAGGGCGACTTGGATGCATTGAGTGAGAGAGGGAGATCAATGCATCATCTTGTGAGGGAGAGAGCCGAAGAGCAGGGGGTGGCTGTGAGCTCACTCTCTCCTTCCACCCACCTGCCGGCAATCTCATCCTCGACAAATTCCCATTTCTGCGCTCTTATTACACACTCTTTAATGCTTCTATATGACTGACTATCACCCAGAACTCGACACTATCTGCATAAATCTCTGTACACCACGGATTCCATCTCAAGCTCGAATTTGGATGCTATTTGAGAGTGTCTCTGGGGTACACCCCAATTCCATTCACGAAGCTGAGTAGTTCCCTCCCTTCTCACAGTTGGAGCTCGACATATACACTGCTCGTTGACTCGATCCTGGCATTAGAACGACCCCATCTACATCCCCCAGCCTTCAGAACCCTCCCCTTTCCGCCCACTTCGAGCTGCCGACCCCCCCCTGATCTTCCAGACAGGAATCCCAGTCCATTCCTTCGATTTCTGGCCGCCCATTCGCTACGAAATTCCCTGCCCCATACCCTGCAAGCTGCGAATGCCTCTTCGCTTCAGATGCACGCTTATTCGGGTTTCCCTCCCTCTCTCATTGGGCGCTCAAATCCTGCGATTTAATCGCACCCAGAGCGATATTATCGCATATTTTCGATCTTTGGGGCTCTAGCCGTTGTCTGACGACGCTGCAGGGTTATTTCGCGCTCAGCCCTCATTCTGGACGAGCAACAGTCTCCCCCCTGCAGCCTGCAGACTGGAGCCAGGTTTTCGCTTGAATTCCAGCGCTTATTCGCTTTTCACTCCCATTCCTATTGGGTGCTTGTTTCCTGCGATTAAATCGCACCCAGTGCGAGATTATGGGGTATTCCACGGCCACTCGTCATTCTGGATTGTTTTTTCCTGGACCAGGCGCTGCTCGATTCCATATAGCGTCATTATTTGTGCATATCGTGCATTTTTCGACTGTGCATAGCCTGCACTTGCGCATATCGTGCGCTGCGCATAATCTGCGTATTTTTGGTCGTGCATATCGTGCATCTTTTGACCGTGCATAGCCTGCACTTGCGCCTATTGTGCACTGGGCACAGTGTTGTAGATAAGTGATTAAGGGCTTAACTAAAATGGCCTTAATAAGCACTTAAGTTAAGATAAGATGAACCCTTAATATCCGACCGCGTTCAAGATAAGTTCTTAATAACCCTTATTGATGGGAAGTCTGAGATGTCTGAAACTCAGCTGATCGGACAGCGAAGCCCGATCAGTGATTGTCATCTGAAATTTTCAGCGTTGATATGCCGCCTAAACTCGGGGACATATGGGGCCCGTTCCACCGGAGTGAAGAAAAGCCCAATGGAAGTCATCACATCGCCACTCATTGGCGCTGCATCAATGCCAAAAGACCGGCATCGGCACCAATAAACGTGGATCTAGATGATTGCAGTCTGATAGGATGCGAGGATTGGTTCCACTCTGGTGCGTTCATTAACGAGCACGCGGGCATCTGGGATCATGACTGCACGAAAACCAGCTCTCGAAGCCGCCCGAAGCAACAAAAAGCACTGTAATGGGGAGAAAGGTGCAATGGCTGGTCACTTGAGGAGATGTGCGCTGGCTACCGCGGAGGAGAAGTCTCTGGCATCCCGAGTTGCACCAACACAACGCGAGAAGAAAGAAGCAAAGGCAGAGGAGAAGCGAAAGAGAGATGAGGGGGATGACGGCACGGACGCAGATAACGAAGGTGCGGGAGTCTTGAAGATGGATCAGTCGAAGAAGAAGAAACGGAAACGAGTCCTTGCGGTGGAAACGTCCTTCTCCCAGTCCAAGCTTCAGGTGTTCAGAGGCAACGATATCCCGTTCAGTAAAGATCATCAAGATGCAATTGCACGTCAGACACTCCGCGCTACACAGTCCGCCAATCTTCCGGAGCGCTGGACCGAGGACATCGAAGTGATGAAGTTGTTCATCATGATGCGTTCCCGTGCCATGGATGCCATACCGTCGAGGTCACAGCTCGGAGGAAGCCTGTTGAGAGATGCGGCAAAAGAGATTGATGCACAGACAAAGGCACAAGTTAGCGGCAAAGAGGTTTTGATGTGGTGCGCGAGAACTGCTGCATTATGCACTGTATTCACTGATCAGTCCCATACAGTACCGATGGCTGGAGGAGTAATCGAAAGGACGCTGTAGGTGGTGTCACTCTAAACGTCCAGTTCAAGGTACGCCAAGGTCACGGCACCAGTGACGACAGCTCACGGAGCCTATTTCAGTCACATCTTGTGGATGTGATGCGCACTAATCAGTGGGGAAAAGACGGAGAATCCATGAAGCTTCACTTCACGGCAATGATTGAGAAAGCGGAGAAAGACTTGGGCTGTATTGTCATCGGTTTCCTCACTGACAATGACGGAGGGAGTAAAAAAGGACGATTACTGCTAGCAATCGCCAAACCCTATCTGTTCACGTTTCCATGCTGTGCCCATCAAGGACAGCTCATACTTGGAGACTACTTGAAGGAAAACGAAGCTGCTGCTATACTCCTGGGCGAACTCATTGATGTTGTGAATTGGATCAATTCGCATGACAAGGTCCGTGAGTTTTTCTGATTGTACACACACAAGTGACATATTTTAAAGGTCCGAGACATCTTTGACAAGGAACAAGAAAAAGCGAACGGGAAAGTTCTCGCATACATCCTGCCAAACTTGACGCGATGGACGACTCACTTGATTGCCGCTGTGCAATTCGAGTTCTTGAAGGCTCCAATCCGGGCTGCTATTCTGTCTCGTCGTGATGATATTGTCGCGGCACAGGTTGGCGCAGAGACAAACACACGAAAACGCTTGGCTTTGGAAGAGGACGCGATCAGTCATTGCGAGATGATCGAGTCCAATGGATGGTGGGACCGTCTGAAGAGAAGTGTCATACCCGACATGGAGCATATCTGCTACCTCACGAATATCTCACAGAGTGATCATGTACGACCGGATCAGTTTCTCCTTGCTCTTGCAGGTCTCCTACTCCACTTTCGCACATTTGCGTCTTGAGATCAAGCCACCAATCGAACCCTTGGGAAGAATATGTGCGCCCGAATCGAGAAGCGATTCAAAGAGCTGGATCAGCCTGTCTTTGTTTTTGCGTTAATCCTCAACCCTTTTGAGCGGCTGGAACGCTTCGGAGATGACGCAAAAGTTGATGTGTTCAAACTGTCGACAGAACTTGTTGCGGTACGTACATCTTGGTACAATTTGTGCGTCGATTGACACTCTTTCTGCTCAGCTATACCGGCGTTACAAATCCCGACCTCCTCTCCATCCACGCAATGAAGAGCAACAATTGCTGTTCGCTGCTGGGCTAAACTCAGAGGCACAGCGTCTCAATACCGCGTTCATGCAATATCTAAGCGGCACTGGACTGTTTGCAAGTTGGTTCGAAGACGAATCCCCGCACCAAAATTCCTACACGGATATAAATGTATGCTCACATTGCTTTAACCGTCGCTGATTCTAACTTGTCTGGTTTCCAGGGCGTCGATCCTCTCCCATTCTGGACCATGATGCGCTTGAACTCTGAGGCCAAGGAGCTTTCAGATTTTGCAACAACTCTATTGCGCCTTGTTGTGAATCAGGCCGGTCTCGAACGTTGGTTTTCCGACTTTGCGAACAAGAAGAATAAGAAACGCAATCGTCTTGGACTTACAAAGATGGCACAGCAAGCCAAGGTACTGATCTTTTCCGAATCAACGTGCAGTAAATCCTCTTTCTTATTTGTTCGCAGCTCACACGTCAAATCCGCACTGAACAAGTGGCCGAAGGACTAATAGATGTCCGTGGAGGCAGGAAGAACCACTCGAACGCTCGAGTTTTACTCTCAGTCCCGCGCTACGCTGACGCAATTCTAAGCGACACCGATGATAGCGATGTTGATGGTGGTCGATTATCCGTCGTTGTTCGGAGTAAAGCAGCTTGGAGAAAGCAACTTGGAGAATGGCAAGCGGAAATGCACGAGTTGGATCAAGTTTCTGACAGTCGAGATACGGACATTGACCAGCCGCTGCCTGGCATTCCGACACCAAATCGCCCTCGAGCTCAGCGCTCTTGGCTCCCTTCGACGCTTGCTTCGCTTTTTGGTGGTGTTGTTTCGAAGCCCATCGTGCTCGGACGTCGTACAAGGGTGGTTTCGGAGGAAGCATTGTATATGGAGCTTCTTGAGGCAGACAGAAGTGATGAAGAGCCTGACGCCGGTGCTCAGGAGGGTTCAGGTGACGACTTTATGCCGTAGAATAGCCAGATCTAAATTGGGAAATTGCCCTTAACTTGACGCTTAATAAGACTAATCTTAATAACCCTTAACTTAAGCTAAGGTCTTAATTTTGGGAGCGAGCCTTATCTTCTTCAGTTGAGCCTTTGCTGGCCAGACATTCCATCAAATAAAATACTGTGTTGCACAACAGTAGTGTGATTGGGTGTGGGAGCTGAGCCCAGGGCGCAAAGCCGGCGGGGTGCGGATGACCCCGCAGACTCTGCTCTACTGCTGTACAGCAATCAAAATCAAACAGGCTGTGGGTGGGTGGGTGAGCGCAGAAATGGGAATTTGTTGAGGATGAGATCGCCGGCAGGTGGGTGGAAGGAGAGAGTGAGCTCACAGCCACCCCCTGCTCTTCGGCTCTCTCCCTCACAAGATGATGCATTGATCTCCCTCTCTCACTCAATGCATCCATCTTCTTCAGTTGAGCCTTTGCTGGCCAGACATTCCATCAAATAAAATACTGTGTTGCACAACAGTAGTGTGATTGGGTGTGGGAGCTGAGCCCAGGGCGCAAAGCCGGCGGGGTGCGGATGACCCCAAAATGTGCTGCCCAGCCAGAACAACGCCGGCTCACCCAAAGAAAGCAGCACAACTTGTGTGTCAGTAAAGTATGCACAATATGCTCGCCGGAAAATGTGCAGGCTATGCACAGTACACAATATGCGCATGTGCAGGCTATGCACCGTCAAAAATGCACGATAGGCAGTCGAATTATCCATGATATGCACGCCGGCAAATGTGCAGGTTATGCACCGTCAAAATATGCATGATATGCAGTCGAGATATGCACGATATGCACCCAGGAAACAACGCAGGATATGCGCAGCGCATGATATGCGCAATTCTTGGCTAATGAACGTCAAAGTATGTACAATATGCACGCCGGAAAATGTGCAGGATATGCACAGTGCACAAGATGCACAGATGCAGGCTATGCATTGTCAAAAATGCATGATATACACCGCAGGAAAACGCAGGATATGCGCAATTCTAGGCTAATCAAAGTCGAAATAGGCGAAATATGCAAGCCGAAAAATGTGCAGGCTACGCCCAGTGCATGAAATGAGCATGTGCAGGCAATGCACGGTCAAATATGGATGATATTCAGCCGAAATATGGACGATATGCCTGCCGGAAAATGTGTAGGCTATGCACGGCGCACGATATGCGTGGGTGCAGGCTATGCACGTCAGAGAATGCGCAGGATGTGCACAGTGCACAATATGCGTGGGTGCAGGCAACGAATAGGCGTAAGTGCATGCTATCCACTGCCGAAAAGCACGATATGCACAGTAGAAAATACACAGGATATGCGCAAGTGCAGGCTATGCACTGTCTAAAGCACGATATGCACAGGAGAAAACAGTGCACAATATGCGCAAGTGCAGGCTATTGAAAAGCACGATATGCACGGCAGGAAATATGCAGGCTATGCACCATCGAAATGCACAATATGCGTGCCAGAAATATGCAGGATATGCGCAGCGCAAGGTATGCGCAGGTGCAGCCTATGCACCATCAAGAATGCACGATATGCATCCCAGAGAATACGCAGAATGTGCGCAAGTGCAGGCTATGCACAGCCGAAAATGCAAGATAGGAACCACAGGAAAGGCGCAGGATATGCGCAGGGCAGGATATGCGCGATGCAGGCTATGCACAGTAGAAAATGCATGATATGCACAGTAGAAAATATGCAGGATATGCGCAGGTGCAGGCTAAGCACAGTCGAAAATGTACAACATGCACAACATGCACAATATGCACGCCCACGAAATACGCAGAATATGCACAATCAAAGAGTGCACAATATGCACGCCAGAAACGACGCAGAATATGCGCAGCGCACAATATGCGCAAGTGCAGGCTATGCACGGTCAAAAAATGCATGATATGCACGCCCAAAAATATGCAGAATATGCGCAGTGCACAATACACAATATGCATGCCAGAAAGGACGCAGAATATGCGCAGTGCACGATATGCGCATGTGCAGGCTATGCACGGTTGAAAATGCACGCTATGCACGCCAGAAAGGACGCAGAATATGCGCAGCACAAGATATGCACATGTGCAGCCTATGTACACTCAAAATGCACGATATGCACACCAAAAATATGCAGACTATGCGCAGCGCACAATATGCACCATCAAAAAATGCACGACATGCACAACGTGCACAATATGCATGCCCAAAAATACAGACTCTGCGCAGCACAAGATATGCGCAAGTGCAGGCTATGCAAAGTCGAAAATGCATGATATGCATGCCAGAAAATATGCAGGATAGGCGCAGGTGCAGGCTATGCATGGTCAAAAAGTGCATGATATGCACTACAGGAAATCTGCAGAATATGCGCAGCGCACAATATGAGCCAGTGCAGGCTATGCACACTCAAAATGCACGGTATGCACACCCAAAATACGCAGACTTTGCGCAGCGCACGGTATGCACCATCAAAAATGCGCGATATGCACAGTAAAACACACACAGACTATGCACAGCGCACAATATGCACCATCAAAAATGCGCGATATGCACAGTAAAACACACGCAGAACATGTGCAGCGCACGATAGGCGCAGGTGCAGGGGATTCACCATCAAAATGCACAATATGGCCAGTGGAAAATACGCAGAATATACGCAGTGCACAATATGCACAGTCAAAAATGCACGATATGCACTGCAGGAAAGGTGCAGAATATGCGCAGCGCACGATATGCGCAAGTGCAGGCTTTGCACGGTCAAAAAATGCACAATATGCATGACAGGGAGGGCGCAGAATATGCCCAGCGCACAGTAGGCGCAAGTGCAAGCTATGCACGGTCGAAAAATGCACGATATGCACTACAGGAAAGGCGCAGAATATGCGCAGCGCACAATATGCGCAAGTGCAGGCTATGCACAATTGAAAAATGCACGATATGCACGCCAGAAAGGACGCAGAACATGCGCAGTGCACAATATGTGCAAGTGCAGGCCATGCACGGTCCCAAGATGCACGATATGCACGCCCAAAAATACGCAGAATATGCGCAGCGCACGATATGCGCAAGTGCAGGCCATGCACGGTCAAAAATGCACAACATGCACTAAGGAAGGGCACAGGATATGCGCAGCGCACGATATGCGCAAGTGCAGGCTATGCACGATTGAAAAATGCACAATATGCACTACAGGAAAGGCGCAGAATATGCGCAAGTGCAGGATATGCGCAAGTGCAGGCTATGCACGGTCGAAAAATGCACGATATGCACGACAGGGAGGGCGCAGAATATGCGCAGCGCACGATATGCGCAAGTGCAGGCCATGCACGGTCGAAAATGCACAACATGCATGACAGGGAGGGCGCAGAATATGCACAGCGCACGATATGCGCAAGTGCAGGCTATGCACGGTCGAAAGATGCACGATATGCACGACAGGGAGGGCGCAGAATATGCGCAGCGCGCGATATGCGCAAGTGCAGGCTATGCACAATTGAAAAATGCACGATATGCACGCCAGAAAGGACGCAGAACATGCGCAGTGCACAATATGTGCAAGTGCAGGCCATGCACGGTCCCAAGATGCACGATATGCACGCCCAAAAATACGCAGAATATGCGCAGCGCACGATATGCGCAAGTGCAGGCCATGCACGGTCAAAAATGCACAACATGCACTAAGGAAGGGCGCAGAATATGCGCAGCGCACGATATGCGCAAGTGCAGGCCATGCACGGTCGAAAATGCACAACATGCACTAAGGAAGGGCGCAGGATATGCGCAGCGCACGATATGCGCAAGTGCAGGCTATGCACGATTGAAAAATGCACAATATGCACTACAGGGAGGGCGCAGAATATGCGCAGCGCACGATATGCGCAAGTGCAGGCTATGCACGGTCAAAAAATGCACAATATGCATGACAGGGAGGGCGCAGAATATGCACAGCGCACGATATGCGCAAGTGCAGGCTATGCACGGTCGAAAGATGCACGATATGCACGACAGGGAGGGCGCAGAATATGCGCAGCGCACGATAGGCGCAAGTGCAGGCTATGCACGGTCGAAAAATGCACGATATGCACGACAGGGAGGGCGCAGAATATGCGCAGCGCACGATATGCGCAAGTGCAGGCTATGCACAGTCGAAAAATGCACGATATGCATAAATATTGACGCTATGTGGAATCGAGCAGCGCCTGGCCCAGGAAAACACAATCCAGAATGACGAGTCGCCGTGGAATACCCCTGCAACGTTGTCAGACAATGCAAGGAACCCAAAAGACCGAAAATATGCCATAATCTCGCACTGGGTGCGATTAAATCGCAGGAAACGAGCACCCAATAGGAATGGGAGTGAAAAGCGAATAAGCGCCGGAATTCAAGCGAAAAACCTGGCTCCAGTCCGCAGGCTGCAGGGGGGAGACTGTTGCTCGTCCAGAATGTGGGCTGACCGTGAAATAACCCTGCAGCGTAGTCAGACAAGTGAAGGAGCCCCAAAGATCGAAAATATGCGATAATATCGCTCTGGGTGCGATTAAATCGCAGGATTTGAGCGCCCAATGAGAGAGGGAGGGAAACCCGAATAAGCGTGCATCTGAAGCGAAGAGGCATTCGCAGCATGCAGGGTATGGGGCAGGGGATTTTGGAGCGAATGGGCGGCCAGAATTCGAAGGAATGGACTGGGATTACTGTCTGGAAGATCAGGGGGGGTCGGCAGCTCGAAATGGGCAGCAAGGGGAGCGTTTTGAAGGCTGGGGGATGTAGATGGGGTCGTTCTAATGCCAGGATCGAGTCGACGAGCAGTGTATATGTCGAGCTGTAACTGTGAAAAGAGAGGGAAATACTCAGCTTCATGGATGGAATTGGGGTGTACCCCAGAGACACTCTTATATAGCATCCAAATTCGAGCTTGAGATGGAATCCGTGGTGTACAGAGATTTATGCAGATAGTGTCGAGTTCTGGGTGATAGTCAGTCATATAGAAGCATTAACGAGTGTGTAATAAGAGCGCAGAAATGGGAATTTGTTGAGGATGAGATCGCCGGCAGGTGGGTGGAAGGAGAGAGTGAGCTCACAGCCACCCCCTGCTCTTCGGCTCTCTCCCTCACAAGATGATGCATTGATCTCCCTCTCTCACTCAATGCATCCAATAATACCCTTATCTACAACACTGACTGGGCATATCCTGCGCCTTTCCTTAGTGCATATCGTGCATTTTTCAACTGTGCATAGCCTGCACTTGCGCATATCGTGCGCTGCGCATATTCTGCGTCCTTTCTGCCGTGCATATCGTGCATTTTCGACTGTGCATAGCCTGCACTTGCGCTCATTGTGCGCTGCGCATATTCTGCGTATTTTGGGCATGCATATCGTTCATTTTTCTACTGTGCATAGCCTGCACTTGCGGTGTATACTCTGCGTATTTTCCTACTGGGCATACTGTGCATTTTCCATTGTGTATAGCCTGCATCTGCGCCTATCATGCGCTGGGCACATTCTACGCCTCTCCTAGGTGCATATCATGCTTTTTCTCGACTGTGCATATCCTGCACTGCGCATATTGTGCGCTGCGCATATCCTGCGTATTTTTGGGTGTGCATATCGTGCATGTTTTGAGTCTGCATAGCTTGCACTTGCGCATATCGTGTGCTGCGCATATCCTGCATATTTCGGGCGTGCATATCGTGCATGTCGTGCATTTCGTGCAATTTTCAACTGTGCATAGCCTGCCCTTGAGCATAGAGTGCGCTGCGATTATTCTGCGTCCTTTCTGGCGTACATATTGTGCACTCTTCATTCGTCCATATTCTGCGTATATTTTGGGCATGCATATCGTGCATTTTGAGTGTTCATAGGCTTCACATGCGCATATCATGTGCTGCGCATATTCTGCGTCTTTTCTGGCGTGCATATCGTGCATCTTTCGACCATGCATAGCCTGCACTTGCACATATTGTGCGCTGCGCATATTCTGCGCCCTTCCTGTGGTGCATATCATGCATTTTCGACTGTGCATAGCCTGCACTTGCGCATATTCTGCGTCTTTTCTACTGGGCAATATCCTGCGTATTTTCAGTGGGCATATTGTGCATTTTGATGGTGCATAGCCTGCACCTGCGCATATCCTGCATATTTTCGGCGCGCATATCATGCATTTTTAATGGTGCATAACTTGCACATGCACCATTTGTGTGCTGCGCATGTCCTGCGCATTCCTGGCATGCATATCATGCATTTTCGACTATGCATAGCCCGCACTTGCGCATATTCTGCGTATTTTCTACTGGGCATATTGTGCATTTTTGATGGTGAATCCCCTGCACCTGCGCCCATTGTGCGCTGCGCATATTTTGCGTGTGTTCCACTGTGCATATCGTGCATTTTTGATGGTGCATAGCCTGCACCTGCGCATATCCTGCGTATTTTCGGCGTGCATTTCATGCATTTTGATGGTGCATAGCTTGCACATGCCCCATTTGTGCGCTGCGCATATCCTGCGCCTTTTCTCAGTGCACATCATACAATTTTGACTGTGCATAGCCTGCACTTGCGCATACCTTGCGCTGCGCATATCCTGCATATTTCTGCGTGCATATTGTGCATTTTCAACGGTGTATAGCCTACACCTGCGCATATCCTGCATATTTCTTGTGGTGCATATCGCGCTTTTTCAATAGCCTGCACTTGCGCATATTCTGCACTGTTTTCTCCTGTGCATATCATGCTTTTTGACAGTGCATAGCCTGCACTAGCGCATATGCTGTGCATTTTCTCCTATGCATATTGTGCTTTTTGGCAGTGGATAGTATGCACCTACGCCTATTTGTTACCTGCACCCGCGCATATCGTGCACTGTGCACATCCTGCGCATTTTCTGGTGTGCATAGCCTGCACCCATGCATATCGTGCGCCATGCATGACCTGCACATTTTCCGGTGTGCATATCATGGATAATTCGACTGCCTATCGTGCATTTTTGACGGTGCATAGCCTGCACATGCGCATATTGTGTACTGTGCATAGCCTGCACATTTTCCGGCGTGCATATCGTGCATACTTTACTGACATACAAGCTGTGCTGCTTTCTTTTGGGTGAGCCGGCGTTGTTCTGGCTGGGCAGCACATTTTGGGGTCATCCGCACCCCGCCGGCTTTGCGCCCTGGGCTCAGCTCCCACACCCAATCACACTACTGTTGTGCAACACAGTATTTTATCTGATGGATTGTCTGGCCAGCAAAGGCTCAACTGAAGAAGATGTCTCATCGCGTTCCGAAGCTCCGCAGCGCAACGCTAATTGAGTCGATGATGGGCCGCCTCTTGTCTCTCCGTCACCAAAAGCCCCGCATTTGTCCACGGAAGCATCAGCGAGGCCAGCCTGAGCAGTAGCGCTGTGCATAGAGACAGTGGACAGTCAGGCTATCTGGCGCGTCTGGGTGCTCTGAGTGCCAAGGTGTCAGCGGCCAATCGCAAGAGCCAATTGTTCCCCACTTTTGCCGCCAAATCAGGACTGGACATTCTCGCTGCAGGCCCAACAGAATCGCGGCGCGCGATGAATGTGCTGTCAATGCGTCCGTTCGGAATCGAAACTGTACGGAGCACGTCTCAGGACTCGACATTGGCACCACCCTCACAAGGAGGACTTGAGGGCGACTCCACCCCTCGTGCACATCTACGCACAAAGGTGGCAGACATTCGGGGCCCGTTCAGCGATCAACACCTGACGGCTGAAGACCTGGATGAGATTGAGCAAGACCCTGATGCGGATTCACCGGAAGAGGTTCGGGGCCCCGTGGAGGAGATTGAGGAGGACCGTGATGCCAGCTCAGCAGTGCCACCAAGAGCTACGAGCATCGAGCCAGACATGGATACACGTGACAGCGACCATGACAAAAGCTCTGTAGACGACAGCAACCGTGATGGAACCTTTCGGACTCAGAGGGAGAAGCGGCGAGCAGCCGCTTTGCTCAGGGCCAGAGACAACGAGAAGATGACAGCAATGGGGATCTCTCCCTGGCGTGGGGACATGGAGAAAGACGAGAGTGACGAGAGCAACGAGAGCGACGAAACAAGCAGTCGTTGTGCTGCGGCTACAAGCACTTGTCGTGCTGCGGCTACAAGTACCAGGCAAGCACCGGCTCCCACCAAAGCGCCAGCTTCCACCGGCGACAACAGGGAAGTCAGCCTCACCAGTCAAGGAGGACGCCCGACTACGGCGTACCGCCAGAGGATAGCCGCCATCCAAAGAGAGATGCTGGACGTCTCAGTGGAGCATCGAGTGACAATGGGCCGGGTGCTCGCAGATCTGGATAACGAGCAGCACGGCAGAAGTGCAAAGGAGAGTATCTGGAACAAGTTCCAGACGTGGTACTCACACGAGCACAGAGGAGAGAAGCCACGGGAAAGTAAGTCGATCTTTAAATGCGTAACAGGAGTCCGGCTTACCGTTGGGGCAGTGCATGTCAGTCAGTGGAACAAATTGGTCAGCCAGGCATTCCAAGATCGCCTAGCTGAGCTGGATGACACACTGCATGAGGACGCTACAGTGCCTGTAGGGACTTCTCTTGACACGTGATTTGGGTACAAAGAAATTTTTGTGAATTATTTTCTTTTTTCTGAGCCAGGAAACTGGCGAAAAGAATGCGTTTCAACACAAGACCTCATTTTTTCCCACGGTGTTTCACTTTTTCGGCTGGTCGGACCAAAAATTTGTTTCATATCTCTTGGACTTTCGCGTATCATACATCCGTATTCACCCGCTTTGTAATTACTAACGTGCGGTTTACACCAAATGCCCCAAAAGTCGAAACAGAGTGCTGCTGCAAGCGTTCAAATCAGGCTGTTGACCCATTATCTATTGCTAATTAGAATTTAGGCTGGGTTTGAACATTCAACAGGCTGTCTATGCAGTTAAGAAATACACCTCTCATCGCCGGATACCCGCCACAGTGCTTGAGGATCCTGAAATTATTCGGCGGGCGGATGTGGCGGTGTCTAACCCTACCCAAAAAGGGAACTGATCCGATCATTAGGGTCAGGTTTCACTTTTCTGAGCGGAAAAAGTCCAACTTCAAGCTCATTGTTAATGGAGCACAACCTAGTTAGATAGCATCCAATAGATACCAAATACATGCTCCAAGTGTCCGAAAGTGTTTTCAAGAAAATGTAGTTAGCTTTCCAAATCCGGATGACATTCCCAGCCAGCTCGGCTAAGAGATGTCATTGTTGGCACTGTAGGGTGCTGGAACAACATTTTGCAGAGGTGGTACAATGGCACGCACAGCATTGCCAGGACCAGTTGGACGAAGACAGGAAATCCGGACAACTTGCGACAATGGTGAGGAATGCAGCCAAATTGTTGTCACGATTGGTAAGTCCCTGGATTTCAGGCGGACTGGATACTGCTAATAAGTGCGTAGGGCACAAAGATATACCACAAATCCGGGGTACATGTCTTTGGTGTTATCGTTGATGAGGAAGGGCAACAGAGCTGCACTTGGGCCCGGTCACCTCAGTTTGCAGAGATGGTGCAAGCCTACCCGTACGCTGTGCACAAACAACTGCAAGACTACAAGACCATGTACCGGTACGTGTCTCGTCCTCGATAAAGTACCTTCGCTGCTCAGCGCCATCACAGAAACATTGAGCTACAAGAGCACTCCTCTCGCGTAGACCCATTGCTGGTGGCACAACCTGCGACCGCGCCGATGCAAGGTGCACAAGCCAGTGGTCCAAGACCGCAAGGACAAAGTAGCGAGCAACGGCTCGTGACAGATGGAGGGAGAAGCTATGCCGACAAGAGGAGCTTTGAACGGGCGTGAGTCGGTGAACTGCTGCGGAGAAGCCTGGGTACAATTCCTGGTCTTTCTGACAACAAGACGCGCTCACCAAAGGTTTCTCTTTGCATTAGAGTCCACGGGGTCCATAGTTCTGAAGAGGATGACTTGGGACTTGACTGCCCTGTGTCGGAAGCACCAGGTCTGGCTGGTGAATTGGCCGCAGGGCTTTTCTCTGCCGCATTCGAATTGGAAATCATCCGCAGAGCTTGTGCAAGTAATTCTGCCCGGTCTCAAGTTGCGAGCGCATCCTGAACAATACGCCGTGGACCCAAATGACAATCAGGAAACCGTCGCCCTGAAAGAGTACAAGGAAGCCCTCGCATCTAAGGCTCCACATTTTGTGAAGTGGTCGCAAGGTCAATTTTCGCTACTCAGGGGAGCACCTGTGTTCTCATAAACATGACAGAAGAAGTCGACGCCGCGGACAACGTTAGGCATGAGGGTGATATTGTGTTAGCAACCCGCGTCGACGATGGTGTCGAGCTGGCGTGGGTGCAGGACTGCACCTCTTACAAGAAGGAGATTGCGCAGGTGGATAGCAAGGTGGCCGGGAAAAGACCGGCTTCTGCTCGTTCACCTCCACCTCGTTCTGCAACCCTCGGTGTATCCAGAGAGATGTCAACCGCCACGGAGCTAGGTGGCAACAACTTCTTGGCACACCTATATGAACCCCAGTGGAATCCAGTGACAAAGAGGGCCCCACATCCCCACCAGCAAAACGTTCTCGACTAAACCCAACTCCGTCAGCAGCATTGGACGACGTTGGCGATGAGCGAGTCAGTCTTGTGACGGAAACACGCGCACGAATCAACGCAGAGAAGTTGCGGGCGCAGCTGGACCGCCAGCCCAGACCTGGAGAACACATCCTGCGCTACCATTTTGGAGACACCAAATCTTCAGTCTTTGTGGCTTCTGGGTATCGTCCACGAGACCTCAATGATGAACCTGAGGAGAATGACTACATCAGCACCGGTGTGGAGGACCAAAGGGAGGGAAGGTGGCACTCTCTGTCTCCTTCACACATCCCCGTCATTGCTGATCGTCATCGCATACACCATGCCAACATCTATGAGCACCTGATCAAGACCCTCTGTTATGGGACAGCTGAAGTCAGCGACACCAAGTCAGTCGCTTAGTACGTCGCTCAGATTTGGTGAACAATTGGTACCAATGGCTTGGCTGACGCTGACATGCCGTTTTTCCATACATTCATAGAAGCGACGGAGTAATTATTATCACCAGCACGAATGCAACAAATATAACGTCTTGGCCTTGTGCTTCAGGGGTAAGAAGATAACAGCGCAACGTCTTGGCCTTGTGTTCCAGGGTGTAAGAAGACGACAGAGCGCATGTCACAGCTGAGTCACATTTCCTTCACTTCTTGGTTTTTTTATTCATGACTTCTGTCACCGACATGCTCCTGGAATCGGAAGATTGTCTTCAAGTAAAGCACATATTGGACGACGGAGCAATCAATTAGATCCTACGGGAAAAGACGTGCGACCCAGAAGGTGTCGCTGCCTTTGAACACTGCTTGGTTGGCCTGCGTTATTACCATGCACTCAGCAGAATGCTCAATATGCAGGATGAAGCGGTCCGAGTCCATGGGGATCCTCCCGCATACTGGAGAGAAGGCTTGGGGTTTGCCAAAGATTGCTGGGAACGACGAGTATGTGAGTGCCACATACTGGGCCAGTAGTCCAGCAGCTGGTTAATCGAAGATGTCAGTGCCACTACGGCCTCAGGGTCTGCCCGTTCCATCAGAGGACATTGGTACGGTCAATAGTTGAGATCACCTCGCAATGTGTTCTGATATTACACGGTCAGGCTATTTTGACCGCTCATTCGATGATGCTGTTCTGGAAGAAAGGGCCGACCCAGAGCAATTGGCTGTGTTCCACTTGCAAGGCATTGGCCCCGAAGGTGTCAGTGCGGCGGTCAAGGCATTGGGTGGGGACAACGTGGGCTTGTCCCTGATGCTTTCTCCACATGGCAACATGGGGACTGCGCAGAGGCACTGTTGATAGGCTGGCTACCAGACACGCTCTGCACCAGCTCTGTAAGGGCGTATTTTTGCGCTTTTTACAGAGTTTACTCTCGAACCATTCGGTGTATCGTGTCGCGGTTGACAGTGTTGCGCTCAGTAGGACTTAAGGGTCTACTGCCCAGTCGACGACTGTGGATAGTGTCGACGATAGCAAGGCAGTCAGACCACTACTGTGGAACTGGTCTTATGAGTCTATACCAGGCTCAGGGCCATTAGTGACAAACGCTTGGACCGCGACCATTCCCCAAAAAGGAATCTGTCGTTGCGTCGACTTCTCAAAAAGGGTCATTCTCTGCAGATGGATACTTGGGCTGAAGGGCTGAGCAATGCGCGACGTTCTCAATAATAGAACTATTACTGGACAGGACTTGGCGTTACGAGACTTAAACCATCTTGTCGCGGCAACTCCCGGTTTTGAGTTGGACGTTCCCTCAGATCATGCCACGACGACGACTTGTCACATGTCAGGATCCATTCGATCACGGGACATTGAGGACGCGTCGCGGTGACACTTCCAAGTGTCACGGCGAGTCGCGTCCATACCCGAACACACTAGAAATCGACACGGCTAGATCCGTGAGCCGAACCATGTGGGGGACGACTGGCGTGCCTAGGGCCATACGGCTTCTTGGGGCGCCCACGTTGGTCTCACTTGCCAAGACATACCCGTTGGCCAATCCAACACGTCGTATTCCAAAAGTATGACGCGGCGGGTTGACCCACATCAAAAGTATCATATGGACAATGGGGCGGGGTCCTGATCACTCAGGACCTGTCCGATCGTCCAACTTTCCAATTACTCTAAAAGGCAACCGATCTTAGATAGCATAGCTACTATGCAGTTGTACAGGACTTGACTAAGCATCGTTGTAGACAGTATAAGTAGCACGTCGTTTCTTTGTATTAAGAAGCTTTCCCCTGGACTGTGAATCACTCCCATTTCAGATTGTTTTGTACAATTTGCATGCCGCGTGATTCCACCCTAAGAAGTTCTGCTACCCCTGCCCGGTCGCGACGAGTTGCTCCCTGAGCGCTTGTAGCTACTGTGATTTGAGTTTTGAGTTGAGACATCAGAAAGTCGGATTCACCGCATCTGGTTTAGTCGCGGCATTTAGTGTCATTGCCTTCGGGCTTTGTTGAGATCGTTCCACACCTCTAGCTTGGCTGTGCGTCGACTAGTTGTGCTCGGGTTGTTTTGGTCAGTTGGCAGTGCATCCGATGGACTTGAGAACTTTGGTTCCACACTTCTTGCTTGGCAGTGCGTCGACAAGTTGTGCTCGGGTTTTGGACATTGGATATTGGCTGTTAGTTGGCAGTGCGTCGACGCGGCATTTTGGTTTACTAGTTGGCAGTGCGTCGACTCAGTACTTCGGTTGTGTCAGTTGGCAGTGCGTCGACTTGACATTTTGGTTCTACTAGTCGGCAGTGCGTCGACTTGATATTTGGGCTTTGCGTCACCATCTAGACGCTGTTGCTACAAGAGATCTTAATACTTCGTATTAAGCTCTGACTTGTTATATTGTTGATTTTGATTGGATTACTGTTGGTTTTGTTCATATAGAAGATATTGGTTGAGACACCACTGTTTGCTATATATAAATTCTTGTTGTCAACTTCGTCTTCCGCGACTATTGATCTGCGTCTATTGAGAGTTGTGATACTGGTGTTCTGTCCACCCCGAAGCCCTCGCATCTTTCACACACTGAGAAGCTGTTCACGAGGAGTGTGAACATGTTTATATTTGGGTTTACTTTCATAGTAGATTCACTTGTGAGCACGCCCTCAGCATTTCAGCGTGTCACGTGAAGAGATGTATCTGACCAATGCTTGACCGCCTGCATTTGCAAATCCGCCTGCAGATCTGCAGTGCTCAGTCTGCTATGGCATACTGTCTCATCCAGTGAAGTAAGTGTTTGCGTTGGCTCTTGGCATATAGGATGTTCCGGATGGGTCGCTGATTGGCCTTCACCCAGGGTCACTTGTGGGCACGAATTCTGTTACGGATGCATACATATGTGGATCCAAGAGGCCGATGTGTTCTCTTGTCCGATGTGTCGCGCATTAATCAAGTCCGCCCCAGTGGCAATGCCATCCACCGTGGCACTGGTGTCGTTGGTACGCAGAGCAGAGCAGGACATGTCTGTGATTGAGTACAATTGGTCCAGTGTGATTTGGGCTGGGACTTGTTGTGTAGCGCTGCCACCAGATTTCTTGTTCCAAATGCATCCAGTGCCAAGCTAGATAATGCTTATTCCATGTTCTAACGCTACGTACTATGTAACTGAATGCTCCCCGTACTGTATCACTGTATTGTGTTGATTGCCCTGACACCAGTGACGGGCGCCCACACCAAACTACGGGCGCCCAGATCCCGTCACGGGCGCCCACAGCAAACTACGGGCGCCCACAACAATTGAAGGGCGCCCACACCTGATCACGGGCGCCCACAGCAAACTACGGGCGCCCAGACTTACGACACGGGCGCCCAGACTTACGACATGGGCGCCCACATCTCTTCACGGGCGCCCACGCACCGGCCGACCAACGAAGGATCAATCGGCACCTCCTTATGCCGTGCCTGTAAGGGCAACCTCGAGACCCGATCTCAGAGTTCTGGCAAGGGAGAATCCAAAGAGAAACCGTGTTGGGGATTCTCCTTGCCAGGCGCCACTATTTATATGATACAAGAACAATAGAGCGCGCAGCGACAAACAAGGAACAATGGGAACAATAAGTACAATGGCCATTGGAGAACAATAGGAAACCGAGACACTGGGAACGATGGGACAGCTGACCATGTGCCCATCAGAGAGAAGCGCTTGGAGCGGCAGTCCGGGCCGCGGCGCGTGACAGCTGACAGGTCGCGCGAGCGCGATCACATGTCTGATCGAAGGCAGAGCGGTCCGATGCGGGGGTTCCCCTGACAGTGCCCATAACTGGCAGCGACCCTCTATATGACCCTTGTCACGGTGACCGTGACTGTTCAACTTTGCCTTCAACCACGGACGATGCAGCGCATTACTTACAGGTCCGTCTTGTACCAAACGCGCTCCACTGCCATTGCTCACATTTGCAGATTCAAACCCCTGACACCCAAGCAGCTTGAAAAGAAACGTGCCCGCTGGGTGTTATGCACTCCCTCTCCCCCTCCTCACATGCAGTGTGTCCGTCCCCCCAGTCCAGAATTTGAGTGCTCTGATGCAATGCCATTCAGGGCCGCGAGTCGACAGCGTGTTTTGCCTGAGGAGAGATACCAAAATACGGTCCGTTTGGCCGCTCGTAGGGCTTGGCGCCGAGTGCAGAGAATCCGCCATGGGTGGGGCAGAGCAATCAACCGATCTGACAACGACGAGGAACCGGAGACAGAGGACAGCGAGGAAAGTGAAAGCGAGAGCGAGCGAGAGCCGGAGGATGAATTTGAGCACCATCTCGCAGAACGTCGTGCACGAGGTAGGCTTGCCAGGTTCAAAATAAACAAATGGGATTACTTAAACACCTGGAAAAAGCTTGTTCAGTCGAACGGAAGAAGGCGTTTGCAAAAGGTAGGCTTGCCGTATGAACGCGTAGTCTCAATGACAAAATTATTGGATTAAGAAGAGAGAAGAATTGCACAGGAAAAGCTTGAAAAAGCAGAACGTCTGGGCAAAGTCATAGATGTGGACGAGTGGGCGCGGACGCAGCGAGAATCGCGACGCAGGCCGCCGCCCCCTGATGCAGAGATTTTCAGCATCAATGATTGATTGAACGCAAAAAAGCTACATGGATATTTAATTGGCATCGTGTACACACGGGTGATAAGTAGGAAACAAAACAAATGTATTTTGTGTGCAACGAAGACAATAGAAATCGACTTTAACTTCCTGAACGGGACGTAAAATGGCCAAAAATTTCTAGCGCTGCGCGCGCTAGGACCCCGGGCGGGGTTGGGTCTGCCCGGGCTGCCGCCCATGGGCGCCTGGAACCCTGAACAATGGGCCGCCCACGGTGATAGGCTGGCTACCAGACGCGCTCTGCACCAGCTCTGTAAGGGCGTATTTTTGCGCTTTTACAGAGTTTACTCCTGAACCACTCGGTGTATCGTGTCGCGGTTGACAGTGTTGCGCTCAGTAGGACTTAAGGGTCTACTGCCCAGTCAACGACTGTGGATAGTGTCGACGATAGCAAGGCAGTCAGACCACTACTGTGGAATTGGTCTTATGAGTCTATACCAGGCTCAGGGCCATTAGTGACGAACGCTTGGACCGCGACCATTCCCCAAAAGGGATCTGTCGTTGCGTCGACTTCTCAAAAAGGGTCATTCCCTGCAGATGGGAACTTGGGCTGAAGGACTGAGCAATGCGCGACGTTCTCAATAATAGAACTATTACTGGACAGGACTTGGCGTTACGAGACTTAAACCATCTTGTCGCGGCAACTCCCGGTTTTGAGTTGGACGTTCCCTCAGATCATGCCACGACGACGACTTGTCACATGTCAGGATCCATTCGATCACGGGACATTGAGGACGCGTCGCGGTGACACTTCCAAGTGTCACGGCGAGTCGCGTCCATACCCGAACACACTAGAAATCGACACGGCTAGATCCGTGAGCCGAACCATGTGGGGGACGACTGGCGTGCCTAGGGCCATACGGCTTCTTGGGGCGCCCACGTTGGTCTCACATGCCAAGACATACCCGTTGGCCAATCCAGCACGTCGTATTCCAAAAGTATGACGCGGTGGGTTGACCCGCATCAAAAGTATCATATGGACTATGGGGCGGGGTCCTGATCACTCAGGACCTGTCCGATCGTTCAACTTTTCAATTACCCTAAAAGGCAACCGATCTTAGATAGCGTAGCTACTATGCAGTTGTACAGGACTTTACTAAGCAGCGTCGTAGACAGTATAAGTAGCACGTCGTCTCTTTGTATTAAAGAGCTTTCCCCCGGACTGTGAATCACTCTCACTTCAGATTGTTTTGTACAATTTGCGTGTCGCGTGATTCCACCCTAAGAAGTTCTGCCATCCCTGCCCGGTCGCGACGAGTTGCTCCCTGAGCACTTGTAGCTACTGTGATTTGAGTTTCAGTTGAGATATCAGAAAGCCGGATTCGCCGCATCTGGTATTGTCGCGGCATTTAGTGTCGTCGCCTTAGGGCTTTGTTGAGATCGTTCCACACCTCTAGCTTGGCAGTGCGTCGACTAGTTGTGCTCGGGTTGTTTTGGTCAGTTGGCAGTGCGTCGACTTGAGAACTTTGGATCCACACTTCTTGCTTGGCAGTGCGTCGACAAGTTGTGCTCGGGTTTTGGACATTGGATATTGGCTGTTAGTTGGCAGTGCATCGACGCGGCATTTTGGTTTACTAGTTGGCAGTGCGTCGACTCAGTACTTTTGGTTGTGTCAGTTGGCAGTGCGTCGACTCGACATTTTGGTTTACTAGTTGGCAGTGCGTCGACTCAGTATATTGGTCGTATCGGTTGGCAGTGCGTCGACTTGATATTTGGGCTTTGCATCACCATCTGGACGCTGTCGCTACAAGGGATCTTAATACTTCGTATTAAGTTCTGACTTGTTATATCGTTGTTTGTGGATTGGATTAGTGTTGGTTGTGTTCGTATAGGAGATATTGGTTGAGATACCATTGTTTGCTATATATAAATTCTTGTCGTCGACTTCGTCTCCGCGACTATTGGATCTGCGTCTATTGAGAGTTGTGATACTGGCGCTCTGTCCACCCCGAAGCCCTCGCATCTTTCACACACTGAGAAGCTGATTACGAGGAGTGTGAACGTGTTTATATTTGGGTTTACTTTCATAGTAGATTCACTTGTGAGCACGCCCTCAGCATTTCATCTGGAGCCCACCGCGGGGGGCTTCTAAAGTTTCATAAACTTTAAAAATCAATAAACCGGATTCTTTACCGCGACGTCGGATAGAGACCAAGGGTTTATCCCGCGAAGCAGTTTATTTCGATCCCAAGCTCCTGCGCGACCTCTTGAGGACCAAGCGGAGATTGAGACTGAAGGAAACGCTTCAACTTCAGGACCTTTCGAAAAACCACGAAGGTCTGCAAGACATAAAACACCTTTGTATCTACCACCCTTGCCTTCTAAGGCAAAAGGAAAACAAAGAGTGAATTCGTCGTCGAAGCTTCCAGCTTTAGACGCGGCTACTTCGAGTTCGACGACAATCAGTCGATCTCAGACTAGCTCACAAACCCTCTCAGAATTGTGTAGTAGCGTCACTGCTACAAACGCGAATTCTAACAACATCCCTACTTCCCCTGTGACTTCAGTCGCGACAACTATGGCTCCAAAGACTGGGTTCAAAATCCCTCAACCTTGGGACACAAGTAGACCTATACTTGATGAAAAGGATCCCCTGTCGATTGAGGCATATTTGCGTCACTGCGCGCAGATCGTGGAGGATGGTGGCATCACAGATGTCAAACAGGCAAAAAGCATGTACATCCGTTATTTGCCGTCGCGGCAAGTGATGGACGTATGGGAAGGTCTCGATACCTATTCCGACGACACGAAAACTGTCGCGGAATTCGAGGCCGAAATATTAAAAGGATACCCTGAGGTATCCAAGCGAAAAACGGGGACCATGGCAGATCTAGATAGACTCTGTCGCGAGAACCGTGGAATCAAAATCACGGATGAGGGATATTTGAAGCGCTTCGGCCTTCAGATGTACAGTCACTACAAGCGACTGTCAGTCCCTCCTGCCATTATTACCAACAAAGGTACTTTGGACTCTGAGTTCAGTACCGTCTTGAGGAACGCTTTGGCTACGAGTCAAGTATTCAATAAGCGCTACCAAACTCGCGCTGGGATAGCAAATGCTAATGTCCCCGCGACTGGAGTCAACCGGCAGGACGACCCCATCCAGCTAAAAGAATTAATGACAATGGCGGAAGAAATGGCGTCGACGTTGAGTAACGAAGACGAAATTCCCATAATCGCGCGGCCTCCTAAGGTTCGCTTCGACTATGAGACTAGTCCACCCAACCATGCTAAGGTTGAGGAGTTGGAAAACTCGATTTCCAACTTGAAGGACTCATTTCTTCTACACCAAAAAGAGCTACAGACTCAGTTGCAGGAAGCGCTGAAGACGTTCGTACAGACTGCTCGCGAAGCGCCCATACAGCGGTCGCGGCCAGTAGGCAACAACTCTTCTGTGCCCCACTTTGAAAGTCGCGCACAAGGAGGAGCTGCCGCACGGAACGACGATTGTCGCTACTGTGGACAAACTGGTCATTGGTCGAACGAGTGCCCGCTCAAGAGGTCTCACATTGAGAAAAACCTTCTCAAAGTCGACACCAAAGGGATGTGGAGGCTCTTCGACGACAGTTTCCTACCAAATGGAGAAGGGACTCAGGGACAACGAGTAGAGGCTTACTGGAAGAAGAAGGGCAA
Organism: Mycena citricolor; assembly: GCA_963692855.1. Classification (NCBI taxonomy): domain Eukaryota; kingdom Fungi; phylum Basidiomycota; class Agaricomycetes; order Agaricales; family Mycenaceae; genus Mycena; species Mycena citricolor. The sequence goes on along the minus strand of CAVNYO010000414.1, from coordinate 297,832 downwards.
ATCCGTCAACTTCCAGGACTCCTACTACTTGGATCAGTTCGATAGTCGCGACAATGATGATATGTCCGACTACCCTGAAGAAGTGGCAGATGAGATACGCTCCCTTCGTAGTCAACTCATCCAATATGAGAGGAAGTCGTCGCGGCCAACTCCAGAGAGTCGCGCTGAGCCGAAGACTCAAAGAGCTGCATCTGGTTCAACCAGTAATGCAATGGAAAGCGCCATGGGCCAGTTCATGCAGAAAGCCATGACCGACGCCATGGCCGGCTACTTCAACAACATGAACAGTGGTTATCCTCAGACTCAGGAGCAGTTCATTCAAACCCGTCGTGGTGCGAATAGCCAACCTGAGCGCGACGATAACAACTCGGGTTTCTAAATGGTTCAAGGAAGGGGGCTAAACCCACAAACTCAGCCAAGCCCTCTGAGGACCATGATAAACGAGCTGAGCGACGAGAGAAACCGAGAAAACCTGTGACTATTGAAGAAGTTAGTGATAGCGACGATGATGAGGAATCAGTGCGCGACAACGTCGAAAAGGGAAAGGAACTACCGTTTGAGAAAGTCAAGCCCGTTCTACAAGAACCAGTACATTCTTCAAAAGCGCGCGTTCCAGATAAATACCAGTTGCGTGCACCGATTCAAAAGAAGGCTGTGGCAGAAGCAGTCTACGACAAAATGAAAAACGCGTCAGTCGACGTCACTGTGGGTGAACTCCTAGCAGTTTCGGGAACTGTCCGCGACTCCATTCTGAAGGACTCTTCGAAGAAACGAGTACCGGTTCAGAAGTCCATGCTTCAAGAAACTGGTCGCGTCGTTGAAGACGTTTGGGATGGAGAACTGAGCTACAACCTAGTCAGTGCTAAGGAATTGCCCGAGCCTGTGTTCTATCATAACACAGTTGAAGGAGAAATTCCCATTGGCGCAGTTGTCGCGACGGACCCATATGAGATGTACTTGGAGTCGATACCCTCTAATGAGAACCCAAGACATGTCTATGTTGGTGATTCGTCGGCTGCTCTCAGAACGATAAACGGACGGATTAACGCGCGTCTCGACGCGGACTGCATCCTAGACAGTGGATCTCAGATTGTATCGATGGCTTTCTCAGAAGCCGTCGACGCACAATTGAGCTGGGACCCAAAGGTCGTCATATATATGGAAAGCGCAAATGGATCTATCTCTAAGTCACTGGGATTAGCGAGAAATGTACCCTTCAGGTTTGGGACCATCTTCGTCTACCTGCAGGTGCACATTTTGGAAAGTCCAGCTTATAAGGTGTTGCTCGGCAGGCCGTTTGATATCGGGACAGAAAGCAATATCAAGAACGCGGCCGACGGCAGCCAAATAATCACTATGCGCGATCCCAATTTAAAGACACGTTGTGCAATGGCTACGCAGCCACGTCGTGCAGACGACTTGCCGCGTAACACTAAAAACAACGACGGATCTACCGAGCCCTACAGTTCGTCGAAACCGACGACCAGTCCAGACGAACCGAATCCGGAACGGGATTTTCAAAGAGCTTCGAGGAATTGACCAGGTTGAGTCAAGGAGAAGAAGTCGCGGTGACTGTGTCGTTGGGAAAAGATGGGAATGTAGTGTTCGAGGATCTAAGAAAGCCGCGTTCTAGTGGCCAGTTTACTCAAACTGAGCTAGTAGAGGCATATATCTTGTCGTCAAAAGAGGACAAGGAAATGAAGAAAGACGTCGCTGCGTCGACTTTGTTTCATTCATATATGAGTGAAAGGCTCTCAGACGCGGCAACGGAAAAACTGACTGTTGGTACTTGGAGTGTACTAGACGACGACTCTTCTAGTCGCGACAAATACTCGGTGTTCGCAGGGAAGAAATACAAACCTGTGGACCAGAAAGTCAGACCTGTGTACACTATGGGTTCTGAGGACGACCGAATAATTCGAGAAATGGTGGGGGATCCTTTGGATACGCTGCCTACTCTAAACCCGCGACCACCTGATTTTACCCCAACTGGTAGATTCACGACGGAACGCAGGGATATTGTGGACAAGTTACACAAAGGAGACTTCTTATTGCCAGAAGAGCGGAAGTTGCTCATGCACTTCTATATGCTTCACAATCAGAGTTTCGCGTTCAATGATGAAGAGCGTGGCGCATTGAGACAGGATATATTTCCTCCTGTCAAGATCGCGACAGTTCCCCATACAGCATATCGCGAAGGGAATATTCCTATACCTCGCGGCATGTTCGATCAAGTGTGCAAGGTCATCAAAGACAAAATCGCGGCCCAGGTCTACGAACCTTCCAATTCCTCTTATCGAAGCAAGTTCTTTGCTGTACTTAAGAAGGATGGGAAGAGTATCAGACTGGTGCACTCGCTAGAACCACTCAATGCAATTACTATCGCACATTCAGGGTTGCCACCCGCGACAGAGGAGTTAGCAAACCACTTCGCCGGTCGCGCCTGTGGTGCTGCGCTAGATTTGTACTCAGGCTACGACCAGCGTGACATCGATCCAGCTAGTCGCGACTTGACTACATTCCAGTCACCGTTTGGTGCACTGAGGTTGGTCAAACTCCCACAAGGATGGACCAACTCAGTACCAATATTCCATGAGGACGTTACTTTCATTTTGAAAGACGAAATCCCTCATGTTACTATTCCATATATCGACGACGTACCCGTTCGAGGACCAGGAACCAGGTATCTGTTACCCGATGGAACCTGTGAAACGATTCCAGAAAATCCTGGGATCTGTCGCTTCGTATGGGAACACTTTCAGAATGTGAACCGCGTCGTGCACAGAATCGGCTACTGTGGCGCGACTCTGTCTGGTACCAAGTCGGTGGTTTGCGCCGACGAGTTCGCTGTGGTTGGCCATATCTGTTCGTTTGAAGGTAGAAAACCTGACGCGGACAGAGTTGGTGTAATCATGTGTTGGCCAGACTTGAGAGACGGCTCGGAGGTTCGACAATTCATGGGCACGATTGGGGTCATGCGGATGTTCATTAGAGGATTTTCTGAAATGGCGCGACCGATTCAGAGACTGGTGAACAAGAATGCGCATTTTGAATGGGGTGACAAACAGAAACTCGCATTTCAAAGACTTAAAGACGCGATACAAGTCTGTCCGTCGCTTAAGCCTCTGAACTACGAGTGGGAATCTGAGATTGTCGTCGCAATAGACACATCCTGGATGGCCGCGGGTTTCGAAATCTACCAGCGCGACCCAGACGATCCAAAGAAAGTCTATTACGCGAAATTTGGGAGTATCCCACTTACAGAAAGAGAAGCTAGGTTTTCTCAACCGAAGCGTGAACTTTATGGTGTGAAGCGCGTGCTTCAAGCCATGGCTCACTGGCTTCTTGGTTGTAGGAAATTGGTAGTCGAAACCGACGCGCTGTACTTGGCAGGCATGCTAAGAAACGTTGGTAACCTACCAAATGCGAATATCAACCGTTGGGCTGAAGAGATCCTCATGTTTCAGTTTACCTTGAAACATGTCAGAGGAATCACCTTCTCACCAGATGGCTTGTCGCGACGACGACCTGCACCTGGAGACGAAGAGTATCCCAATGACGAAGAGGAAATCTTCGACGAGCCACCACCAGAGAACAACGAGAATTGGGACTACGACACAGAACAACCATTAGACTTTGAAGAGTTCAAAAGGGACATTGACACCAGAGGTGGCTACCTTAACTCTATGGTCGGGTGTGCTGAGTCGGTCGACGACATATCCAAAGAGCTAGTCGAAGCTTGCGACTCTTGTCGCGCTGAGAATCGGCGCGTCAAAGACGCATATGACGCTCAAGGGCTTGTCGTCCCAGTCTTCATGTTGAACGATGTGGCAAACGGAGAACCACTTTTGCCTGATCTTGAACTGCGCGACAATCCTGAGGATCCCTATATTGAGGATCACCGGACTGGCACAGGGATCGAACAGGACAATAAGTTGGTAATGGCTAGGAAGTGGCTGAAAGACACTTCTGTAAGGCCTGAAATGACAGACAAACGGTTCAGATCGTTTCTCAAATTCTCGCGACAGTTTTTCCTCAAAGATGGAAAAATGTACAAGAGATCGACCAATGGGATTCATAGACTGGTCGTGGACAAACACCACAGGACTTATATGATGAAGGCGTGTCACGACGCGCTGGGTCATAAGGGTCTTTTCAGCACTAAGAGCCTGTTGGAAACTCGGTTTTGGTGGCCAGAAATGGAAAGAGACGTCGACTGGTGGATAAAGACTTGTCATAGCTGCCAAGTCCGCCAGAAAACTCTCCTCCGCACTCCACCGACGCCGACGATGACTCCAAGTGTATTTCAGAAGATACATACAGATGTCATGATTATGGGAACGCCTTCCAACGGATACAGATATGTCGTCGCAGCAAGGGATTCTTTGACCCGCTACGTGGAAGCGCGACCGCTACAGGCTGACAACGCCAAGGCAATCGCGCGTTTCTTGCTCGAAGACATAGTGTGTCGTTGGGGGTGCCCTAAGTGGATTGTAACCGATAACGCAGGACAATTTGTCGCGGCGTTGAACTGGTTACAGAAGAAATATGGTATCAAGGGAATAAGGATATCTCCTTACAATTCCCAAGCTCATGGCACTGTTGAAAGAGGTCATTGGGACGTTCGGCAGTCACTGTACAAAGCTACAGGGGGAAACGCCTCCAAATGGTTTTGGTTCTTCCCACAGGTCTTGTGGGCAGATAGAATTACAGTGCGTCGCGGGCTGGGTTGCTCACCGTACTTCGCAGTATGTGGGGCCCACCCTACCATCCCTCTGGATATCGTCGAAGCTACGTGGTTAGTCGAATATCCTGACCGGATCGTCGACTCTGCGGATCTCATTGGTCTCAGGGCACGCGCTCTAGCGAAACACGCCGACCATATTGAAGATATGCGCAGCCGCGTCAGCGAGTCCAAACTAAAGATGGTTCAACGCTACGAACTCGAGTACAAGCATGTGATCAAAGATTACAATTTTGTACCAGGGGACTTAGTGTTGGTCAGGAACACAGCTATTGAAAAATCACTGGACAACAAGATGAAAGCGAGATATCTTGGGCCCATGATTGTAGTTCGAAAGACCAAAGGAGGTTCTTACTTGGTCTGTGAAATGAACGGTGCGATGTTCCATGCGAAAGTCGCGGCGTTCCGAGTAATACCCTATTTGGCAAGACAGAAGTTGACACTCTCTGAAGATATAAAGAAGCTGATAGATATTTCGCCTACTAAACTCGATGAGTTGGTGGAGGAAATATCTGACGTCCGCGACTACCAGTTCGAAGGTGTGAAACTCAAGAACTCGGATAGTGACGACGACGACGACCCTGTAGACGATCCAGCTTCTGTTGAGTGAAAGTCTGACGAACAAGCAATTGTCGCGGCAGGCTCTCGCACGACAAGACGTCGCTTCTCTCAGTTTTAGACAGAATTCAGTATATTGCTTGGGTGCTAGCTGGTACCTAAGGACTATACTGGGTTGTATCTAAGAGAAAAAGGTCATAAGGAGGTGCGCGAGAAGAAAAGACGCGACTTCATAAATAAGTGACATGAGAGAAGAGAGACATATGGAAGGAGAGTGCATATAGAACAAAATATGAAAAGATTAGGCCGCATTCTTCGACATCGAGAGGTCAATGGCTTCCTTGACATCCTTGAGCGCGGTCTTCCATTCCTCTAGCCGCGACGTGACGTAGTCGCGTTCCTCGATGAGGAGCTCGAGTGGAATGGACCGCCGCAACCGGTACAATTGATGTCGATGCACTCGGTCCGCAATAAACCTTCGGTCGGACGCGGACGCTGCCAATTGGTTAGCAAAGTGTTGCGACAGGAGAGGGAACTGCGAGACTCACCCGGGGCCGCATCAGTGGTACTGTTGCTGAGTCGCTGCCTCTTCGAGCCGGTGACAACGAACGATGGCTGGGTAATTGGTCAGAAATGTAGTCGCCGCGACTGAGTGAAACTCACGTCTGGAAACTCTGGAGACAGCTCCCTAGAGCCTCCATCTGCTCCGCGTGAAGTTTCGACATTTTGGCGCTGAGAAGACGCATCGACCTATCGTGCTCGTCTATGAGTCAAATGATAGTCCCATAGACGTCCGCGAGCCCTACGGAGTCGTCATGACCAGAACCGTCGACCGATCGAGAACCGGACCGTCCTGCGACGGTCTTGCGAGTAGATAGTCGCGGGGTCTGAGAATAATCAACCTGTGTTCGGCAAAGACTCAAGACGGACGCACCTTCTCTTGAACAGGAGTGGGGGCCTCCATCTCGACGTCTGAATCAATGTCGATGGCAGGAGTTGAGCCTGAAGCCTCAGGAACAGGGTCTTCGGCCTGTGCAACAATATCCGTAAGAAAATCTGGACAAGGACCGGGAATCATACCTTGGCCTTCCCAGACGACGACGGAGTCGCAGCAGGACGTGGGATGCTCTCCTGAGCCTGTCGCAGGCTGATGATCGCCGCGACAAGGGACTCATGCCAAATCAGATAGGCTCGATACTTGTTGACGGCCTTAGTCTGAGAGGCGTCGCGCTGCTTCTCTGGAACTTCCTTGAGCAGTTCCGTCTGAGACAGAGCGAGCGTGGTGGCCTCCTCGAGACAATCCAAAACGTCGCGGGGAGGATCTTGAGCAGCAAACGAGCTGGCTTGAAAGCGGGTCTGTCGACGAGATAAGATAATCGCCGCGACACGCCATCACGAATCAACTCACTCGAACAAAGAAAATATCCTTGCCAACGCTGAGGATGCCCTCTGAACCACCTAGACCCAGCTTGTTCATCGCTGCGAGAGAAGGCTTAGCCTTCTTCCACGACGCGACGAGCAATGCGAAGTCTTGGGGGAGAGGAAATGCGGACATAGCGAGGCCTGGGTAGAGAGAAAGAATGGGAACGAAATAAGGACTGAGAATGGGACTGGACATAATCTGTCGAGCCCACCCAGACTTTATATCGTTGACTCTGGAAAAACTTTTCTAGTCGCGCATCAGATAAGCCGAGGACGGCTTAGATCTGTGTTCCTGGGAGAGGGCAGATCTTACGAAAGATCAGCCACAGAGTCCGCAGAAGCCCACACATTGGAAATTGAGGTGCGCGACAACGTGCACACCCCTTGGACCCATGTGCTGGAAAGTGGAAAATCCAATGATGCTACTGAGGACGGGGTCCAGGACTTTTTCAAAAATGTTTCAAGAAAATTCTTCCAAGAATTTTTGAAAATTTGGACTCAAAGGTTCACGCGACGACGACTCAGGCAGCAAGATGTGATTTGGATTGATCTACGACGACGACGATATGTATGCAAGATAATAAATAAAAATTCGGGACCGCGACGTTCACGGACGGTGGAACGAGCTGGTCTACTGCTCATCCACCTCCATGGCAGTCTCACCCGCGGCGACGGAGCCCTCGTCCTCGATGTTCTCGTCATCGACGTTCTCGTCGTCGACTTTCCCGTCGTCGGCGTTCTCGTCGCCGGCAGACCCGTCTTCTTCACCCTCCGCGTCTTCACCCGAATCGGCCTTGGTGGACTCGGCCGAGGTCTCGCTGTAGTTGTCGGAAAAATCCAAGACCTGTAAAACGGCTTGGGACGACGACGCAACAGGAGGCGGCGATGGCGAAGGCTGGGGCGACGAAGAGGACGCACGGGTGCGACTACTCGCCAAGTGGGCAACGTCGATCTCGTGGTCCTCGAGGGGCTGGAAGGCTTGATCCTGGATGGTCGCGGGGTCCGACTTGTCGAATTCCTGGGCCTTCTCGATCTCCCTCTGGAACTGCTTCTCCATCTTTTCCATCTCGCGATAGAAAAAGGGATCGAAGAAGGCAGGGGGTGCCGCAAACCGCTCGTTCGCCTCGCCATCCAACAAGTCCCCGTGGGTCAAGATCATCCGAACACCCTTACGGATGTCGGCCATCTCGGCGGCGTCGATCTCGGTCGCGGTGTGGACGAACATCGCCTTGATGCGTTCGTCCGAGCCGTCGTCGAAGTGCTCCTTCAGCTGACCAACGAAATCACGGAACTGGCCAATGGCCAGGACGCGGATCTCGTTGGCCGTGCGAAGAAGCCCGCCGTACGCGTCCAAGGTGTCGGCGAGACGGTTGGCGGACTTGTTGAGATCTGAAGACGTCGTCAGAAACGATCAAAAATAGAAATGAATGATAAGAGTGGACTCTTACCGTCCGCGCTCATCTGCGCGATGTACCCGAAGCGTTGCCCCATATACAGCTGCTCCGCGGGCTTGTAGCCGTTGGTGCAAGTCTGTTTATAGAGCACGCACGGGGCGCACCGATTGCCGTGGCGCCCGTCGACGCTCTTGAAGCAGACGCGCTGCTGCGTCACGCACATCGCGCAGGGCCTTGGCGCGACCTCCTATGAAAAAGGGAGTCAGTCGTCGAGGCATGAGAGAAAAAGATAAAAGAACGCACGAAGTCAGTGGGCACCTCTACGCCGGCCCTTTCCAACTTCCCCGCGAACCCTTGGCGTGCCACCGAAAGGAGCGCCTCGGTGTCGTAGGCGGCGGGAGTGAACGGAGCTCGGGGCGTGGGAGCCGACGCCTTCGCAGGAGTCTAGAAACAGTCAAGTCAGTAAAAAGTCAACGACAAGAAAAAGTCGCGACTCACCGAGTCAGATTTCTTCTTGGCCGCCGCAACGGACTTTTCTGCCTTCTGAGCCTTGAGCTCGGCCTTGGCCGCAGCAACACTCCGCTCGCGACCAAGGGTCGCGGCCACCCTGCCCAACTCACTGCGTGGAGTCTTGGTAGTGGCAGGAGCCGCCTGGGCAACCTAGAAAAGAAAGAAAACGACTTAGTCGACGTCTGGGGACCCAAGTTTGTGTCTCACCTTAGCCACTGGGGTCGGGGTAGTCGTCGTTCGCGGGGCGCTCGCCTTGCGACTGGCCTCCACCTTTGGCACCGGTTGGGGAGGCACGGACTTGGTCGACTTGGACGATCCGTCCGCGACCTTCTTGATTGGCTAAAAAGCTGGATTAAGGGGCGTGGTCTGGGAAAAAGGAGTCGGCTCGCCTTGGGCTTGACGCGGGTCTCGTTGACCTGCTTCTTGGCCACGACGAAATCGCCGGTCTCCTCTCCGCTCTCGGAGGTGTCGTCCATGACGATGACGGACGGGGCTACGAAAGAATGAGTAAACGACAGAGGGGGACAAGAGGAAAACGTACTCAGATTCGATCGCGCTTTCCCCTTGGACTTGGGCCCCTGTCAAAAACAAACCAACCATGAGACAAAGGAATCGCGATCGACGAACTGGGTCACTTACCTGAAGGGCCAGCTCGTCGGCCGAGGACGTGCCTCCCTCCTGAACCCCCTCGTCGTCGACATCCATCGCAGTGTCGGCGACGGCGGCGGCTTCCTCATCGCTGAGGGACTCGGGTTGCACGGGCTGTGCTTGGATCCGGGCTGAGAGGGACCAAGTGGTTAGTCTAAAGATCAATGAAATAAGACATAGGATCACACACCTACGTGCGTCTTCTTGTGGACGCGCTTGGGAGGTGACCCCTGTGGAACAGGGACCGAGGTAGCGGCTACGACAAGTCAGTACCCGCGACCTTGGTGAATGAAAAGAAAGAGCCACTTACGAGTAGGCGCATGGGACGACGCCTTGGGCTCCTTTGCAGGAGTCGCCTTGGGTCGCTTCCCCTGTGACTTCTCGCTCGACTTCTTGGCGACGGCGACCTTGCTGCCTGCGACGGCGGCAGGGGCCTGCGGCTTGGAGCCGTCACCCTTCCCCTTCTGCTTGACAGGCCGGGACGACGAAGGGGCGGCGACTTGTTCGGTTGGAGCCGCCTGGGGGTCGATCAGAACATAGTAAACGAATGAAACAGAGTACGCGTACGGGTTCGACGACGCGTTTGCGTTTCTTCGGTGGCGACGACTCCTCGACTGGAGCGTTGGTGGTCGAAAGCGCAGGCGCCGGCTAGCCCTTACGTGAGTGAAAAGAATGGAAGGCCAAAGCGAACAGGCGCGGCAATCATTGATCGCCGTGACTGCTCGCTCTAGCGGGCTTAGAACGGAGCTCACCTGCTGGATCTGGCGGACGTCGACGGCCATCTGCCGCAACATCTGGTTGTAGGCCTCGGGGCTAGGCAGGTGGTGAGTTGGATCGACAAGCCATGAGAGAGACATTGACTGACGGCATGAACTGCCGCCAGTCGATGGCAGGCGGGTTTGCTCCCGGGACAGCTGATTCGGTGACGGCTGATGGACGGTTAGCGTGGTTGAAAAGTCGCGGTAATCGCCTTGGGCGTCACTCACGGTTGGTGTCTTGGGGGCGGGGGCTCTGGTCGGGCGCGGACATGGTGGTCGCAAAGCAAGAGTGTCTCGTACTAGGGAGACTCTCGACCCTGAAAATTGAGGGCATTTATATGGTGAACATGCCGGAAGAAGTTTGATCGCGGCAGATCACGGAAGGAACCGAACAACCAAATGAATAAGACGTGGGAACATAACTCTATGTCTCCGCGGCTTTAATAATAAATGAACGAGACGTCGACTGTTGGACTCAGACCTGACGCAGTGAGACTGTCGCGGGATTGACCAGGAGGTCAAAATTAGTGTTCCTGGGAGATGATAGGCTGGCTACCAGACGCGCTCTGCACCAGCTCTGTAAGGGCGTATTTTTGCGCTTTTACAGAGTTTACTCCTGAACCACTCGGTGTATCGTGTCGCGGTTGACAGTGTTGCGCTCAGTAGGACTTAAGGGTCTACTGCCCAGTCAACGACTGTGGATAGTGTCGACGATAGCAAGGCAGTCAGACCACTACTGTGGAATTGGTCTTATGAGTCTATACCAGGCTCAGGGCCATTAGTGACGAACGCTTGGACCGCGACCATTCCCCAAAAGGGATCTGTCGTTGCGTCGACTTCTCAAAAAGGGTCATTCCCTGCAGATGGGAACTTGGGCTGAAGGACTGAGCAATGCGCGACGTTCTCAATAATAGAACTATTACTGGACAGGACTTGGCGTTACGAGACTTAAACCATCTTGTCGCGGCAACTCCCGGTTTTGAGTTGGACGTTCCCTCAGATCATGCCACGACGACGACTTGTCACATGTCAGGATCCATTCGATCACGGGACATTGAGGACGCGTCGCGGTGACACTCCCAAGTGTCACGGCGAGTCGCGTCCATACCCAAACACACTAAAATCGACACGGCTAGATCCATGAACCGAACCATGTGGGGGACGACTGGCGTGACTAGAGCCATACTAGGGTTCACGAGAAAGGACATGGACTGTTTTAAGCAACGCAGATCGTGATTGCAGAGTTGGGGTCTCAGTGTCACATTGTTACGGCGTCATTGTCATGTCATGAGGTCTGCATGACATGACCGTACCCTCACGTGCTCCCGTAGACACGACGCGTTCCCTGATTCGGGATGCGCACGGACGCGTTCTAACTGGTAATATTGACTCAATACTGGTGGAGGTGTGTGAAAACATAAAAATCAAAGAATAAATCGAAAGAGGAAGGAGAGTAAGAGGGGGTAAATCGGAACAGTTTTCCCCAATCACAGTCGATATCGGAAACGTCCGCATTCGGATGCCGTCAGCACAGTAACCATGTGCTTGTTGTGTGTTAGCAAAAAAGTGCTGTGATCTGTTCCTCGAGCTCAGAGGCCACTAGCACTTGTTGCATTTGTCATAATAACTCCTTAGAATGGCCCTAGAAAATTTAGATGATTTTCCCTCCGGTAGGAGGTTTATCGCAAGTGGCTTGTTGCTATCTAGCGGAGTTTGAAGCTACCTCGCGGATCAGAAGCACCAAATTATGCCCTGCCGAGTCTCTGCTTTCAGCCGTTTTTCGCATATCAGTCCGTCAGAACTGATCATCAATCAAATAATTTTGCGACATCAACAGCAGATTGGCCCGGTCGTAACTCCGCTTGCGGCTCCTCCGCTGCCAGGAGCTACATACTGAGTGCGTATTTCAAAAACAAGCCACAAGGGCAGGAGATTCCCCTCAAAGCGGCGCAAGTTGGAGGGCTCGGGCGCGCCGCCATCAACGAGGAGCACGCTTATGACGTCAGGAACGGTCATCGGAGGCTTCGAATAAGCACATACACGTCCTCGAGTCACGGAGTGCCAGGACCCCAGCAGACTCGATCGATCTATCGGTCGAAACAGACCATGTCCTTTGTCGTCGACCGTAGCCATACGGCTTCTTGGGGCGCCCACGTTGGTCTCACATGCCAAGACATACCCGTTGGCCAATCCAGCACGTCGTATTCCAAAAGTATGACGCGGTGGGTTGACCCGCATCAAAAGTATCATATGGACTATGGGGCGGGGTCCTGATCACTCAGGACCTGTCCGATCGTTCAACTTTTCAATTACCCTAAAAGGCAACCGATCTTAGATAGCGTAGCTACTATGCAGTTGTACAGGACTTTACTAAGCAGCGTCGTAGACAGTATAAGTAGCACGTCGTCTCTTTGTATTAAAGAGCTTTCCCCCGGACTGTGAATCACTCTCACTTCAGATTGTTTTGTACAATTTGCGTGTCGCGTGATTCCACCCTAAGAATTTCTGCCATCCCTGCCCGGTCGCGACGAGTTGCTCCCTGAGCACTTGTAGCTACTGTGATTTGAGTTTCAGTTGAGATATCAGAAAGCCGGATTCGCCGCATCTGGTATTGTCGCGGCATTTAGTGTCGTCGCCTTAGGGCTTTGTTGAGATCGTTCCACACCTCTAGCTTGGCAGTGCGTCGACTAGTTGTGCTCGGGTTGTTTTGGTCAGTTGGCAGTGCGTCGACTTGAGAACTTTGGATCCACACTTCTTGCTTGGCAGTGCATCGACAAGTTGTGCTCGGGTTTTGGACATTGGATATTGGCTGTTAGTTGGCAGTGCGTCGACGCGGCATTTTGGTTTACTAGTTGGCAGTGCGTCGACTCAGTACTTTTGGTTGTGTCAGTTGGCAGTGCGTCGACTCGACATTTTGGTTTACTAGTTGGCAGTGCGTCGACTCAGTATATTGGTTGTATTGGTTGGCAGTGCGTCGACTTGATATTTGGGCTTTGCATCACCATCTAGACGCTGTCGCTACAAGGGATCTTAATACTTCGTATTAAGCTCTGACTTGTTATATTGTTGGTTGTGGATTGGATTAGTGTTGGTTGTGTTCGTATAGGAGATATTGGTTGAGATACCATTGTTTGCTATATATAAATTCTTGTCGTCGACTTTGTCTCCGCGACTATTGGATCTGCGTCTATTGAGAGTTGTGATACTGGCGCTCTGTCCACCCCGAAGCCCTCGCATCTTTCACACACTGAGAAGCTGATTACGAGGAGTGTGAACGTGTTTATATTTGGGTTTACTTTCATAGTAGATTCACTTGTGAGCACGCCCTCAGCATTTCAACGGATCGCAATTTGCAAAATGAACGCCTGCCGCCCATCCGCCCGCTACCACTCAGGTAGGTTTTGGGCGCCGGAAAAACCTACCTAACTGGTAGGATTTGGGGGGTGACCAAGGTGGGTGAGAACCCTTTGTACTCATCATGGGCGACTACCTATTGATGCTAGATGGCAAGGGCAGATACAAGATAATAGCGTTATACTTGGACACATTCTTGCAATTTGTTTGGGGGTTCATGTAAAAAGAAGCAGGATCAGCTAAAACAACAACAGCAGCTCTAGAAAACATATGCAGGAAGTTCCACACACCAGAGGTCTTCATGTCAGATCATGACAAACACTTTGCCAACAAGGAAGTCAAAGCCCTGTGAACGTGTAGAAAGGTGAAGTTTTACAAGGTAGCGGTGCATGCACCAAGGATAAACAGGCTGGTGGAAGGAGCAAACAAGCTCCTGCTCCATGTGCTGGCCAGGCTATGTGCGCCAAGTGTAGGTGAGGACAAGTGGAAGGCAACAAAAAAGCATAACCCACCACAACAATGGCCCAAACACTTCAACAAGGCAGTAGAAATGCTCAACAACCAAATCCTACCCGTGGTAAAGTTCACCCTGAGAGAGCCGATGTTTGGCATAGAAACAAAACAAACACAAGAGGATTGGACATGAGCAAGTGCAAGCACATCGGAAGGCAAAGCAGCAGAGCACATGGCCTACATGGAACAGATAAGGCTAGATGGATATGCGGAAAGAGTCAAATACTCACTGGGAAGGAAAGCAGCATTTGACAGGAAGGTCCTGAAGTCCAGAGCAGGAGAGGTCGTGTTCAGCAAAGACGACCTAGTGCAGGTGTTTCGAAATGACTTGGCTGACACGGTCAGCAACAACAGGAAGCTGACGTGCCAGTGGTCAGAGCCACACCAAATCGAAGCATGCATGCTCCACTCGTCCCGGCTGAAGACAATGGAAGGGATGCGAGTTGAAGGCATCTTTAATGCCAGGAGACTTTGATGATACAAAGCATGAGAAGGAACAGCACTAGCAAAGGCCCAGGAAGAGCACAGAAGAAGAACAAAGAACAAGGATGAGGCAAGCAGGACAGACGAGGAAGACACAACAAAAAGACTCAGAGCAGAAGAGTCAACAGAAGTAGAGCAATGGCGCATACAATAAGCCGAGAAGGAGCTCAGGAGTTGGACAGGCGCCGAGGACGACACCATTTAAAATGGGGGCACATGGAGTAGAGGTCATGTGACCAGTAGACGTAGGAGACACACACGTACATACAGACTATCACATCATAGAGGCGACCAGCGCACAGAGGCCCACTCCAGTGGAACAGGATCTTTGTAGTTTAGCACACGAGACAAAAATAAGATACTAGAGTCACTCAAATTGAGCTGGGTATCCAGCACCAAGTCCTCCTTCAACGCCGATGGATTGTGCCACAGTGGTGGATCAATCAGCTCCGCCATGCACTATTTGAGGTGCTATACCTGGCTGACCAGCCAAGGTCCCAAACGCGCAGACGGCCAGTGCGAGGGAGGCAGCATATATTAATTTTGAGGACTGGGAAGACTCCCAGGCGCAGACGGATGCGCAGGATATAGCATTTGCCCTAGTACAAAGTCAGGATCTGTGTGACACAAAACTGTAATCACGCAGCATAGAAGGGGCCCCACAGATTGAATCCAGGAGAAAATGGCGGCTGAAAGGTATTGGTTGGAGGTTGTCGTGCTGGCACAGGCTCTGGAGCTGAGCTCCACCCTGTCAGGGGAACCCCTGCTTTCGTCCGATCATCCTGGGATCTTGCATGTGACCGTGCACGCGCCATCTGTCAGGCATCACATGCTTCGGTCCGGACTTCCCTGCCAAGCGCATCCACATGACACTCGGGCCCAGACCCCCATTGTTCCGACGGTCCGGCTCCCATTGTTCTCCCCCGATCCGGCCCCTCATTGTTCCCTGGCCCCATTGTCTGGCGCTTCCATTGTGCTTGGTCATCCATTGTTCTGTAGGCTATATATAGTGGGCCCTGACAAGGAGAGTCCCCAACTCGGTTTCTCTTTGGACTCTCCCTTGTCAGGTTTGCCAGTCTCCTGTACTAGTCGATCCCTTTATCTGACGCTTTGGACTCTCCCTTGTCAGGACTCTGAGATCGGGCCTCGAGGTTGCCCTTACACACCCGAAGAAAGGCCTCAATTGATTGAAGATCATGGATAGAAGCAAACAGAAGCACAGCCATTGAGCGATTGACGTCGGCGATCTACAATGCGGTGTTGTTCATACTTCCGGTGGGCGCCCATTGAAAACCTGTTGATAGCGGAGACAGGACGACAGTTAATACAAAGTCTGTAACTGTAGACATGCCCCCAAAAGCCTATTTTCTCAATGACACGCCCATTTGCACCCGCTTTTCTGATCGCTTTATGCGATCAGGCATGCCATCACGCAAACGGGCATGCACTCGATTCTGTGCACTGGACGGGCTTATTGGCCAGTCTGGGAGTTATGGTGATTACATACAGTGTCTTAGGAACTCAAATCACGGTTGCAGGGAAACATATAAGCTCAGAATTTAAGCAACCAAAGGTGCGGCGGACGCATGTCCGTTTGTTGACAACTAGACAATGTAGCCACGTGCATTGAGCGATGATAATGTAGGTGTGAGTTGTCGTCCTCAGCCGTAAATTTGAGACCTTTCCGTAAGTTCAGGACACTGCCTTTCTCCCCAGAGTCAGTGCGGGCATGAGCCAGGCATATGGCCATGTCTATTCAACTCAAATCAGCCAGTGGGCAAATCCAATCATTCCGAATAGGTCTTGATTCACAAAATGGCCGGCATACGACCTGAATTACCTCGAGCTGTGGGTCAGTAAAGGTTGCCATGGTTTAACTTGTCTGAAAGGATATATTTCGTTGATATTTCGGATAACAGTGGCCAAGGGAGGTTGATAATGCTCAGAAGATGATGTGGGATTTAATTGGGACAGTTCTAGCGCTCTGTGTTGATCAAATATCATCTGTCAAGATGGATGTTGTGATACACATCTATGGCTCCATCACGTGTCATCTAGAGTCATATCGACTCGTCCCAAATAGACACAAACAGCCCCCTGTATCATATATAAGGAGGGCTCTATTACCCTTTAATACAAGTCTCTTGACTACTCCTGCATAGTGCCCACACTAAGCTCTCACGCACACAGGTGAGCTGCTAGACGCTCTCCCCAGTGCTCAACAGGTTATGGGCCCCGAGAGCTATGTCTGCGCCTCAGTGGCCGCGACATTCATTGTATGCGCCGTCACTGGCTGCAACGATGAGCAGCGTCTTTAGCCTATCTGTATTCACTTCAGCTGCTGTATAGCGCTGGTGAAACCATGCCGGATCGCGATTACATTGCTTGATCCAGATGCATCAATCTCTGAAGGAGATTATGATCTATGAGGATCTGATCATCTTTATCTTTGATTTAATCTATCAGATTAGATTGATGCTGATCACTCACACAGATCTAACATGTCGTCCAACTCCAACAACATCTTCAATGCTGTCTCCATCTTTGATGGAAAGCACTGGCTTGTCTGGTCCGGAACTATGGAGTCCTACCTGGAGCATCAGGGGATCTCCTATGTGCTGACCGAAGCTGCGCCAACCCAAATCAAGGTGGATGGCGTTGTCACCAACGCATCAGAGATCAAGCAATGGAAGCATGACGACCTCAGGGCCAAAGGCAGCATTAAGTTGCGCCTGACTGAAGGTGTCATTGCTAACATTCCTGCCGCTGAAATAGTGTCCGCTGCCAAGATCTGGGAGCATCTGAAGACCCAATATGGTGGTGCTCAGTGCGCCGACCTGTACGCGTACTTCCAAGCCGCGTTGAACTCCAAGTACAACGTACGGTTGCACCTGGATCCACAGCTGCTGGTGATCACTACGGCGTTCACTCGCCTGGAGAATGAGTCTTTGATCATCCCTGAGTTCCTCAGGGCGATGATCATTCTCAACATAGCCCGGATTCCCTCTGTCACGGAGACTGTTCTACAGACTTACGACAAGGACAAGATTAAGGTCTTGGTGGTTTGCGACGCTCTCTTGACGCATTTCGCTCAGAAGCAGTCTCAAAGCCAGAATCATGTGGCCAAGTTCAATACCAAGCGCAAGCGCGATGACCCTTTGTTCACCAATCAGCAACAGGGCTCCGGCTCTGCACCCGATAAGGGTGATAAGGCTGATGGAAAGAAGAAGAACCGTCGAGGCAAGCGCAGTGGGAAGAACAAGGACAACAAGGGCAAGGGCAAGGCTGATCACAGTCATGTCCATGGAGTCTCCGAGATCACTGGCTCCCTCACTATTGGTTCAATCGCCTCTCTCACTCCATCTATCCCTGCGCCAACGATCTTGCATGTCACGCACATCTCTCGCGATGGACCCAAAATCCGCGCAGTTCAAGAGAAGTCTCCCGTTAACAACAATGGGATTATTGACACCGAGTTCCAGAAGCCTACTCGTAAGGTCTTCGAACTGGCCAAGAAGATGGACGTGACGGTGACCGCAGAACACTTCCGGACTCTTGACAAGATTGTCAATGAGAAAGGAATGCTCCACGAGGACGCAATCATGTGTTCTCCATCTCCGGTTGCCTCCAGCTTGAATCACACCCTGGATGGTGGTCCTCCTGCCAAACGCAGTCGTATCGAGGAGATCCCCGACGTCGAGATGGCCACCGGCCAACAGAACAATCTTGATCTTCTGTTTGGAGATAGCGAGTTTGCCCAGGCTGAACCCGTCAATTGGGATGAGGTCGTCGACTTCAACACCCTTCTGGAGGAGATGGACGCTCCTTCCGCCGAAAGGCAAGTACCCTGCCTTCTTGCGCATATGCACAATTCTGATTGTTGCTCACAGCCAGAGCACGTAATCACCGCCGCCCCGGGTTCTGTACTTAATTTGTTGATGATTCGATCACATGATTTTTGTACCAATCTATTCTGTGTGCACTCCGATTTTGCTGCCTGCTCTAAGTGTAAGGGGAAACATCATCACCATCATGAATTAGGGCCTCTATGGCTTCTCGATTCTGGTGCATCTCTCCATGTGACATCGGAGATTAGTGATCTGGTCGGATATGAGAAACTCTCAGATCCTATTGTTGCTCAGACCGCTGATAAGAACACACGTGTTGCCCTTATTGGTCAAGGAACAGCCTTCATCAATCATTATGTCAGGGTTATCCTGATGTCAAAGCCTAGCACGGCTGAGACAGTGCAATCCATGTCCACTGTTTACAAGGTGGATTATGAGATCATGCACCGGCGATTTGCACATCCGTCGAAAGACGTTTTACGTCAGGCAAAGAAAAATACCAAGGGCTTTCCAGAAGACCTAGTATTTCCCGAGGAAACCCGACCGCGTAAAGGATGCGCGCAATGGAAAATGCACCAACGTGCCTTCCCGCCTTCCAAAAACGAGCGGAGAATCCGTTTGATCTGATCCACTCGGATCTCAAACAATTTCCCACGGTGTCATATCACAAGTACCGTTACTTCATGAGCTTCTTTGACGAAGCGCTCTCCCATGGCTGGACAGTATGCCTTGCGCAGAAATCCGACGCCAAGCAGGCTATGCGCAATTTCATTGCGATGGTCAAAAACCAGTTCAATGTCACCATCAAAAAGTGGCATATTGACAATGGGGGAGAATTCATGGGGATGGGAATGGAAGATTTCCTCGCGGAACAAGGAATTCTAGTGGAGAAGGGTGCTCCATATGCTCACCAGCAGAATGGGCATGCCGAGCGCTTCAATCGTACGATCATGGATAAGGCAGAAGCCATGTGCTTCACTGCCTGTCTCCCTAATTCATATTGGGAATTTGCGATAAAACATGCGACACGGATCTACAACATGACACCTATCAGGCGTCTAAAATGGAAAACTCCATTTGAAGCCCTTCACAAGGAAAAACTGGATGTTTCCGAACTCTGAGTCTTTGGTTGTGCTGCATATGTCTTTATCCCTGATGAGAAGCGCGCCAACAAGTTATCGCCCAAATCGGAGCTGATGACCTACTTGGGCATTCCTGATGGTGTGAAAGGATTTTTATTCATGCGCACAAACAATTCCACGTTCGTTGCCACCAAGGCATTGTTCGACGAGGAGTTGTTCCCCCGCTGTCCTGACAGCAATCGACCACCCCACGTTCCTGTTGGAGAGGAATTTCCAGAACGTGATGACCCAGTGAATCCACAAGATCCACCACAGGTAGACGGAGAAGATTGGCTATATGGAGATAACCCTTTTCCATTCCCCATGCCATCTGATCCGGCTCCACCACCTCCCGTACAAGGAAATGATGATTGTGACGACGGTCATAATCGTCAGGACCCACCGCCAGAGCGTTGGGATGAACCTCAGAGGACTCGTAGAAGTAGAATTCCACGACCAAGTCGGGAAGCTTCACCAGCTCCTGAGCCTCGAAGGTCTTCACGCCAGCGGAATGTGCCTACATGTCCAGGAAACATCTATGGGGAAGAGCGTACCCCTACGGATATAGTCCGTGACATCCAGAACAGCAGAGGCTGGAAGCGGTATGTTGGTGAAGATAAGGGTAGCTCCCAATCTCAACCATCAACCGGTGCTGATGCAGGGGTTCCCGGCCCTAGCTCGCAACCAGATTCCTCAAACGCGGGTGGTTCTGATGATCTAGACGAGGATGCACGCATGGAGAAGCTATGCCGGGAAGGGGGAGTAGAGCTCATCACGGCGCTGCTGTCAAAAGCGGTTCCAAATGAGAACCTACCTGACACGTCCAAAATTCGCGATTGGATGTTCCGCGATATCAAGCGGTTGCCTTCTGAACAACAGAAAGGTTGGATTGATGCTTGCTGCGACAAGTTAGAGGCACTTCGTCAGTGCAAGGTCTATTCCCTTGTGGACCGTCCAAAAGGACGGAAGGTTATCAGATGTCGCTGGGTCTTTGACCAAAAATCTGATGGCCGAAAACGTGCCCGCCTAGTTGCCAAGGGTTTCAGTCAAGTCGAAGGTGTTGACTATGACGAGATATTCTCTCCTGTCGTCAGGTATGAGACGTTCCGGTTGGTCATGGCGCTTGCAGCGCTAAATGATTGGCATTGGTCTGGACTCGACGTCAGTAAGGCTTTTCTCTATGGAGAGCTTGATGAAGAGGTCTACATGGAACAACCCGAAGGCTTTGTGGCAAGAGGCCAAGAGCGCAAAGTCATGCGCTTGCACAAGGCAATCTATGGACTCAAACAAGCTGCTTTAGCATGGTGGAAAGCACTGACCAAGTCCACGAAAGCCATGGGCTGGATCCGACTTACATCGGATGCCGGCGTGTTCTTCTACAAGGACTCTGATGGCAGCATAGTTGTCATAATAGTCTATGTGGATGATGCACTGTTCTTCTCCAAGAACAAGAAGCTCCTCGCCTTTCTCAAGGCTGAGTTCAACAAGCAATGGGAATGCCGCAATTCTGAAGATACTCCAGAGTTCTTGCGCGTGCGCCTCAGTAGAGTAGGATCTTCGATCAAAATTGATCAGATTCCCTATCTCGACAAGGTGCTAGAGCACTTTGGAATGCAGAACGCCAAGTTCGCAGCGACCCCTCTACCGGCTGGATATGTTCCAATGCCAAATGAGGATGAAGTCGATCCACAGCTCAGGAAGAAATTCCAATCAGTCATTGGATCTCTTCTCTTCATCATGCTAGGCACACGTCCTGACATTGCATTTGCTGTGACCAAAATGTCACAATTTGCTGCCAATCCGTCCCAAGACCACCTCCATAAAACGCTGTATATCTGCCGCTATTTGGCTGGTACTAGGAATTATTCGCTCATTTTCAATGGTGCGATGGATAGAGGGCTAATTGCATTTAGCGATTCAGACTGGGCTGCTGATCCAATCAAGAGGAGGTCTACCACTGGTTTCTTCACAAAATTGGCAGACGGGATCATTTGCTGGCAGTCTAGACTTCAGCGCACCGTCGCGCAGTCTTCGACCGAAGCAGAATACATGTGTAACGGAAGCGTTCAGAATGAAACGAGTTCCGCTACAAGGAGGAGGGGGGGGAGACAACACTGAGAGGGATAAGGACTAGATTGACTAAGGAAAAGTTCCCCCACAGGAGGTATCTACTTATGTACGGTGATCGGCGGTCAAAGCCAGCCGATCGAGGACCTCAGTCAGGAAAACAATCACATGACATCTGTAACGGGATGTTCCCGCTACATACGCCCTCCAGCTCAACGCTGGCGGTGAGCTCATACGCTCAGAAACATTATTTCAAGTCCACATTCAATTGCAAGTCTGGAATGGCGTCGAATCCATCCACGAAAGTAACTGTCAATATTAGTAAAGTGTCAATCAAAAATCAAAAATCAATCAATGTCAATCACACATCATTCTTGTATCCACCTGCCCTCCTCGACGCCGGACGGACCTCATTCATCATCAAAGGATTCTTTCACGGTCTCAGTGGTCTCAGCAAGCGAAATTTCGATCGCGTGTGAAGCAATACCCGGTGGTTTCCCGGGCTTCTCCGATTTCATTGCACTCATATCAGGGCAGTTTCGAGACAAGTGCCCGCGTTCTCCACACTCGGAGCAACGTCCCTTGCTCAGGTACGTAGCTCGAGTCTTGGCAGGCAACTTTTTGCCGTCACGCGTCACGTAGTCCCACGCCTTCTCGTTCTGGTCCTTCTTCGGAGTTTTGACAGCAGCACTTGACACCGAGAAAGCTCGCCCTCCGTTGCGGCGCTTCTCGTTCTCTGTAGCCAAGATATCTTTTTTCCACTTGGGCTGATGTCTTGGCGCCTCAGCTACATCACTGTCGGCATCCTCAAGGTCAATATTCACGATTACCTCAGCAGCTTCAGCCCCGCGAGTAACCTCATCCCAAGTCGACATTTCCGGATCCAAATTTGCGCGGAACATTTCCTTCCGAATTGACGTCTTCAAGCTACGACAAAACATCACCACTTTCTCTTGGTTTGCCTCCAGACCAATAGTATTAAATATCTGCTCCCACTCGGCCGTATGGACTAATACAGATTTGTCATCTTGCTTGCACACATTCAATTTCGAGCGCTGTTTCTCACGGAAATTCACAGGGAAACAGAAGTTGAATAGACCCCAGAAGAAGTCTGATAACGTCCAGGTATGTTCATCATTTTCCACGCGACTGTTATGGAACTCTCGTGCACGGCCAGACATGAAATACGACAAGTAGAACGTTCGTTCATCAGCGGGGACGCGGCCGAGCTTTAGGTAAGCTGTTCCCTCTTTCACAAATCGGTGGAACGCTACCGCATTAGGAGATCCGTCATACTCCTTTGGCGGAATTGGCTTCAAGATCATTTTCGGTTCGTTTACTGAGACGTTCACAGTCTCTCCTTGCCTGGAACGACGTGGCACTGTCCCGACATCCGAGGGATTGCTGGACGGCCGCTCGGATGGAGGGGGTCCGCCAAAGCTATCGACGTTGTGCAACGCACGCTCGATGAAGCTTCCCGCCCCGGTACGAGTTGCAGGAGTCCTCTCACGTGCGTCTGTCTGGGCATGCGTCGGCGGCACATCAATGCTGATATGACGTTTGATGCTGTTCTTCACAGCAGTCTGGGCCTGGGACAAGCTTTCACCTCGCTTGTTCTCAGCATTCAGCATCTTAACGGGCGTCGAGGCCCGAGATTCCGTCATTGCTCTATGCAAGCTGTCAATCTGGCCCTGCAACTCAACAAGGCGTTCCTCCACGCTCTGGCTCTTGCGCCCAGAGACGTGCTCATTATGTATCATCATATTCTGCTCCGACAAGATGGTCATTGGAGATCTGCGGCTTTCATGCCGAACCGAGACAGACGGAGGTAAGTAACTGTCCTCCTGCTTCATGCGTCTGATCTCATCAAAATTCGCGAACGCAGCACGCTGAGCGTCAAGATCATGCTCAGAGAATCGGTCCGACAGACCTCCCCAGTTACGAGGATCGGGACCCTTGTCCTTCAAAGGGTAGGATGGACCAGTACCCGATGGGAAGGCAGGACGGGCCTTGACTGGGAACAGGTAGGTCGACTCGAACATGGGAGGGGAGGACGAAAACAGCGCGGGGGATGTCTCACCGGTTACTAACTGTTCATTTAATTTGGCAATTCTATCATCCAAATGACCGAAATCAATATCATTGTACGGGTCCTGTCCACTGCCCTGTGAACTAAGATCGCGATCTGCAGCCGCGGCTAAAGCTTCCTGCGCAATAGCCTGGTGGCGACGTGCAAAGCTCACCAATTCCGTGACACTCATGCCTTGCATGGCGCGCGACATGGTTGTGGAAGTCTGTGAAGCGACGGTTTGTCGGTCGCTGACAGATTGATCCTGACTAACCCATGAACGCATCACTGACACGGGAGATCCACTGCGCTGATGAGCCTCAAACTGGCTCTCAGCAGCAGTATCCAAATCGATCAAGGAGTTTTCTCGTCCATAGGACGGCTTCTCCGAAAAAATGCGCTCTGCCATCAAATTCGACTGATAAAATGAAGACTACAACTTGTATCTTGCATTATAGTCCTCTCGATCGTTCAGGACCAAACGTCTGAGGTCTGATTTCTCGTTCAAAGCGCACCCCAGCTGCAGAGTATTTAAATGGATCAAATGGAATTGTTCAAGCTCATCTGCTCCCTTCTCGTCCCCATCCCCCATGATTTCTGAAATCTTCGACCCCTCCCCCTGCCTGGTCCCATCCATATCTTCAACGTCGTCCGTAGACGGAGCCGCTACAGATATGGCAGGCCCCAAGGCATCTTGTGTTGCGTATCTTCAGCGTGTGCCACCGCCGAGCGATCTGGAAGAGTTCTATACCCGAGCCAAAGAGAGCGTCGCCGCATCCTCTCAAGCGATGCTGGAGAACGATGGCGGCCAGCTGCTCCACTTCTTCATCACAGGTGGCATGCGACTCGATCAGACAGCTTACTGCTTCGTGTAGACGACTGTAGACGACGGAGATTAGTAAGTCCTCAGACGAGCTAGATAGTAGCGGTAAGACTCTTTTTATTTACCTGTCACTATAGTCAGATGGTTTTTGAGCCTAATAGGGTACCAAAAGTGGTCGTTTTTTAGCCTTAAGAGGGTCCAAGACCACTTCGTGGTCTCAGACCAACCGCTTTTTGGCTACAACCACCCTTCCCAAATCGGGTAGCCAGGCCATCTGGACCACTGAAAAAGGGCGGTCTCAACCAGTTTTCGCCAGTTGTGTAAGGGCGACCTCGAGGCCCGATCTCAGAGTCCTGACAAGGGAGAGTCCAAAGCGTCAGATAAAGGGATCGACTAGTACAGGAGACTGGCAAACCTGACAAGGGAGAGTCCAAAGAGAAACCGAGTTGGGGACTCTGCTTGTCAGGGCCCACTATATATAGCCTACAGGACAATGGATGACCAAGCACAATGAAAGCGCCAGATAACGGGGCCAGGGAACAATGAGGGGCCGGATCGGGGGAGAACAATGGGAGCCGGACCGTCGGAACAATGGGGATCCGGGCCCGGGTGTCATGTGGATGCGCTTGGCAGGGAAGTCCGGACCGAAGCATGTGATGCCTGACAGATGGCGCGTGCGTGATCACATGCAAGATCCCAGGATGATCGGACGAAAGCAGGGGTTCCCCTGACATCACCCCCCCTCTTGATTGCGGCGCCTCGACGCAAGGCACGGTTGGGGGTCGACGAGTCCCTGAAGGGCAGCGAGTCAAATACGGCCGCTGCGATGACACGTGGCTTCCCAGGGTATTTGCGGTAAAATGCTGCCACTGCATCGTCAGCAAACACATCTGAGTGCTTGACCCACTGGTCATGAGATGGGTCATAGCCCTTCCATCGCACTCGGAACCAGACACTCCGGTATCGCATCTTTGCGTCTAGGATCTCCTCCACTTCCCACTCCTCTCCTTTGCCTTGTCCCAGGACAGGTGGTGGTTCTTCATGACGCGGGCGAGTGGGGAACGGTGAAATGCTGAGGGCGTGCTCACAAGTGAATCTACTATGAAAGTAAACCCAAATATAAACACGTTCACACTCCTCATAATCAGCTTCTCAGTGTGTGAAAGATGCGAGGGCTTCGGGGTGGACAGAGCACCAGTATCACAACTCTCAATAGACGCAGATCCAATAGTCGCGGAGACGAAGTCGACGACAAGAACTTATATATAGTAAACAATGGTATCCCAACCAATATCTTCTATAAGAACACGACCAACACTAATCCAATCCACAAACAACGATATAACAAGTCAGAACTTAATACGAAGTATTAAGATCCCTTGTAGCGACAGCGTCCAGATGGTGACGCAAAGCCCAAATATCAAGTCGACGCACTGCCAACCGATACGACCAATATACTGAGTCGACGCACTGCCAACTAGTAGAACCAAAATGTCAAGTCGACGCACTGCCAACTGACACAACCAAAAGTACTGAGTCGACGCACTGCCAACTAGTAATCCAAAATGCCGCGTCAACGCACTGCCAACTAACAGCCAATATCCAATGTCCAAAACCCGAGCACAACTTGTCGATGCACTGCCAAGCAAGAAGTGTGGAACCAAAGTTCTCAAGTCGACGCACTGCCAACTGACCAAAACAACCCGAGCACAACTAGTCGACGCACTGCCAAGCTAGAGGTGTGGAACAATCTCAACAAAGCCCGAAGGCGACGACACTAAATGCCGCGACTAAACCAGATGCGGCGAATCCGACTTTCTGATGTCTCAACTCAAACTCAAATCACAGTAGCTACAAGTGCTCAGGGAGCAACTCGTCGCGACCGGGCAGGGGTAGCAGAACTTCTTAGGGTGGAATCACGCGGCACGCAAATTGTACAAAACAATCTGAAATGATAGTGATTCACAGTCCGGGGGAAAGCTTCCTAATACAAAGAAACGACGTCCTACTTATACTGTCTACGACGATGCTTAGTAAAGTCCTGTACAACTGCATAGTAGCTACGCTATCTAAGATCGGTTGCCTTTTAGGGTAATTGAAAAGTTGAACGATCGGACATGTCCTGAGTGATCAGGACCCCGCCCCATAGTCCATATGATACTTTTGATGTGGGTCAACCCGCCGCGTCATACTTTTGGAATACGACGTGTTGGATTGGCCAACGGGTATGTCTTGGCAAGTGAGACCAACGTGGGCGCCCCAAGAAGCCGTATGGCCCTAGGCACGCCAGTCGTCCCCCACATGGTTCGGCTCACGGATCTAGCCGTGTCGATTTCTAGTGTGTTTGGGTGTTGACGCGAATCGCCGTGGCACTTGGGAGTGTCACCGCGACGCGTCCTCAATGTCCCGTGATCGAATGGATCCTGACATGTGACAAGTCGTCGTCGTGGCATGATCTGAGGAAACGTCCAACTCAGAACTGGGAGTTGCCGCGACAAGATGGTTTAAGTCTCGTAACGCCAAGTCCTGTCCAGTAGTAGTTCTATTATTGAGAACGTCGCGCATTGCTCAGCCCTTCAGCCCAAGTATCCATCTGCAGAGAATGACCCTTTTTGAGAAGTCGACGCAACGACAGATTCCTTTTGGGGAATGGTCGCGGTCCAAGCGTTCGTCACTAATGGCCCTGAGCCTGGTATAGACTCATAAGACCAATTCCACAGTAGTGGTCTGACTGCCTTGCTATTGTCGACACTATCCACAGTCGTTGACTGGGCAGTAGACCCTTAAGTCCTACTGAGCGCAACACTGTCAACCGCGACACGATACACCGAGTGGTTCAAGAGTAAACTCTGTAAAAAGCGCAAAAATACGCCCTTACAGAGCTGGTGCAGAGCGTGTCTGGTAGCCAGCCTATCAGCGCGCGCACTTTTTCTCCTCGCGAAGCGCTAGCACCTCGTTGACCGCCTCAATCCTGAGGCGCTTGGAACAATCTGTCAATTCAGGGTGAGAGATGCACTAAACGGGCGTGGGGGCGGCATACTGGGATGCGGCTTTGTCTGTGCTTCCACTTGAAGATCCCATTGCTTGGCCAATGCATCGCGATCGAAGCCCTTTGTGGCAACATGGGCCAGGATGGCTTGAGCCATCTCGCGTTTCTCGTCGCTGAAAGCCTGCCGACGAGATATCCAAGCGCCCAATGTGCGAAGGCTGTTCTGTTCAATGAATTGGACTTGGGCATTCAATGTATACAATCGATGATAGGACTGCAGACTTGTGAGTTCTTGCGCAACTGCAACGAATGGAATCGACTTACCCCGGAGATATGGAGATGGCCAATCAGGCGACTGAGCTGATGCCACAGTCGCTCACATCCCTCACCACTAGTAAATCCCAGCCCCTCCCGTTTCCGAGGGTGATACCGAAGTTGACACTCCAGGCAGTGCACAAAGGCATGGAAGACCGCAACCGCAAAAACCATCCGGGTGATAAACGGGGCAAGGAAGCCCCACTTGTGCAGGGAGCGATGGAGTTGGCAGGCAATGTCATAGAGAATGGCCACCATCACATCGTCTGGGAGGTGCTGGAACAAGGTTTCAAGAAGGGCGAGAACGTAGAATTGCTTCTCTCCCTTCGACTTCATATTTGCCATCCACAGAACGCGATCATGGCAACAGAGGAGCGCCATGACTCCAGTGTCGTCAAATTCCCTGGCGTCAGATCTCATCCGGCTTTCATCTGCCGCTCTGAACGATTCCTCGCAGCCGTCCAGAACGGACTTGGGAACCTGCAAGCCCTCCTCAACGCGATCTTCCTCCTCATCCTCATTGTCCACCTGTTCCTTCGAGGGGGAGTAGGTCGAGGCATCCCTCCGGCAGCGTTTGTGGGCACGGGATTCTCGCGCAGGACCGCTACCTCGGACTTCATCAACATACTGCTCCATATCCTCGCAGGTCTGGGGGTTGAGGAAGACATTCCTGGGATGTGTCTTCGGTGGATCCATGTTTCCCGCCTCCCGCTTATGTGTGAAGCATGCGTCCGTGCACACACAAACATCCGCACTATAGAATGAATCAATCAGTATAGTTGTCAGGGGAACCCCTGCTTTCGTCCGATCATCCTGGGATCTTGCATGTGACCGTGCACGCGCCATCTGTCAGGCGTCACATGCTTCGGTCCGGACTTCCCTGCCAAGCGCATCCACATGACACCCGGGCCCGGATCCCCATTGTTCCGACGGTCCGGCTCCCATTGTTCTCCCCCGATCCGGCCCCTCATTGTTCCCTGGCCCCATTGTCTGGCGCTTCCATTGTGCTTGGTCATCCATTGTTCTGTAGGCTATATATAGTGGGCCCTGACAAGGAGAGTCCCCAACTCGGTTTCTCTTTGGACTCTCCCTTGTCAGGTTTGCCAGTCTCCTGTACTAGTCGATCCCCTTATCTGACGCTTTGGACTCTCCCTTGTCAGGACTCTGAGATCGGGCCTCGAGGTCGCCCTTACAGCAGAAACCGAGTTCCTAGGGATAACTGGACAAGCTTGTGAAGACCGCCGATAGCGTCATACGCCTCTCACTTCCAATCTTGTCCCCTCCTCCCCCTCTACGATCATCATGTCCTACATGGAAGAAGAAGACCACGGGTCCTCCCCTGAGCAGCGACTTGGTAATCTAGAGGAAGCCATGCAGCGAATAGAGGGACTCCTCAACAACTTCATAATCGAACAGCAACAGCCTGCCCCTGTCCCTGCCCCGTCTCCGGCAGCGGGTCCAGGTGTATTTACTGGCCAACAGGCCAGCTCGAGACCCCTCATCCGCCCCAATCCCCCATTCGCGTTTGACGGAGATCGCACCCAGGGCAAGACGTTTCTCCATTCCGTCAAGCAGTACTGGCGCCTCCTCCCTGAGGCCTTCCATGTGAACGGGGTAGTATCAGAAGAGCGGGTGGTACGTTTCGCCCTCTCCTACATGTCCAAGGACTCGGCGGCCTCCTGGTCAGAACGCATGTCAGAGCGCCTCGTCTTCCCATTTCCGACCTGGGCTTCCTTTGTGGCCGAGTTCAAGCTCCGGTTTGTCGAGGAGAACGAGCAAGACCACGCCCTGGCACGACTGGAGACCCACGCTTACTACATGGGATCCCGCAACGTGTTCAAATACACGGACGAGTTCGACGACCTTCTCGACTTGGCGGGTTACTCTGACAACTTGGTCAAGGTCACCAAGTACCGGGCGGGTCTGGACCCCAGAATCAATCAGGCGATCACGACCTCCGGTAACCCGCCTAGCCTCACAAACTACTCGGAGTGGCGTACCCGCGCATTCCGCCAGTACAACGCCGAGGTGGCTGCCCGAGCTGCGTGAGGACAGGTGTTCTCTCCATCCCGCGCTCCGCCTCCTGCGGCCCCCCGCCCTCGCCCCGTGGCTGCTCCGGTGGTTGCTCCACCTCCTGCTCCCCGACCAGCCCCAGTAGTCCTCCCACCGGGCATTCCCATGGAGATCGACCGAACCAGAGCCCGCACCGGTGTTCGTCGCACCTGCTTCCGATGCGGCAGCCCAGGACACCTGGCCCGAGACTGCCCGACCCCCGCGGATGTCCGGCACGCTGACGTCCTGGACGAAGTGATCAATCAGCTGGGAAGCAACCTGTTGGCGGAATTAGTGGCCCGGCTAGCAACTACAGCGGCTGTAGAAGATCACGAAGCGGAGATTGCCGACGAGTTGGAGCAGGGTTTTCTCCCCCGCGACGAGTGAATAGTACGCCCTCGATCGCCTCACGTAATCGTTTTGAATGTCTGTATGATGAATGCGACCTCATTTCCCCTGCAAACGAAACGATAGACGTACCCCCTGCCCCTCGCTCTGTCCCGCTGGCCCGCAAGGAAAAGTGGGAACGAAAACTCCCTCAGCGCTACGTGGTCGCAGCCTCCCCCGGCGCCAACTCCCTGCACCTCCCCCTAGAGATCCAGTCCACCGACAATGCAGTCCAGCTCGCCCTCAACGGACTGGTCGACTGCGGCGCCACGTCGGACTTCATCGACTCCACCTACGCCTCCGAAAACCGACTTCCGGTCCGGCAGCTCTCCCAGCCTATCCCAGTCTACAACGTGGACGGCACGCCAAATGAAGCCGGCTCCATCCGACAAGTTGCCGACGTGGTCCTGCGTTACCAAGGACACAGCGAGCGTGTCCAGCTCGCCGTCACTCGGCTTGGCAAGCAGAAATTGATCCTCGGCTATTCCTGGCTTCGGAAGCACAACCCGGAGATCAATTGGGACACCCAGGAGGTAAAGATGAGCCGCTGCCCATCGGGCTGCTCTACCTGCACCGAGGAATCTCGCCAAGAGAGACGGATAGCCCGGATTTCGGCCCGAGCACTCCGATCAGCCCGACAAGGCCCTGCCCCCTCCATCTGCGTCGTTGATATTGAAGACCGCGAAGACGAGGCTATGCCACTGCTCCAGGAAGACGACGGAGAAGATTCCGACGAAGAAGAAGATTGTCTGGAAACCGGTGACCGTATCCTCTACACCCGTTTCAACCCTTCTGAAGACATCCGAGCCACTAGCACCGTCTCCCAGCGTCTTGCGGAGGCGTTTGCCAAGAACTCTGCCCCCCCTTGGGATTCCATACCCGAGTGGGCACGTGAGTTCGAGGATGTTTTCAGCAAGGAGTCCTTCGACAACCTTCCGGAACGTCGCCCCTGGGACCACGCCATCGAACTGGTGCCCGACGCAAAGCCAACAAACTGCAAGGTCTACCGTATCTCCCCCTTGGAGCAGAAGCAGCTTGACGCTTTCATCGAAGAAGGCATGGCCACCGGCCGGATCCAACCCTCGAAGTCCCCTATGGCCTCCCCGGTCTTCTTTGTCAAAAAGAAGGACGGCAGTCTACGGTTTGTCCAAGATTACCGGGCACTGAATGCAATGACAGTGAAGAATCGGTACCCCCTTCCCTTAATCAACGACCTGATCAACAAGCTCAAGGGTGCCCGCTTCTTCACCAAACTCGATGTTCGATGGGGCTTCAACAACGTACGGATACGAGAAGGAGATGAGTGGAAGGCTGCATTTCGGACTAACCGCGGGCTCTTCGAGCCACTGGTGATGTATT
Source organism: Mycena citricolor (assembly GCA_963692855.1). Classification (NCBI taxonomy): domain Eukaryota; kingdom Fungi; phylum Basidiomycota; class Agaricomycetes; order Agaricales; family Mycenaceae; genus Mycena; species Mycena citricolor. Next base: position 266,419 of record CAVNYO010000414.1, on the reverse strand, counting down.
TCGGCCTCACCAACTCCCCTGCAACGTTCCAGACTATGATGAATGACATCCTCCAGGACCTCATACTCTCTGGCGACGTCATGGTGTACCTGGACGACATCCTCATTGCGCACTCCGACCTTCACCTCCATCGTCGTATCGTGAATGAGGTCCTCCGACGCCTTCGCAAAAACAAGCTGTACCTCCAAGCAGAGAAGTGCGAATTCGAGATGGAGTCCATCGAGTACCTTGGCGTGATCATCTCCCACAACCACGTCGAGATGGACCCCGTCAAGGTGGCAGGAGTAGCCGAATGGCCGGCTCCCTCTAACAAGAAGGAAGTGCAGCAGTTCCTTGGGTTCACTAACTTCTACCGGAGGTTTATTCGGGACTTCTCCCACGTTGCGCGCCCGCTCTTCGACCTCACCAAGAAGGACGTATCATGGTCTTGGGGCGACAACGAGTCCGCTTCGTTCCAGGCCTTGAAGGATGCAGTCACCTCTACACCGGTTCTTCTCCTCCCAGACTCCTCTCGTCCTTATCGCCTAGAGGCTGATAGCTCCGATTTTGCCACAGGAGCCGTCATCTCGCAGCAGTCCCCCTCGGACGACAAGTGGCACCCAGTCGCCTTCTTTTCCAAGAGCCTTAACGACGTCCAACGCAACTACGAGATCCACGACAAGGAGATGCTCGCAATTGTACGTGCGCTGGAGGAGTGGCGGCACTTCTTGGAAGGCGCCGAATACCCCGTGGAAATCTGGACCGACCACAAGAACTTGGAGTACTTCCGCAAGGCCCAGAACCTCAATCGCCGGCAAGCCCGATGGTCGCTCTACTTGTCCCGCTTCGATTTCACGCTCCACCACCAACCTGGCCGGCTCATGGGACGACCAGACGCACTCTCCCGACGCCCGGACCACGGAGCCCCCTCGGACAACACAGATGTCACCCTGCTGAGGCCGGAACTGTTCCATGTGCGTGCACTCGAGGGACTTTCCGTCTCTGGCCCGGAAGCCCCGCTTGTCCGTGACATTCGGGAATCGCTTTCCGGTGACCCTGACCTTGAGGAAGCTGTTGCGCTCGTAGCGCGACAGCTTCTAAAGGGGATGAAGGGGGCCCGCTCTGCAGTCACAGCAGAGTGGCATGTCCAGGACGGCCTGCTCTACTTCCGTGGGAAACTGGTGGTTCCGCGCGACAAGGACCTTCGACGACGCATCCTCGAGCAACATCACGACACCCGTGTTGCAGGGCACGCTGGGCGCTTCAAGACGCTGGAGCTGGTCTCTCGGAACTACTGGTGGCCCCAGCTTTCACGACACGTTGGCCGATACGTGGCCACCTGCGACCTGTGCTGTCGGACCAAGGCTCTCCGACGACTCCCCACTGGAGAGCTTCACCCCACAGAGATCCCCTCGGAACGTTGGGAATCGGTGTCGGTGGACTTTATTGTTGAGTTACCGGAGGCGCACGGCTACGACGCTATCATGGTGGTCGTTGACATGCTAGGGAAGCGTGCCCACTTCATCGAGTGCCACACTCGCCTCTCGGCCGAAGGGATGGCTCGGTTGTTCTACAAGCACGTCTGGCGACACCACGGGTTACCTATCAAGTATGTCTCCGACCGCGGCCCTCAGTTTGTGGCGGACTTCACCTGGGAGCTATGGAAGCTGGTTGGCGTTTCCCCTGCCACGTCCACTGCTTATCACCCGCAGACTGATGGCCAGACCGAGCGGGTCAACCAGGAGCTGGAGCAATACCTCCGGATCTTCACCAGCTACAAGCAGGACGACTGGGACGAGCTCCTGCCCGCAGCCGAGTTTGCTTACAACAACCACGTCCACTCCTCGACCCAACAGGTTCCCTTCATGACGGACACAGGACGTTTACCACGCATGGGATTCGAGCCAACAGGGCAGCGCTCCACCCGAGCAGAGTCTGCCAACGAGTTTCTGGATCGGGTCGCATCGGGCGTAACCGAGGCCAAATCAGCACTGGTCAAGGCAAAGGACGAGTACAAGAGGTACTATGACCGACGAAGGACCGCCGCTCCCGACATCAAGGTTGGCAGCCGAGTCTGGCTTGACGCCTCGGACATCACAACAACGCGACCCTCTCGTGGCCTCTCCCACCGACGCCTGGGCCCCTTCAAGGTCACCCAAGTCGTAGGTCAAGGCGCATACAAGCTCGCCCTCCCCACTAGCCTCTCTCGCCTCCACCCTGTCTTCCCCGTGGTCAAGCTCCAGTTGGCCGAAGACGACCCGTTCCCCACTCGCCCACGTCACAAAGAACCACCCCCTGTCCTAGGACAAGGCAAAGGAGAGGAGTGGGAAGTGGAGGAGATCCTAGACGCAAAGATGCGATACCGGAGTGTCTGGTTCCGAGTGCGATGGAAGGGCTATGACCCATCTCATGACCAGTGGGTCAAGCACTCAGATGTGTTTGCTGACGATGCAGTGGCAGCATTTTACCGCAAATACCCTGGGAAGCCACGTGTCATCGCAGCGGCCGTATTTGACTCGCTGCCCTTCAGGGACTCGTCAACCCCCAACCGTGCCTTGCGTCGAGGCGCCGCAATCAAGAGGGGGGGTGATGTCAGGGGAACCCCTGCTTTCGTCCGATCATCCTGGGATCTTGCATGTGATCACGCACGCGCCATCTGTCAGGCGTCACATGCTTCGGTCCGGACTTCCCTGCCAAGCACATCCACATGACACCCGGGCCCGGATCCCCATTGTTCCGACGGTCCGGCTCCCATTGTTCTCCCCCGATCCGGCCCCTCATTGTTCCCTGGCCCCATTGTCTGGCGCTTCCATTGTGCTTGGTCATCCATTGTTCTGTAGGCTATATATAGTGGGCCCTGACAAGGAGAGTCCCCAACTCGGTTTCTCTTTGGACTCTCCCTTGTCAAGTTTGCCAGTCTCCTGTACTAGTTGATCCCCTTATCTGACGCTTTGGACTCTCCCTTGTCAGGACTCTGAGATCGGGCCTCGAGGTCGCCCTTACAATAGTCCATCACGGAATACGGGAGAAAGACTGACGTAGAACTTGGATCATGCTTGACATCCCCAAAGCATGCGGGGCAGCGGCGACGCAGATATTCCGAGGCCCGTGTCCGGTGCATTGGCGCACCAAATGGATTGGGATGGTCTAATGGCCGTTTGTGCTCGCCATGCCTGGTACCCGCCTCAGCGCGAGATGCCAAATGCTGGTCGTCTTTCACGGCAGGACCAACCAGGTCGCGACGAACTTTCTCCTGCTGCTCGTCAACCTCTGCATCCACCACGTTACGCAGATGCAGATACCACTCCAGTGCCGATGCAAAAGAGCGTCGCAACGATCCCTTCAGCACACATCAGATTTGACATTACTGACAAGCAACTGATGCACCTCATGGTCTAACTGGAATCCCAAGCCTCGGAGGAAGGATTCCAGCGCTGTTGTCCATGCGGTGTTGTTTGGCGAAGTGCGAAGAAACACTTCTCGAGTCAACTCCAGTACATGGAGATCCACCGCAAATGACGGCAGCAATGGTGACGAGGGAAACGACCCTGAGCGCAGCAACTGCTCCGCCGCCGGGACACATTGACAAACATCGATCTCGACGTCTTGGATCTCTGTAGGGAGAGTTGATCAATCAAAATACTTTTGAAAGGAGCAGAGGGATGTACCGTGCATTCGCCAAACCGAGACCTTACAAAGCCGGGTCGAAGCGCAGGTGCAGATTCGACGACACAGTCTTGGAAGATCCTGAAGGCGCTGGAGGCCTCTCGTCGAAAAGAAGACATTGCTGAATATTGGAACGAGGCAGGGGATGATTTTGTCCTGCCAGGCCTTCCACGCCTGATGGGTGGCCCGGTGATGACGTGAAGTTTCGAAGTCGGGGTTCATGAAGGGGGTGACAATAGGCGATAGATTGAATTCGGAGTTGGAAGGTGGAGATGGCAATAACGGCGACGCGCCCAGAAGAGGTGATGCGCCCAACCTTGTCGGAGTTGGTGGAACAACAAACAATCGCCTCGGCGTTGACGGGTTGGATGTTGGATGGGCGGGGAAGATAAGACACAGGGACAATAGTGATGAGTTTGTAGGGATGGGTGTGCTAGGACGTTTCGCGGAGCTGGGTTCCGCATCCTCTGCTGCAGACTTTTTAGGCAGAGCGACACGCACTGCCTTCTTTGTCTTTCCTGCTAGGCGGAATACAGGCTGGAATTTGTGCAAGTTCTTGCCCAGGCTGCGTTTCCTGGGTTTCGCGTCCACGAGAGATGTAGAGGACGCGATTGGCACGTGTTTCGTCCTCTCGTTGAATCGTCCAGGCATTTCGAGGGAGCTGGGACTTGAATAAGACGCATACGTGAGCTTTCGGATTCTACACTCACCCAGCGGCACACCGCTATGGCCGCTTGAAGCAAAAGGGACACGTGACTGGTGATATTTGCGGACCACAATTCGGCCAAGCGTTGATGGTAGCAGCGGTGGCTGTGCTGTCGATCAGGTGGCTGTACCGTGCCAGACATCCAGAAACAAGTCTATTTATGCAGGACTGATGTGCGAAAGTAAGTTTATAGTTCAATCTTGCGCCCCGGACTCACTGTAAAGAATGTTTTTTGACTCTCCCGTTCAATGATAAAGACTGTATATGAAAAAAAACGATCCTACTTCTGAATTCTGTACCGAGGCGCATAAGTGGAGGAAATGGTTGCGACCAACTCGGGACCTGGAGATGGTCACGACCAACTCGCCACTGACAGGTGGTCGCAACCATATGGCACATTGATGATGCGTCTTCAAAGTTTGCTCGCTGGTGCCTTCCAGCGCCATTCATGTTACGGATCTCTATTTCGTGTCAATTATAAGGGCCACATAGGCTGAATGTCGTATTCTCCGTTGCCTGGTCGCATAACATAACCCGATCCCTCCATCCCTACCAGGACAGGAACTTCGTCATGTCCTCCTACAGTGCGCCCCTCAAGACCAGTGGCCCAGTGCTCAATCTCGTACGCAAGTTTTTCGGCTTGAGTAGGATACCCAAGTGGCCAGGTGAATTTATAAAGGGATTGTTGCATGCGCAACTCAGTGTGAAAGTGAATGGAGAAGACAGATGTTTTCATTGCCTCGACTTTCATGATTGCGCGGCGGAGCTCATCATGGTAGTCTTGTAGATCCAGTCCAATACCTAAGTCCTGAAAATGCATGTCAGATCTGTCGAGGTGCAAACAGGGTCAAACGCTCAGATTCACCGCATCCAAAGACAGTATAGCCCACCAGGTGCATCTTATTCTCACTTGAACTTCGCTTAGACCGCCCCACCAATCAACAGGCTGATCTAAGTCCATACAGCAACTTGTTTCAATCGACTGGTGCCCATCGGGTGCTTGGGACTCGACAATGTTTGCCCACTCATGGACACGAAACGCAACAAACTCTGCGTGCGTTGGCAAGCCCTGGGGCCAGATGACATCCTGAAGAGTTTGGCCGCCAGCGAGCACAGAATCGGGAGCGATGGCGTCCGTCACAGTGAACATGCTGGAGAACTTGTCCAGACCGCGATAGAGGGCTTTTCGGAAGAAGCGGAAGTTGGCACACTCGTCGGGCTCCTGCATACTTTTGGTCTCATTCAATGCGAAAGGTCACAGAGGTCTGCCGTGTACCTCATCTTTCATGATGCACGCCCAGTTTCTTTCACGGAGAATCAATCGATGGTCTGTCCACCCAGGAGCTGCATCAAACCCGTAGAAAGAGCCCATTGTGACTATAGCGCCCTGCGGTAAAGTAGCGAAATGGTTGAGGCCAAGACACGAATGCGTTGTATGTGTTTGACGAGGCAAAACGCCTCATCTTTGATGGTATTGATCAGGGCGGTGCAGATAAGATTGCTATTACATGAAGATCTCCTGCCCACATTCCATCTTACACTTGGAGGGCCAGATTCAAACTTTGTTCATAAAATGGCATGTACATCAGAGACAACAAGCGCTGGCAAGCATGAGTCACTTAGAGACGGCCTATGGTTTTACAGGTAGTAGAATCATACATACTTCCACATCTGATATATTGAGAATCATCAGCAATATAATATACAAGAGATTTGAGATAACTTATGTTTATTTCACTACAAGCTCCAATGGATGAGTGGTAAGCCTTTCCTTTGTCATGAGACGTTCTCCTCTGGCGTCTTGAGGTAGGTCATCCGTTCGAACTACGGTGGAAGATCCTTTTTTGCCTTGACTGGTTTCTATTGTTGACTGGTCGCGACCAACTTGTGGGCGAAACCAGTGTCACACTAGTTCATAAATGATATCGACACTCATTGTATGACCAGATCGCGCAACGAGACGATTATATTTACGACAGCAGTAATCATACTTGTACACTGCATCTACGTGTTCCCAAAATATGAAGTGTCATACTTGACCTTCTTGTCCACACATGAAACAACAGGCACGTTGAGTGATCCACAAAGCGAAGAGATATGGAAATTAGCCGTGACGTCAGAGGATGGGAAACTGACAGTGACATTGTCCCCCTGGCGGGTCTCGGGTTTTGTCCGCGCATATTGACCGAGGTGGTCCTTCTTGCCATGCTCGTCGGGGCCAATAATGACAACACGGCAGGCAACGTCCAAGATTGACGGCAAAAGGGAGCGATCCTCCTCCCACGTAGTTGGTAGGCGACATCGAGCGGGTGTCAGTGCAATGGCCGGTGCCTTGATCATTTTCTGCTGTGTCGGCCCCAGAACAACGTGGAATATCTTGCTCTTCAAGTTGGTCCAGTCCCTCGGAGGGACAATGTAACCGCGTCGGGATCCGGACGCCACAAGTAACTCCGTGAAAGCGGCAGAGTTACGGGAGCCTTTATGAACTTTCTGAAGAACGGACTCTGCCTCTTCTTTCCTCAATCGCTCCAGTTCCTCCTTTGGCTTGATGATGACGTCGACACGCTTGCCCCGAAGTGGGATACCCGAGAGCCAGGCGTCGCCAGGGTCAGTTCGCTCAGAAGCGGCCGAGATGGACTGCTCAGCTGCAGTGAATTGTGGGCAGGCTTCGGGCTGTGGCGAAGGTGTGCGAAGTCTGGGGCTACTGAACACATCCATTTCCCCCATGGTTTGCATCCACAAGACCTTCCAAAGCGGGTACTGATAGCTCCCTCTGATTGGCATGAGCGAGCGTTGTAAGACTTTTGTGAACAGTACAAACCGGCGACACACCACATCCGAGGCTGCGACCAGAGTGTCAGTGGCACCAATTGCGCTATCCAAAGCAATCTGCAACTGGACATCGAGCAAAGCACGTTCAAGGGTGTTTGTGTTATCATCCAGACCCTCTTTAGAGATCTTCCTGCTGTGGTTGTAGCCCAATATTCGACCCCATCTGCCCTTGAAGGCACCATGGATGACAAGAACGACGATACCGTTCAACTTCGGCAGACCATCTCCCATGTCGCGCCTCATTGCACGCAAACGCTTGTCCGCCTCGTTCAAGGAAGGGACGACTGTGCTCATCGGTAACAAGGAGGAATTGAAAGATTGAACGAGGTCGAAGGACTTGACCACGAGCTGCAATATGATAAGATTCGGTTTTGAAGAAGCCCGTGAGGAACGACCCACCGACTTCGCCAGCTGCGTATGTAACCGATCGACATTTTTGTCCTCCATGTTGTGCCAATTGTGGAAGACTTTGTTCAGGATTTCGTCTGATGTCGTCTAACGGAGGTCAGTTTCCGCTACTCCTTTTGTGCGGCGAACACACCAGTTGTATCTTGACATCTCCGTTCCCCGACAATCCAACCACAAAGCCCACCAATCCAGCATAGACTGCAGAGATACTGAAGGGATGTTCCGTGATTTTGACAATGTCGCCCTGCTCAAGGAGTGTGTGGATGCAACGGCGCGGAACAATGACCGCCTCTGGAGATGCGATGTTGGAAGAAAGGATTCGCGCCGTCGATTCATCGACTTCGCTGACACGCCTAATCACACCTCTGGGCAGATGCCCCTCACCCTGGGCCATTACAACTCTGTCACCAACGTTGATGGACCGCGGCGGGCACAGAGGATGTCTGGAGAGGTACTTGACTGGCACTTCCCAGGTTTGGCAGCAGGTCACCACCCGGTCGCCATCGCCATCCGGGAAAGGATACTCATTCACTCGCAAGGTCGCGATTCGCTGGTCATCGACGAAGGAAATGCTGACCACCCATGCATCCCCTTTGCCTTGGGCTTTCCGGCAATTATTGAAGACTCGGTCGCCAGCCTGCAACGCGCATCTCGACAAATCCTCGCAATGTTGATCGAAACATCCCAAGGTTCCATCCAAACGCTGTCAGGGGACGCCGCGCTCCTTGGGCACGTGACCATGCACGTGACCCACTGCGCCCTCTCTGCCAACCCGTGCCTGCTCACCTGTTGATCACCCAGCCTCCTCCTCCTCCTCCGATCCTCATCTCCATCCATGCCGACATCTGCCCTCTCCCTCCTTCCCCCGGCCATCTCCCTCGAATCCCCGCAAGCGGTCTAGCCAAGCCCGATTCCTTGCACCAGGGAGTGCTACTGCCGTATGCACTCCTCCCCCTCTACTTCGGCCTTCTCCCCGCGGATGTGGTCTACTGCCGTACAGGCTTGTACCAGATGCCCTTGCGCTCATCCGCACCACCCCTCTTCCCAGTTGGGCATTGGTCCTCGCCTCCGATGCCTCCACTGGCTGGCCCGGCACTAGACTGGCCACTGGGCTCCTCCAGTGTGGCCTTCCACTGTTGGTGTCTCAGGAGCTGGCCATCACTGGCCCCTCTGAGCCACTCACTATCTTATCTGGGTTTGTCATTATCTACTTGTCATCTGCCATTGTTCCATGGCAGTGATATCCCATCATCATCAGTCACTTGTCACAGCTGGCTATATAGTGTGACACCTGGGCACATGGATCCTTGAACCGTTCTCTAAGGATCCCCCTCTGTGCTCAGGTGAGTAGTATACCTCCCTTGTATTTGATAGTCTCTAAGGATCCCCCTCTGTGCTCAGACTCATATGAGGTTGTTGTGTGCTGTGTGCTCTCTTCCTTCGGGCTGGCAGGAGTTGCCCTTACAAACGCATGAACTCGGCCAGCTCGTCGCGCGGCGGGGGTTCGGTGAGAAACTCGACAGGTCGGGCGGGATCATTGATATCGCAGTTGACAGACTCGAAGGGACCCCAGAAGGTGCGATGAGCCCATGTTAAGTGTTCAGCATGGACAAAATGGGATTCTTCCTCGTCATCCGAAACTCGATCATAGACCGGCCGCATCGCGGAAGGAATTCTGGAGATATCGAAGCCGCTGCGTTTCGGTCGGCTCTGATCAAGTGCAGGTTGTGCGGACTCCATTGAGGGATACCAGATGTGCGGGATTAAGATAATGGTTGTCTTGTCTTGAACAAAGACGAGGTCCCCGCGATACAGCTTCACAACAGAAGGGTAATTGCTGGGGCGGATAGACAAACTGCCATTTCCTGTCATCCGCGCCCACCCGCTACCTTCTCTGGGAGTGACGTCCAAAGCGGCGGTCAAAGACATGAGGTCCTTGAGCACTTCATATCCGTGGCGAGACATGTAGCTGAAATGTTTGTATCCGGAAAGGTCTGAGGAACGGGGGGATCGCATTGTGCCGCAAAGAAGGGAGAGCTCAACGGCGGAGACGTTGGAAGTGTGAACAAAGACTGATCATGGTTGGCGAGCATTGGACCACACGAAAGAGAAATCGGGAATGAGATGTGCATTGGTACAGGCCCATTGAAGGAAGTCGAGTTCCTGCCCTCGGGGGACACTGAGTTGGACAATGGGACCCGAAGGAATCATCGTTTGCCAGTCCAATTCAATCGCTTCCCGGCCATTGAGTTCAGATTCCTCATTGTCGAGAAGCATGTTGTCCTCCTGCGACAAGCCTGGAGACTCAAACCGACGTTCCATCTCAAGAGCCAACTCCGGGATGGTTTGTCGATGTGGGCCGCCAGTGGAGCGCAGCCTCTCAACAATGCTATCTCTAAGTTCGCCAGCTTCTGAATCCTGATCTCCTTCCGCATCAGTGTCCCCGTCTTTGTCGCTTGCATACTGATCGAGGAACGACTATTGGAAATGAGTTACAGTCGCGCGGAAGGTGTCAGATGAACACACCAGCGCCATCTTGGCTACAGCATGTTGATCGCTGCCACTGCCTTCAGGATGCTTGGGACGTTTGCGCCCCTCCACGGGATCAGGCAGAGCCCGTTTGAGGCTCGACTTTTCAGATTGAGACTGGATGTGCAGTACAGGATTCGGAGTCGACATGCTACCGCCGAGTTAGGATGGTGCTCAGTTGACCTTACACTCTCATACTCAAAATATGTTGAAGTATCCGCCACTGTGTTTGTTGAATGGTCGTTCGCGCGCAGCAACAATGCGAGCAGAGAGAAGGGAGAAATGGTGGCTGTGCTGTGATTAGGCTCAATTTGGGCAGCGTCAGATGGTAGGAACTATGGCTGTGCCCGGATCACCCAATTCTGTGTGCAAATGAAATCTTATCGCGATCTTATCAACACGGCCACAGGTTCAACCATCACTCACGGTATTTGGATATTGGCCAAGGCACGTGAGTGACCGTTTACTGATCTGCTCGGACCCTCATTATGAGGTCTGTCTGTTCGCGCAAATTCAGGCCTCTGATCTTAGAATATTCAAATGTTGATTGTTTCAGCCGTCAACTCAGATCCCAGAACTCCGAAAAGAGAACCACGCGTTCAAGCAACCCTGGAAAGACCGCGCAGCCAAAGCAGCCTGGGGCTGCAGCACCCAGGGCTGCGCGCAGAAAGGTATTGCCCTTCACTTTTTCAAGCACCAATTGATTCTTTCTCATTCTACTTAAGAAAAAGCATACGCAAGAGGAGGAACCCAAAGACGACAAGCCTCTCAAACGAAAGCAGGTACGTTTGTCCCTCGCGCACGCCCAATCACATGAATTGCGAACTATCTACAGCCTGGGCGAAAGAAGCTGAACGGAACAAAGAAGGTATGGTCCCGACCACTGATGTCGGGAATCGTGCTGATTGGTGGTCCGCAGGCACCGGAGCCGGAAAGCAAAGGCGAGGGAGAGTCGATCGACGATAAGGAGGAAGATCCGGGTGACAGGATCGATCCGGCGGCAAAGGGCCAGACCAACAAAGAACGCGAAGCGCAGCGCGCGCAGAAGCAGCCAGGGGGAGGGAAAGGTCGTCAACGGAAAAGTCGTCGCAAGGTATGGTAGCAAACAAAATCATCGGATGCGGCACTCAGATCATGTTTGCATGCGTCTGAGCCCGGATCTGAGGAGGACGCTGAGGGCGAGGTGGTGGAGCCTGAAGTCCAGGGGAACAAGGTACACCGAGCTTTCGTCACATTGTTGTCACTGAGATCGCGCTTGCAGACGCCGGAGGTTGAGAGGGAGGATGAGCAAATGGAGTGTGCAGACAAGGGGCAGGGCAAGGGGGTACGACAAATGTCTCCATCGCATGCTGTGGTTTCAATACTAACGTCTACGGAACAGAAAGGAAAGAAACGCGCGGCAAAGGCTCAAGCAGCAGTAGTTTCGCAAAACTTCTTATTAGACCGAAACTTATGTGTCGACAACAGCAGCGCAACGAACCCCAGGCCAGCGAAACTGAGGAGACACAGGAGACTGTTCGTCACTCATTATCATTCGCTCTCCCTGATCGATTTTATTCCCAAAGGAGAAGTCAAGGCCGATTCCAAAGCGGAGCTCCGGCAAGAAGTCCGGAAACGCAGCGGAGGACAGCAACGAACACAATGTACGACAACCAGTGTCATGTCATCCGCCTATGACGCTGACATCCATTAGGTTGCGGAAGAGACCGTCAAAGGACCGCCGGTGTGTCAATCTTACTTTGTGCGATGTCCTCAATACCGAGCTGCATTTCCAGGATGGGCGCCCCCGTCGCCAGGTCAAACGCTCCCAGATTCAAACCCCTCTGCAGAGCGCTCAAGATTCTGGCGATTCCTCCAGCTCCGATGACGACAGCCTTGTTGACCAGAGCTTCGTGCCGCCGGAGGGATTTGACAATGAGGGAGCCGGTGACGACGAGAAGCGCGCCAACTTTGATGACATCCTTGACCCTCTGCTTGAGGAGGTGGTGCAGGCAATCGAGGCCGCAGACATCGAGGACGTTGGTGCTCTCGCTGAGGCTTTCGAGAAGAGGTTCCGGGAGAAGCTGCATCTTCCTCCCAAGACCCAAGCCGGCATGCCTCGACGGGGAGCCTTGACCAACTTGTGGAACATCTTCCAGTCATACGCGAAGCACGAAGACGGCCTCAATCTGCAGCTAAGCGGCACGAGAGAAGACATCGTTCAACAGCTATCGGTTGAATATTGCAAGTTCCTGAGTACCCGCGGTCTCACCACCGCCGATGTATCCGGCAAGGACATTGCCACAATTCCGGTTCTCAAGGATGTGGCGGAGTTTTGGGCCGAAACGAAGAAAATTGTCAAACTCGACAAGGACACAAAGCCTAGGGCCGTCCAAGCGGGGATCAACCAGACAGTACTGGGAATTGAGAACGTTGTACGTCCATGCGTTCTCATGTGTCGATTTGATTGTCATGCAGGTGTGATCAGTCTGGTGTCGCCCTCGATCGGTTTGGCGTTGATGTGTTTGGCATCGCCATTTCTCAAGTCGGTGGCAGCACCATTGTTGCACAGACTCCAGCCCTCGTTAAAGTCGTTTCGGAACATCCACAAGAGTTTGGTGAATTGACCAGAAAGATGGAGGCTTGGACGGTGTTAGTCGTGATACACGCTCTGTAACATGTCTCTTACCTATGTGCAGGATCGCGCAGCTGGAAATCGATCAGGTGGATTCCAAGCTGATCGCCCGCAAGAAGATGGAGCTGGAGAATCCGGGTCTGCCCGACGAGGTGCCTGACGCGACCACTAGGGACCGCCAATCATTGAGAGGATTCATATCGAGGTTGCTCAACTTTGATCGCTGTGCGTCCTGATCTCGGAATGTGAGGCTTCTAACTGATGGCGTCCTCCCTAGATCAATTGCGTTTGCTGTCGGGCCACATGGTGCTCGTCCCGCGTTTCGAGTACAAGGATTTCGGCAAGATGGCCTTTGAGGAGATGTTGTGCCTGGTCAACTGGCCAATGATGTGGGCTAAGGAGGGAATCTGGCCCGGTCAGGGATTCAACCCGTCCTGCCTGTCCACCACAAAACAGTCAAATTATCTCGTTCCCCGTTTTCGCGCACGGCGGAAAGAGATAGTGGAGGGATTCGATTCTCTGACCGTCGCTGGGGCAGCGCTAGCCAAATCCTGCATTAAATTGGTGCAGTGGTTGGACGGTACGTTACGAGCTTATATGTTTCTCATCTCCTGACACCTCAGCAGTGCAACAACGGAAACGAGACCTAGACACCCCCCTGGTCACTGATGTGGAAGATACCGTTTGTCTGACTGTCCGCAATGTTTATGACTCCGGCGACGCCGCCCTCAAGGATAAAATTCGTCAATGGCGCAGTGCTGCGCCGGACCGGCAGTCCTCTGGTCACCGAGGGTCTGCTCGCAATGTCTCGCGCGATGACTACGACGAGCTTGACGAGCTTGACAAGCTTGACGAGCTCGACGAGGACGACAAGGCCAACGAGGACGACACCGTCGATGAATCTGCTGTGGGCAAAAAGTGGAAGGCTGCCGCACCTCCTCACCAGCAGTCCAAGTCAAAGAAAAAGAAGACCGGCGACTCCTTCAAGAAGGCGGATGAGCGGATGGCGACCCCCGAGCCCTTACCCGAGGACACCGAGATGTTCGAGATGCCCCCGCTCAACCAGTCCCTTTACTTTGTGGTGGTCCATCCAACTGGGGGCTTGGGAAACTCAGAGGAATGGTGGGGCAAGTTTGTGCCCTGCGACCCGGCTTATCAGGCGCCGGAAAACCTCATGTATTTCCACAACAGCAGGTGGAACCGTGTTCCTGCTGGGGTTCACATGGTCGTCAAGAATCCGGAACAGCTCCAGATTGCTAGCCTGGCCGCCAGCAACTACAACACGGATCTCGACCTCCCTGCTCAGGTTTCTTTGCACGGACCATAGACATCTACTTAACTCGCTGTAATTCATCTTGTAGTACTCCAACGTATATCTGTCCATCTGCCTGCATATACAGTCTTGAGAACCAGGGAAATTCCTACAGGAAATGTGGTTGTTCGCGACCACTGAATGGTCGCAGCCACCGGGAACATTGCAATGGTCGCAACCATCGCGGTGGGTGCAACCATCGCGCTGGTTGCAACCAGCGCACTGGTCGCAACCATCACGCTGGTCGCAGACATGCCACCTTTCTACCTTCCTCAACACATTGATGGTTCTCGTTGAGTGCATTTTCAAAAGGATATTACACACGAGCTGTACTTTGTCTCTTTTCCAATCACCTCATCCGAAAAGTATGACAGCACAGCCACCAAGTCTACCAATCACTTCCATCATGTTTAACGCTGACAACACGCGTAAACATTATCTTCTTTGCTCCGCCACCTCCACCCGCAGGCGCAAATGGAATGCCCCGACGACCCTCTGCCGACAGTGTCGTGCCGCAGTGGAGCTGGTCTCAGACGGCAGTGTCTTAGGCAGCGTCCTAGCACCCACCACTGCAGTTCTGGACCCCCAGATCAACGCCCTCACATCCGACCATCTCCGCTTGGCCACCCAGCGCGTCAGCGCCTCCCCTCGAGTTCCACCCCTGCATCCTCTCGTGCAACTCACCCGCGTACACCTTTGGAGCCGACAGACGATGATAGGATGCAGTTTCTTGGATCATGGGTGGATCTGGTGCCGGAGGAAGGGACGGAAGCAGGTCTCGCGACTGGAGATCTTGTAGACTTCGGCGCCAAGGACGGCTATGGATTGCTAGTTTTCGCTTCAGTCAAGGAGTTGATGGTGGGGTTCAACGACTTGCTCGTCCTCTATAAGGATCAGCGCTGCGCTTCATGCAACCACCGAGTTGGTCCTCTGGGGTGGAACTCATATCTGATTCGAGCGGGCGACTGTCGGAAGACTATGGATGCATTGAGTGAGAGAGGGAGATCAATGCATCATCTTGTGAGGGAGAGAGCCAAAGAGCAGGGGGTGGCTGTGAGCTCACTCTCTCCTTCCACCCACCTGCCGGCAATCTCATCCTCGACAAATTCCCATTTCTGCGCTCTTATTACACACTCTTTAATGCTTCTATATGACTGACTATCACCCAGAACTCGACACTATCTGCATAAATCTCTGTACACCACGGATTCCATCTCAAGCTCGAATTTGGATGCTATTTGAGAGTGTCTCTGGGGTACACCCCAATTCCATTCACGAAGCTGAGTAGTTCCCTCCCTTCTCACAGTTGGAGCTCGACATATACACTGCTCGTCGACTCGATCCTGGCATTAGATCGACCCCATCTACATTCCCCAGCCTTCAGAACCCTCCCCTTTCCGCCCACTTCGAGCTGCCGACCCCCCCAGATCTTCCAGACAGTAATCCCAGTCCATTCCTTCGATTTCTGGCCGCCCATTCGCGACAAAATCCCCTGCCCCATACCCTGCAAGCTGCGAATGCCTCTTCGCTTCAGATGCACGCTTATTCGGGTTTCCCTCCCTCTCTCATTGGGCGCTCAAATCCTGCGATTTAATCGCACTTGGTGCGATATTATCGCATATTTTCGATCTTTGGGGCTCTTTCCGTTGTCTGACGACGCTGCAGGGTTATTTCGCGCTCAGCCCTCATTCTGGACGAGCAACAGTCTCCCCCCTGCAGCCTGCAGACTGGAGCCAGGTTTTCGCTTGAATTCCAGCGCTTATTCGCTTTTCACTCCCATTCCTATTGGGTGCTTGTTTCCTGCGATTAAATCGCACCCAGTGCGAGATTATGGGGTATTCCACGGCCACTCGTCATTCTGGATTGTTTTTTCCTGGACCAGGCGCTGCTCGATTCCATATAGCGTCATTATTTGTGCATATCGTGCATTCTCGACTGTGCATAGCCTGCACTTGCGCCTATTGTGCGCTGGGCATATCCTGCGCCTTTCCTTAGTGCATATCGTGCATCTTTCGACCGTGCATAGCCTGCACTTGCGCATATCGTGAGCTGCGCATATTCTGCGTCCTTTCTGCCGTGCATATCGTGCATTTTTCAACTGTGCATAGCCTGCACTTGCGCATATCGTGCGCTGCGCATATTCTGCTGTTTTTGGGTGTGCATATCGTGCATTTTCCACTGTGCATAGCCTGCACATGCGCATATCATGCGCTGCGCGTATTCTGCTTCCTTTCTGGCGTGCATATTGTGTATTATGCACCGTGCATATTCTGCGTATTATTTGGGCATGCATATCGTGCATGTTGTGCTTGTTGTGCAATTTTCGACTGTGCATAGCCTGCACCTGCGCTCATTGTGCGCTGCGCATATTCTGCGTATCTTGGGCATGCATATCGTTCATTTTTCTACTGTGCATAGCCTGCACTTGCGGTGTATACTCTGCGTATTTTCCTACTGGGCATACTGTGCATTTTCCATTGTGTATAGCCTGCATCTGCACCTATCATGCGCTGGGCACATTCTACGCCTCTCCTAGGTGCATATCATGCTTTTTCTCGACTGTGCATATCCTGCACTGCGCATATTGTGCGCTGCGCATATCCTGCGTATTTTTGGGTGTGCATATCGTGCATGTTTTGAGTCTGCATAGCTTGCACTTGCGCATATCGTGTGCTGCGCATATCCTGCATATTTCGGGCGTGCATATCGTGCATGTCGTGCATTTCGTGCAATTTTCAACTGTGCATAGCCTGCCCTTGAGCATAGAGTGCGCTGCGATTATTCTGCGTCCTTTCTGGCGTACATATTGTGCACTCTTCATTCGTTCATATTCTGCGTATATTTTGGGCATGCATATCGTGCATTTTGAGTGTTCATAGGCTTCACATGCGCATATCATGTGCTGCGCATATTCTGCGTCTTTTCTGGCGTGCATATCGTGCATCTTTCGACCATGCATAGCCTGCACTTGCACCATTTGTGTGCTGCGCATGTCCTGCGCATTCCTGGCATGCATATCATGCATTTTCGACTATGCATAGCCCGCACTTGCGCATATTCTGCGTATTTTCTACTGGGCATATTGTGCATTTTTGATGGTGAATCCCCTGCACCTGCGCCCATTGTGCGCTGCGCATATTTTGCGTGTGTTCCACTGTGCATATCGTGCATTTTTGATGGTGCATAGCCTGCACCTGCGCATATCCTGCGTATTTTCGGCGTGCATTTCATGCATTTTGATGGTGCATAGCTTGCACATGCCCCATTTGTGCGCTGCGCATATCCTGCGCCTTTTCTCAGTGCACATCATACAATTTCGACTGTGCATAGCCTGCACTTGCGCATACCTTGCGCTGCGCATATCCTGCATGTTGATCAAATGATGATCTTATCATCTGCCAGATGGATGTCGTGATACACATCTTATGACTCCATCACGTGTCATCTAGAGTCATGTCGACTCGTCCTAAATAGACACAAATAGCCCCCTGTTTTGTATATAAGGAGGGCTCTATTACCCTATAATCCAAGTCTCTTGACTACTCCCGCATAGTGCCCACACTAAGCTCTCACTCACACAGGTGAGCTGCTAGACGCTCTCCCCAGTGCTCAACACTGCATATTTCTGCGTGCATATTGTGCATTTTCAACGGTGTATAGCCTACACCTGCGCATATCCTGCATATTTCTTGTGGTGCATATCGCGCTTTCTCAATAGCCTGCACTTGCGCATATTCTGCACTGTTTTCTCCTGTGCATATCGTGCTTTTTGACAGTGCATAGCCTGCACCAGCACATATCCTGTGTATTTTCTACTATGCATATTGTGCTTTTTGTCAGTGCCTAGCCTGCGCCTGCGCCTATGCGTCGCCTGCACCCACGCATATCATGCACTGTGCACATCCTGCGCATTTTCTGGCGTGCATAGCCTGCACCCATGCATATCGTGCGCCATGCATAACCTGCACATTTTCCGGTGTGCATATCATGGATAATTCGACTGCCTATCGTGCATTTTTGACGGTGCATAGCCTGCACATGCGCATATTGTGTACTGTGCATAGCCTGCACATTTTCCGGCGTGCATATCGTGCATACTTTACTGACACACAAGCTGTGCTGCTTTCTTTTGGGTGAGCCGGTGTTGTTCTGGCTGGGCAGCACATTTTGGGGTCATCCGCACCCCGCCGGCTTTGCGCCCTGGGCTCAGCTCCCACACCCAATCACACTACTGTTGTGCAACACAGTATTTTATCTGATGGATTGTCTGGCCAGCAAAGGCTCAACTGAAGAAGAGCAGATATTGCAAAGGTTGTGGTTTTTACTTCCACCACTCTGTGTCGGCCCCGGTAAGCCTCGCTATAAGCCTCGCTGATACCGCTTGTATGAGGAACCGAATGATTCTCTAGGCTTGCATATGTCCACCGGGCACCATTGTGTTCGTTGGCCAGAACCCAGACACCCCATGTCCTCGACACAAAGGTAGGACTGTTTTGTCAGTATCATTGGATCAACTAACGGACTTCCGCAGTCGCGAATCTTATTTGGATGGGGTCGGGTATCCCGCGCTCGTTGATTCCCCACTGGCCAGAAGGAAAGACGGTGCGACCCTCGCGTCACGACTTCCTCGTCGAAGCCGTGAATGCATGGGCTCGCCATGTAGAGATCCAACTCGCGCCATCCTGCGCTGTCACGCATTGGGCTAGTTCGCCCGACAAGAAGGTCCGCACTGTCGAAATACACTCTGGTCTGTAAAGCCCAGAAATCTTTCTGTCCTAGTCAACATGCTTTCCGTGCTTTACTCGTTACTCGTTACCATTCAATGTACTCCATCAATGACCAGCACTGCCGCCAGGAATACCATCATTCCTGGTTCTGATTGGCACCTTTTGTGATCTGATCGATTTGACTTTTTCCTCTGGCCCTCGTACTGTAATCCATGCCTGGTATGCCAATGGAGCGGTGCTTGATATTTCCATTCACTGATTCACCAACTCCTCGTCCCAAGACTCCCCTACCCAAAACCGAGCAAAACCGCCCGGTGTGCGCCATTCCATGCTGCTGCCATGTGTCGAGGAAGCAGACGATCATTCACCGCCGCCCCGCCCACCGATGCCGCCTCCTCCGCCTCTCATGCGCCTCAAGCAAGAAGAGAACGGGGATTCACCCCCATCGCGCCCTTCAATCAAACCACTTCCTCTTGGCCGTGTCAGGCCGAAGACAATGGGACGGGCATCTTTGCATTCTTCAATGCCCGCACCTCCTGTCGCGCACGTCAAAAAGGAAACAATGGAGGATCCACCTCCCCCGCGTCCTGCTTTGGTGCCACCTCCTCTCACGCGATTCAAGCAGGGGAGGAATGTTGATGCCCCGCCCACGCGCCCCTCTCTGCCGCCACCTACCCTCGTGCGCGTCAAAAAGGAAAAGGTCACAGAGGCACATTTTCCGCTTCCTGCACTGCCGTCTCCTTCCCTTGTCCGTGTCAAGCAGGAAAGGATTGAGGACTTACCTCCCCCACGTCCTTCCAAGTGGCCTGCGCCACTTAGCGACATATCTCCTCCGCGTCCATCTAAACAACTTCTGCCACCCGTGACAGAAGACGACATCGAGATCCTTGACGCTCCAACGCAGCGTCCCATGATGGCGCCAGCGCCAATGCTCCCATCGTCTCGTTTAGCGCGCGCCAAGCCGCCGCCGCCGCAGGTGTGGAGCATAGAGGCCACAATTCCGCCCCCAACCATGGGATTCCAGTCGCCTCCCGTGTCTATCAAAGACGAACCAATGGAGGACACCAAGATGCATGATGCGTCTCCAGAGCGTGTCAAGACGCAGGGAAGGTGGACTATAGACGCGTCAATGCTGCCTCCGGCGATGCGGATGGGCCCTCGCGTTGACCAGTGGGGGCACCAATTACACACCTTTACATTGGATGACCTTCCAAAAACCTTCATGTCCCCGTTGGGACTCTGCAGCACGGACGCCTATACCGACAGCGACGCAATCTCCTTGGAGGACGACGATCTTTGTGACATCAACACATTGACCTCGACCGGCTATCTTATCATCTTTCAATACAGAGAATTGGTGCATTTGGCCGATATTGTGGAGTTGCAAGGCAAGTGCGAAGATCCGTGCGAGGGGTGTGACAGGATGGTTGCCCCTCTAGGGTGGTATAGCTATTTGCTATGGGAAGGGCGTATCACCAAGTCCAGTGATTTTTGCCGCGCTTGCGGGCCATTCTATGAGAGCGAGCCAAGCAGAACGCCGGTAGGACCCGTTGATGAGCTGGAAGTCAAAAAACCGGTGACGTCTTGCCTTCTTGTCCCCGATACAGCACTAACAGCGGACAGGATTGCACTTGTCCACAGGACAAACCTGTCTGCGGATACACTGAAGATGATTGTGCTCTGCACAAAGGTATGTGGTTCCGCTGGCTTTCAGATGGTTCATTCGCTCAGTCGAGTAGAAGCCGTCATTTACAAGGTTTATCGCGGTTCACCCAGGAGGTTGATGCGTGTCTGCGACCGGCAGCGCGGCCCACCTACGCGTCGCCAAATGCTGTGCGCATCGCTTGGGATATGGGGTGAAACTATGAGATCATTCCTCTTCCCAGACGAGGAGGTTGTGGGGCTGCGTCTTCCATCTGATCCGCCCCTGCAGTGCCTGCTGGATCAGCAGACCCGGTGATTTTGGAGCATATATGTCCCGTTTTTCTCGCTTTTGACAATATTGTGACAGGCCCTGAAGTTTTGGTGTTGCATGGTTGCGACCATATTGTGGTCTCTACCACATCTACCACATCAGTTGCACAAATTATGTATCTTACATGTACATGAACCTTTGATTACATTTCTTGGTCCACTTGTTTGTACTGTTTGCATCTGTACGCAACTCCGAAGCGAAAATTCCTAGGCAGTATCGGATGTCGCACTGCCACTTGATCTCCCATCATTTACGCGCATGTGACGCACACCTGATCATGTCACCAATTCTTTCGTTTCCGAAAGCTTTCATGGCAGAAGGAGACGCGGGCCCACCGCCTGGTCCTCGACCTCCAGGTCCTCCTTCTCTTCCCGTCAAGGCTGCCCATCCTCGCAACTCTGGAAAGGCTTCCGATCCCCGCAGCCCTGTCGCAGCTCCAACTCCCGCACTACGACTAAGTGTCCCACCCGTGTCGACGCTGCTCGAAGAACTGGGACCACCGCCTGGTCCTCGACCTCCAGGTCCTCCCGCTCTCCCTTTGAAGCCAGGCCATCGCAGCGACTCAGTAAGGGTGTCCGATCCCCGCCGCCGCGTTGCAAGATCACCGCCCACATCGCGCGAATCGCCGCCGCCACCGCGTGGTCTTCGAACTCCGGAGCGTGGAGGTAACCCCTTCCGCTTCGCGACACCCTTCCATGCCAACATGCCTCCGGTCCCCTCCTTGACGACTGGTCGATCTCCGAGCAAACTGATGTCCGTTCGAGCGCTCCAATCCGCCCACAGCACCGCGCGTGGTCAAAACGTCGGGGGGTCACAGCGTGCACAGCTTGCGCGTTCTGCGCCATTCCCTCCCAAACTCAACGTGGGGAATCTCATCAAAATGGATCCGGACTTTGTTGCTCCTACAAAATCGCCATCTCCTCCCTCACCTTTAGGATCACTCCACCTACCAGCCCCGCCCCCGCCGCTTTCCGTTGACCCGCAAAACCTTCCCCAGGCTCCGCCGAAGACGGGTGACGCGCATATATCCGAGTGGGATGTTCTTCCAATAAATGCCTTGCGTGGCTCCTGGGTCACGGCAGAGCAGGACAGGATGGGTCCATGGGCGGTGTTCGAGCCCGACAAGCATCAGATGCTGTTCCCTGAAACCCTGCTTTGTTTTGGCGCCATAGAAGGTTTCAACCTGGAGCATGATCAGGACCTGCTCGTGTTTTTCGAGCTTCGGGAGGTGGAGAGGGCATGTGAGCATCTGTTGCGGCTCTACGGGGATGTCCAATGTGCCGAATGCCAACACTTGGTTGGGGGACTCGGATGGGCTGGTTATAAGGTGAATCAGGTTCACGGTTGCGTTAAGAGCACCAAGCTCTGTAAGGGATGCGCGCCATTCGTTGGAAGGGATGACAGAATCATGCCGGTGAGGCTAATTTCGTATTCACCACCTGAGTGACACCTCACACTTAGTCTTGTACCTGCCCCGATGATGTTCGTGTCCTTGCCTCTGCAAGTAGTGACTGTCCACGGCATGACGGTACCGTCTTTCTGACAGTGTCATAGTACCGACTTTGTACAAGATGCCTGCCCACATACCTTGCAAGGTAGTACCACATTTTCGACGTCACGTGGATTGGGACTGGGACAAGACACTGGCCCAATCAATTCGCGGGCATCTGCATGTCCGTGCGTCGATGTTGAACCCACAGTGCCCTGTTGACTTGTGGCGTCGAGGGTCCGACCCTCCGATCCCGCCTGGACAAATCTCTCGTAGGTAATCTTGGCCATCTGTTCGGAAATGACAATGATTCAAACGTCGCTTGCAGGAACAGTGCAGGAGAGGCGTTTTCATGGGATTTTGTAAGGAATATTTAGTTTGTTTTTCAATGATGTTCCAGCGTTTTCTACCATCCATATCAACACTACCGCGATTGCTATATAGATCATTGTGATTGCTGAGTCGAACCAGTCCTGGTTTACATTGAGTCTGAATACCAAGATTGAAATCCTAGTGGTTGGTTGCGACCGCTTGGCAGCGAGAGGGAGGTTGCGACCCCCCAACGTTCTTAATTTGGTCGCGACCATCCTACATTGAATTGGCTATGACGGGCCTCCTGCAAGGATGGCAAGCCAATCAGGGTGATTGAAGCATGGTGAAAGGCTGTCATATAGAAGATGAAAGGGATACAAACAGCCTGCAAGGGCAATGGGAGCATTTTCCAAGGCATGCACGGAGGATGGTTCCGCCCAGCCTCAACCAACGGAGTGGTTAGAACCACCCATCCGCCAGAATGATTTTTCCTGGCCTGCACCTGGCTGTGTGGCCAAACAAAGGTCCCTGCAGGGAAAGAAGTGGAAAAACACCTGCTGCGCCCGTGTACACGCTGAATGGCCCATACGAGCAGTGTAGAATAGTCGTGGGAGTATTTCAAATGTTTTTCTACAGCTGGCCCTGAACTGAGTCCAGCATCCTGGGCTTGGAACAGGCTAGATTGACCTCCAGGGTACTTGAGTGAAAGTTCAAAAGCGAAAACAAGCCACCTGCAAGGGGAATGGGAGCATTTGCCAATGCACGCGCAAAGGGTGGTTCCGCCCAGTTTGAAATGTAAGTGGTCGGAACCGCCCATTTGCCCAATGTGCGCTTTCAGGCCTGCCCTGAATTGAGTGCAGCCTCCTCGGCTTGGCATGGTCAATATTTCGTACCAATGTACCCGTCGAGAGGCTGGATGGCCTGTACAAGCAGCCTAGACAAGCAATGGGAGCATTTTCGAAAATGTCTCTTCCCGGCCTACAGCTGGCCCTGGGACCGGGCCCAGCATTCCTGCCTTGCGATGGGCTAAACAGTTCCTATCTACAAGCAAGTAGCCCGATACAAACAGCTGGCAAGGGTAGCTGGAGGATTCGCAAATGGGTGAGGAAAGGGTGGTTCCGCCCAGTTTCAAATGTCAGTGGTCGGAACCACCCACTTTCCCAATATGTGATTTCGGGGCCTACAGCCTCCCTGCGGCCGGGTACAGGGTCCCGGAGTATATATACGGTAGGTACGCATCCATGGATCCCTGAGACAAGCTGGATTGCGCAAAGAAGCAGCCTAGAGCAGTAATGGGAATATTTCGAAAATTTTCTTTCCTGGCCTATGGCCGGCCCTGGGACGAGGCGCAGCATCCTTGGCTTGGCATGGGCTATATTCCGTACCCATGTACCGGTCAATCAGCTCTATGGCCTGTACAAGCAGCCTGGAGTGGAAATGGGAGCATTTTCGAATTTTTTTTTTCCCGGCCTACGGCCGGCCCTGGGACTGGGCCCAGCATTCCGGCCGTGCAATAGGCCTCATAGTGCCTGTCTACAGGCTAGTAGCCCGATACAAACAGCTGGCAAGGGTAGCTGGAGGATTTGCAAATGGTTGAGGAAAGGTGTAACGAATAATTATACCTCATCTGATCTCGATCATATGATTAGATAGCATCACTATCCGTACCTTAGTCATCCGCCATCAATAGTATATAAGTAGATGTTTTGTAGTAGATAAGTTTTTTCCTTAGTCAATTTAGTGCTATAACAGTTAGCGCTGGGATTGCTCTTGTGTCGGAACTCGACTCTACTCGCTTCCGTCACATCTTTTTAACTCCACAAGCACTCGGTCTACGCGACGTTCTGGTTCTCAGCGGTCTGATCAACCGCTCATTCCGACACTGCGAAGACCTCCCTCATCATCGACATGTCCGTTAACAACAACCCCCCTTACTCCGGTCCTACGCTACGCCCCCGCAATGCGAGAGGCACTGTCGCCGGATCCGAGAATCGACCTCCGAGCCCGGCACTCACCCGAGCTCACCGTCCGGTTTCCCCCGACCTGTTGTACAGCAGGGTGGTGGAGCCGGTTATACCCAATCAGCCCGCCGTTGTCCCGAACAACGGTGGAGAAACTGTTAGTACTCCCCGGGAGGAGGAAAGCGCAGCCCGTTTTACAACGGAGATGACCCCAGCCCTGACCTCGTCAGTGGATTTTTCGCCTGAGTACCAAGCTGGTCTCGAAGGGTGGACCCCTGTAACCGCCAAGACGGCGCGCACCCATCGGACTCAGGCAGGGGCTAGATCGGTCAGAAGACCGGCAAGCATGGGTGATATTCACGTGGATTACGTACACAACACAGTAGATCCTAGGCACCTTACCGTGAACGTCCCATTTTCGTCGCCATCAGGAGATGCGACCTCGCCTGAGGTGCTTGCTGAGGAAGGAATGTCAGCAAATGAGTTGAGAGCCCTAGCAAGACGCTACAAACAGCTCGCCAAGATGGCCGAAGACCGGACCACTCCACAGGAGGAAAGGAGCGCTCCCCCCACCGCGACAGAGAAAGGCCAAGAAAGGGGCATTCCGATGTTTCGGCCGCTGCCAGAATCGGGTTCTGAGGCCCGAGAACCGGCCTATCCAGAGCAGACAGCGAAGTCGGGCCCATCGACCGATAAGGGCAAGGGCCCTGACCCACGAAACTGGGCCGCTGCAGGACTGTCTGAAAGTGATTTCAGTGAGGACGAAATCGAGCTGCAGCGGGAAGCGCTGGAGAACTACCGGGTTGCTCGGGAAAGGAGGGACCGCCGGGCAGGCCAAGACGCCGAGTACACGCCCCCCATGGTGTCCCCTAAGAAGGAATCCCAATTGTCCGATGACGATGCGGAGAGTAACGGAGAGGGCCAAGTACCTGACGCCCGGTTCGAGCGGGAATTGCAACGCCTGAGCGACAGAATCTCTGAGCTGGAGCTGGTCCCTAGCCCGGGTCCGCCAGCCAGGGCGACGCGAGCGCCTTCTGGCGCCAAGCCCTGGCCTAGGGAGCCTGACGGTGTGAAAGAGACGTTGTTCTCCAGCGTCCTGCGAGGGATGAGCAGGACCCCCCGACCGACAGGGCGAAACGGCGGCCACCCGGACGACTCCGACGACTCCAGCAGCTCGGAGAGTGATAGCGACGTCAGCAGGGCCGGGGCCGACTCCGACGAAGACTCAGACGCGTCGACGGCTGGGTCCACGGACCCAGACAACCGCTGGAGGTCTCCCAAGCGCCGGACAAAGAGGGTAACGTCCACCAAGATGGTCGTGAAACCAAACCCCCCCTGCCGTTACGACGGGTCAGAAGACGCCGAGAAGTACGCCCAGTTTGTTGACGAGGCAGAGAGATACTGCAGGTTGGGGAAGATCCCGAAGGGAGATCAGGTCGCCATGATCGGGTATTATCTTGACGGCGAAGCGCGGGATTACTACAACCGCCGCGTGAGAGGCAAGGAGGGGAAGTGGGACCTCAAGAAGCTACTCACGTCACTCCTTAAATACTGCTTCTTGCCCGATTTCCGTCTGAGACAGAGGAAGAAATTAAATCGGTGCTTCCAGAACGGGAAGAGCGTGAATAAGCACGTACTTGAATTCGAGAGCCTGCTGCTCCTCATCGGGGCGCCCAAAGACCAAGAGCGCGTTGCGGTGTTGTGGCAGAGCTTCAACGAGGAGATACAGAAGGAGCTGTATCGGCTCGAGCTTGATCCCGAGACGTCTAACTGGAAGAAAGTGGTGCGGACCGCGGAGAGAGTCGAGCGATTCCTGAGTATCGAATCAAATCAAAAAAGACGGGGGCAGACGCAACCGACCACTCAAGACTCGCAGACGGCCCGCCAGAAACAACGCTTTCCGCCGAAGAGGTTCCGGGCAGCGATGCGAGCGGCAGCGGCGGAGGTGGTAACGCCAAAGAAGACTAACGATTCGCGACCACGCAGCGGTCGCGGTGACCCAGAACGACCAGCGGAAAGACCTTGGGAGCGGGCTCTTTCCCCTCAGAAGAAGAAAGACTTGATGTCTAAAGGACTGTGCCTGAACTGTGAGGAGCAGGGACATATGGCCAGAAATTGCCCGAAACTCACCTCCATGAAGTCCGACACAAAGGGTAGACCACCCGGACTGAGGTCTCACGCTGTGGGTCTGGCCAGCTCGTCCCTCCAGGATACGACGGAGGTACTGGAATCGTTCAGCATTGGCGTTGCCAGTTCGGAAGCAGAGGAGAAGACCTTGGAAGGCGAAGGGCGTGAGCTGGAAACGCTGCCGGACGAGGACGACCTGTCGGATCTGAGCGAGCGATTGGCGGGAATGACCCTAGACCCTTGTCTGGTGGGCGACCTCGCTGCGCAGTTTGCCGCCCTCGCGCTGGAGTGCTGTCAACCCTTCCCTGGTGACGACAAGCCCCCGGGCCCACCCGTAACAGGTTCCATCTGTACGCCCTGGAAGACGGCCGGCACGCCATCGCGGACGCCGAAACCCCACTGGATTTCGAAGACGTGGAACAATGCACTGTGCCCAGTGAGTACCTTCTGGATCCCAAGTTTAGGATCGGCGCTTACTGGGCGCAGAAATGTCTGGCGGAGCTCGGTCAGGACGACGAGATGTTGCTGAAGAGCGAGCCGTTTGCGGTCGAGCTGGGCGATGCGCCGTTGGCAATGGCGTTGATTAAACTCGAGGAGATGGAGCAGGGGAGCAAAGTGGCTGGCCTGGAATCATCCTTCTCGGTCAGCGATTGCGTAAATGGTAAATATAAAATACGTCACCTGGCCCACGGGGCTTGCGCGGAGCTAAGGCGAGAACACTTGCTGGATCCGACCTTCGATCTCAGTGCGTGGCGCAGGAACTGGCTGCAGGAAGCGCGGCAACAGCAGCAGGGTACCGCGATGGGACCCTTGCAGTCTCGACCTAAGGACGATCGCTTGGGTGATCTCCTGGCGGAGGGCGCAGTCGACCACCTGCGCTTTGGAGCGCCATATCCGGGGGACGACCGGGCTCGGGGAGAAGCCGCCGACGCGGAAGCCGTGAGATTCAGCGCGCACACGGTAGGCGAGAACTGCGTAATACATGATCGGTTGCACAAGGCAACGGTGTACGTGAGCACGCACCATCTTCTCACTCCCACGTTCGAGCTTGCAGGCTGGTATGCGGCCATGCTTCGAGAGCGCTTCGACCTGGGTGAGGGTAAGCGTACCGAACGATACCGCGCCAGACTGGGGGACCTCCTAGCCGCTGGGACGCTAAAGTATTTCCGCAGGATGAGGGCATTGGACCCCCGTGCGTCGGACTTCTGTCGGGTATGGCGCCCGACCCCACGAGCCAGTCACTATCGGGTCACAAGGAGTAAGCGGAGGAACGGGGGAATTAAGCTCGTACCGTCCTCATGGCTGCTGAACCCAAAAATGAATCTGCTGGACTGCTTGATGAAGAGGCCGCGGCGGAGGGGCCGTCGGGCTGACTGCGAGTTAGCAGAAGAAGAGCTCGAAGAAGTAGGGTTCTTCACTGGCCTTTTCGGCGAGCAGTCAGAGGGTTACAGCGAAGAGTTGCGATGCTGCGGCGCCCAGGTGCCTCCTGATCGGATGCATGCTATAGGCAGGGCATCGTCCACCCCTCGGACGCCAGCTAGGATGGTCGCCCGACCACTGGTCATTGTGGTGAATGTGAACGGCGAACCCGTCCGTGCGCTGGTGGACTCTGGCTCGCTGGGAGATCTGATCTCCACGACGGCGGCGGACCAACTGAAACTACGCAGGGAACAACTTGATGAGCCCATAACACTTCAGTTGGCTGTTCAGGGGTTGCGCTCGAAAATTAACCATTCTGCGACTGTAAACTTCAGTTATCAAGACATTGACTGTCCACGCACCTTCTTCATTGCGAATATCAGCGGATACGACATGATTCTGGGAACGGCGTGGCTGTACCAGCACAAAGTCAGCATTGGTCTGAACCCATCTCGCGTATGCGTGGGAAGTGGAGAATGCTTACCACTGAGAGGCGTGGCCACGGCGCAGCTGCATTCAAGCGCCACTGAGCTTGATGGAGAGATTCTCACGGCGGCACGCCAGGAGCTGATGGACTATGCCAGGGAAGTGTGTAAGACTGCGGCGGAAACGGGCTTACCTCCTTTACGCGAAATAAACCACACGATTCCACTGATTGACGAGAAGCTGATCTTGCCATGGCGGCCGTCCCGGTGCCCAGAAGCGCTAAGACCCCAGTGGGATGAGAAACGAAGTGTTTACCTACGAAGCGGCCGGTGGAAGGTGACAAATGCTGGCAACACTGTGCCAATGCTTCTGATCCCGAAGGCGAAGTCAAATCCGCCCAGACTAAGGGTGGTAGTCGACCTTCGCGCCAGGAATAAGAACACGCTAAAAATGTCATCGCCCCTCCCAGACATGGAGGGGATACTGCGCCGGGTTGCCAGGGCAAAGTTCCGTTCGCTGATCGACGGACAAGACGCATATGAGCAGATACGTATCGTGCCCGAACACGTAAACCGCACAACGGTGACAACACCGGATGGCAACATGGTGAGCCTGGTGCTTCAGCAGGGGGACTGCAACGCACCGGCAACATATCAGAGTTTGATGAATTTTTTGTTCTCAGACTACATCGGGCGGTTCATGGACGTGTATCTCGACGACATAATAATCTATTCCGACAGTCTGGAAGATCACGGTAGACATGTGAAATTGATTATAGATGTTCTGAAACGCGAGAAGCTGTACCTAGGCAAGAAGAAACTCCAGTTCCTAAAGCCCGAACTAAAGGTTTTGGGCCGGGTGGTGAACGATGGGGGGATCAGGATGGATCCCGACAAGGTCGATTCCGTGCTGAACTGGAAGACGCCCACTAACAGGGACCTTTTGCGTGGGTTTCTGGGCTCGGTGGGATACCTGGCGGACGACCTTGACCGCGTGCGAGTCCCTATGGGGGTGTTACACGGACTCACGGGCGACACTGTACCTTTCCGCTGGGGATACACTCACCAGCGGGCCTTCGAGGACATCAAGCGGACTGTGACCAGTCTGCGCAACCACCACCGGACGCCGCTGAGTTACAAAGCGAACGCTGAACCGGTGTTCCTTGTGACGGACGGCTGTTCCTCCGGAATCGCAGGCGTCGTGTGTCAGGGAAAGGACTGGCGGACTGGCCAGGTCGCCGCGTTTTTCTCGGCGAAGCTGAATTCTGCACAGCAGAATTACCCCGTCCACGAAATCGAAATGTTGGCCGGGGTGGAGGCGATGCTGAGACATCGGGACATCCTGCAGGGCTGTAGATTCCAATGGATAACGGACCATAAGGGGCTGACGCACCTGCTTAACCAGCGGGACCTGTCCGGCAGGCAAGCGCGCTGGGTGGAGAAGATATCGCAGTTCGACTTCGAGGTGGTCTACGTCCCGGGGTCAGACAATGTTCTGGCGGACGCCCTATCGCGTATATACTCGAATGAGCTGCCAGGTACGGTGCGTGCCAGAAGCGAGTACACGTACCACGATTTGTCAGACAACGACGCCCTGGGTACTCATTCGATATCAATGCCGCTTTTTGCAGGCGCAGAGGCGACCGCCCTGTCAGCGGACCGCTCAATGAGGAGTGGATACGACGAGGGGCCAAGAGCGAAACCAACGCGCCGGCGCAAAGAAGCAGAACCCACCGACGGAGTCTTGAGGTCGGCAGGGCGGCCAAGAGGCGAGCATTTGGAGGACAGGCCAGCGAAACCTAAAGCTAGGGAGCAGTTGCCCTCTCGTGGCGAGGACAAGGAGGGCGGGTCTGGACAGAAGCAAGAAAACCACGTCATGGAAACAGAGCAGGAAACCCGGCCTAGCCCCGCTAAGGACCGCGTCACGTACACGGAGAGTGAGCTCAAGTCCGCGGACCCAGAGACACCCACGCCAAAGTCCTTTCAGTCGTGGAACAGAGCGTAGCTGGGCTGGACTTACAAGGCACAATTAGAGACCAGTACGAGGACGACAAGTTCTTCAGGAACATCGTTGAGAGGCCGAATGAATTTAAGAACTTTACTGTGAAAGATGGGTTAGTATACTTACGAAACAAGGATCACGTCGCCCTGTGCATCCCTCGGATCGAACTCGATGGCAGATCAGTGCAGGAAATCGTGATATCAGAAGCCCATTCCATTCTGGCCCACTTGGGCCCAAGGAAAACGCTGGACTATTTGAAGGAATATGTCTGGTGGAAAGACATGGTGGACGACGTGCAAGCGTTTTGCGAAACCTGCATCACATGTAAGCGCAGCAAGCCTAGCAATCACAAGCCGTACGGATTGCTAAACCCACTGTCGACACCAGGGCGGCCATGGGAGGCCATCGGCGTCGATTTTGTTGGCCCACTACCAGAGTCAAAGAACCGGGATGGAGTGTTTAACTCCATAACGGTCGTGATATGTCTACTCACAGGAATGGTTCATTTGGTGCCTAGCAGAGTGAATTACACCGCCCGTCAAGTGGCAGAATTGATGTTTGAGCAAGTCTACAAATTACATGGGCTTCCAGACTCCATCATTAGTGATCGAGACGTCCTATTCACGAGCACGTTCTGGAAAAGATTGAATGAGCTCATCGGCACTCAGATGAAAATGTCGAGCGCGTACCACCCTGAGACCGACGGCGCGACGGAGCGCGCAAACCGTACCGTAACGCAGATGCTGAGACAGTGCGTGGGAGGCAAGCAACGAGACTGGGTATCGCGGCTCCCAGCTGTGGAATTCGCGATGAATATGGCGAGGTCAGAAACCACGGGTTACTCACCCTTCTTCCTACACACGGGGACAACGCCAAGGTCGTTGCTATGGGCCGGCAATAGAAGCCGCGAGTTCCCTGGCATATCCGCATTCCTAGATCAGCGACGGTTGGCCATAATGGCCGCCCACGATGCCATAATTGCCGCACGGGTAAAGCAGACCCGCGCTGCCAACCGCAAACGAATCCCAGCGCCGTTCGAGACCGGGGACCTGGTGTATGTGAGCAGTAAGAACATCCGGTTCGAAAAGGGGTTGGCTCGTAAGCTATTGCCCAAGTACATAGGGCCGTACCTGATCACCCGGGATTTTGGTAACTCGTCCTTCGAGATTGAGCTGCCCTCGAATTTGAAAAGGCGAGGGATCCACTCGGTGTTCCACGCTTCGTTGCTTCGGATCCATATCCCAAGTGACGATCGGCGGTTTCCCGGAAGGCTAGAAAGCCAGCTGAGTTCGAGCGAAGACGATGACGAAGCAGAGTGGGCCGTGGAAAGGGTCCTCAGCCATTCCGGTGAAATGCTGAGGGCGTGCTTACAAGTGAATCTACTATGAAAGTAAACCCAAATATAAAACACGTTCACACTCCTCGTAATCAGCTTCTCAGTGTGTGAAAGATGCGAGGGCTTCGGGGTGGACAGAGCACCAGTATCACAACTCTCAATAGACGCAGATCCAATAGTCGCGGAGACGAAGTCGACGACAAGAATTTATATATAGCAAACAACGGTGTCTCAACCAATATCTTCTATACGAACACAACCAACACTAATCCAATCCACAAACAACAATATAACAAGTCAGAGCTTAATACGAAGTATTAAGATCCCTTGTAGCGACAGCGTCCAGATGGCGACGCAAAG
Organism: Mycena citricolor; assembly: GCA_963692855.1. NCBI lineage: Eukaryota > Fungi > Basidiomycota > Agaricomycetes > Agaricales > Mycenaceae > Mycena > Mycena citricolor. Next base: position 234,240 of record CAVNYO010000414.1, on the reverse strand, counting down.
CTCAAATATCAAGTCGACGCACTGCCAACCGATACAACCAATATACTGAGTCGACGCACTGCCAACTGACAAAACCAAAAGTACTGAGTCGACGCACTGCCAACTAGTAAACCAAAATGCCGCGTCGACGCACTGCCAACTAACAGCCAATATCCAATGTCCAAAACCCGAGCACAACTTGTCGACGCACTGCCAAGCAAGAAGTGTGGAACCAAAGTTCTCAAGTCGACGCACTGCCAACTGACCAAAACAACCCGAGCACAACTAGTCGACGCACTGCCAAGCTAGAGGTGTGGAACGATCTCAACAAAGCCCGAAGGCGACGACACTAAATGCCGCGACTAAACCAGATGCGGCGAATCCGACTTTCTGATGTCTCAACTCAAACTCAAATCACAGTAGCTACAAGTGCTCAGGGAGCAACTCGTCGCGACCGGGCAGGGGTGGCAGAACTTCTTAGGGTGGAATCACGCGGCACGCAAATTGTACAAAACAATCTGATATGAGAGTGATTCACAGTCCGGGGGAAAGCTCCCCAATACAAAGAAACGACGTGCTACTTATACTGTCTACGACGCTGCTTAGTAAAGTCCTGTACAACTGCATAGTAGCTACGCTATCTAAGATCGGTTGCCTTTTAGGGTAATTGAAAAGTTGAACGATCGGACAGGTCCTGAGTGATCAGGACCCCGCCCCATTGTCCATATGATACTTTTGATGTGGGTCAACCCACCGCGTCATACTTTTGGAATACGACGTGTTGGATTGGCCAACGGGTATGTCTTGGCAAGTGAGACCAACGTGGGCGCCCCAAGAAGCCGTATGGCCCTAGGCACACCAGTCGTCCCCCACATGGTTCGGTTCACGGATCTAGCCGTGTCGGTTTCTAGTGTGTTTGGGTATGGACGCGACTCGCCGTGACACTTGGAAGTGTCACCGCGACGCGTCCACAATGTCCCGTGATCGAATGGATCCTGACATGTGACAAGTCGTCGTCGTGGCATGATCTGAGGAAACGTCCAACTCGAAACCGGGAGTTGCCGCGACAAGATGGTTTAAGTCTCGTAACGCCAAGTCCTGTCCAGTAGTAGTTCTATTATTGAGAACGTCGCGCATTGCTCAGCCCTTCAGCCCAAGTTCCCATCTGCAGAGAATGACCCTTTTCGAGAAGTCGACGCAACGACAGATCCCTTTTTGGGGAATGGTCGCGGTCCAAGCGTTCGTCACTAATGGCCCTGAGCCTGGTGTAGACCCATAAGACCAGTTCCACAGTAGTGGTCTGACTGCCTTGCTATCGTCGACACTATCCACAGTCGTCGACTGGGCAGTAGACCCTTAAGTCCTACTGAGCGCAACACTGTCAACCGCGACACGATACACCGAATGGTTCAAGAGTAAACTCTGTAAAAAGCGCAAAAAAATACGCCCTTACAGAGCTGGTGCAGAGCGCGTCTGGTAGCCAGCCTATCACCGGGAGCCGGCGAGCAGCCTTGTTTGAGGTGCTCTGGAAGGCTGGGGACGTGACGTGGATGCCCTATCAGCAGCTGAGCAGGCTAAACGTCCTGCAGGATTATTTTGAGTCATTGGGAGTGAGGGATATCGGGGAACTGACCAGAGGGACACGGGCCGACCATGAGACGTCCGAGCTCCGTGTTTCAGCTGTCTCCTTTATGGCGGCCCCTGTCCTGAGCGAAGAAAAGGCGAGGGGGATGCAAGGAGGATCCCCAACCCCCGCTCTTACCTCACAGCGACCACTCCCCAAACCGCTCACTATGCCGGCCGAACCTCCTCGCTTCTTCGCAGGCGTCGTCCACCCGGACGACGTGGCTCCCGGCATCCTATCCGCTGAACATATCGGCTTCAATGACGAACACGCCGGAACGCTGCGTTTCATGGACGCCGAGACGCTAGTCGTGTCCGTTACCCTGGAATCGGGGACAGTCCTGGAGCGGGTGCTCCACGCGCGCCAATTCCAGCAAGTCCTTCTGTGGAACCAGGCAGTCCACAACCCAGACGACGACCCGCTGGCCTTCGGATTCGAGCCGGCTGGCGCCCGAGAAGTCGCCCTGGCCGTAAATGGGAGAGATCCCCAGGGGTGGGCGTTCGCTACCTGGAGCAACGAGGGAGAGCTGTTGTATGGCGAGGGCCACATCCCCAGCCTGCGTGACGGGTTGGTCACTGACGATCGCCTGGCCCCCGCTCCCGACCCGAGTATGGTTACCATCAGCCGCGCAGAATACGAGGAAGGTCGCGAGGCGATCATAGGCCGCGACAGGGCCCAGAGAAAGGCGCGAGACCGTCGCATGGCCGAACAGAAGGCCGCTCGCGATGCTTCTGAGCCGTCTGGTTACCTCAACTCGGCGGCAGCGATCGCCAAGCGTCGCAAGAGAGTTGAGGATGCCCGCGCTCAGAGGGAAGCGGCGTCGGCTCCTCCTCCTGCTATTGCTCCGGCCGAAGAGACGGCTGACCAGGAGATGGTGGGACTGATGTAGCTCGCCGAGTCGTCGAGCTGGAGGGCGGGTGTAACGAATAATTATACCTCATCTGATCTCGATCATATGATTAGATAGCATCACTATCCGTACCTTAGTCATCCGCCATCAATAGTATATAAGTAGATGTTTTGTAGTAGATAAGTTTTTTCCTTAGTCAATTTAGTGCTATAACAGTTAGCGCTGGGATTGCTCTTGTGTCGGAACTCGACTCTACTCGCTTCCGTCACAAAAGGGTGGTTCCGCCCACATTCCGCTCCCCTGGGTCGAAACCACCCACCAGAGCGAGCGCGGGGTGGTCACAACCACATGCGGTCGGGACCACCACTGGTGCCACCACGGGTCAAATAATGGTCCTGACCACCAGGAGCTGAATGGGGATGGGTGCGACCAACTGGCGAAAACTGGTCGAGACCTCCCTTTTTCAGTGGTCCAGATGGCCTGGCTACCCGATTTGGGAAGGGTGGTTGTAGCCAAAAAGCGATTGGTCTGAGACCACGAAGTGGTCTTGGACCCTCTTAAGGCTAAAAAACGACCACTTTTGGTACCCTATTAGGGTCACAGACCATACTGACTGGACTGTACCTGTAGACGACGGAGATTAGTAAGTCTACAGGTATGTTAAGTAAGTATTCAGGAGGATGTAGCTACGGAACTACGCACCCTCAGTCGAGCTAGATAGTAGCGGTAAGACTGAGGATGCGCAACGAAGAAAAACAAGATATATGCAGAATCCCGTGATCTTAGATCAGAGACGTGATATGCTGTACGCCATAGAATCTCAACACTCCCCCTGGCGTGCAGCACGCTTCCAGTCCAATCCCAGCACGTGACAGATACGTTCATGATCAGTGCGGCCGAGTGATTTTGTAAGAATATCAGCGACGTTGTCTTTGCCGGGCACAGATGTAACCGAGATTTCCCCTTCGCTCACGCGATCGCGAATGTAGTGATATCGAATATCGATATGCTTGGCAAGTCCATGGCCTTTTGTCGTTTCCGTGAGACTGATTGAGCCGAGGTTGTCGCCGCGGAGGGGAATTGGCAATTCCTGAGGGAGGAATCTTTGTGACAACCAGTTCTTCATCCAGATGGCTTGTTGTGATGCACGTGCTAGCGAAATGTACTCTGCTTCTGTTGATGACAGCGCAACAACTGCCTGTCGCTTAGACGACCATGCAACGGGCGCTCCAGCCATAAAGAAAATGTATCCAGCAGTGGACCGTCTGGTGTCGACGCAGCCAGCCCAATCTGAGTCGACAAAACCCAACGGTTTGATTCCGTTTCCTGGTCCGGTACCTCCTGGGATGTATCTGATTCTATAATCGAGTGTCCCCTTGATGTATCTGAGGACGCCAATCAGGAGGCTCCAATGTTCGGGCCCGGGGTTTGACTGAACATGACCAAGGACTGAACATGCATATGCCAGATCAGGTCGGGTTCCACTACTCCCCCATACAATGGATCCGAGAATCTGGTGGAATGGTTTTCCCCGCATGTACGTGACATCTTCGTGAGGTAAGGGGGAAGGCGACGCCCGGATCTGGTATCCCAGAGGTAGTGGAGTCGACAACGGCGGCAGGCTCGAATATCCAAAGTAGTCGAGAACCTTTTCGAAGTATTGTTGCTGAGATACTGATATTGATCCATCTGGCAACTTCTCGATGGTGAGTCCGAGCAAGATTCAAATCGACTTCTTTCAAGTCCCATTTCTCCGAGAACTCCTTCACTACCCTCTGACTCTCCATGTCACTTGAAGAAGCGCCAAGTACATCATCTGTGTGGGTCGTCGTCAAGGTATAGTCTTCTCCATGCTGTCATGTTCTGACACATGGATCAGCGGCATTTTCGGAGTATCCCAGTGTCTTGTAACCCGAAGCAAGAAGCTTATACCATATGTGGCCCGCTTGGACTAGACCGTAGAGGGGTCGGAGAAGAAGACAAACTTTGCTTTCTTCCCCCTTCTTCTCGAAGCCTCTAGGTTGCTTCATGTAAACAGGTTGGTCCATTTCGCCGTTGAGATATGCTCCGGAAAAATCCCACTGCCGCACTTTTAGATTCTTGACTGTGGCAACCGCGAATACCATTCGAACGGACTCCATGCGGGCTACCATGGCCCATTTTGTTCCGAAGTCGCGTCCTTCCACCATCTGATCGCCCCGTGCCACGTATCTTGCCTGGCGTTTCACCTCTTTCACTTCACCGTCCACTTTTATGTCGAACACCCACATTCCGTCAAACGCCACCTCTCCAGGTGGTAGCGGCACAAGTTCCCAAACTTTTCGGTCGCTGAATTGCTTCATTTCAGTACACATCGGTGTGAGCCATTTTGGATCGTTCATTGCTTCTGCGCCATTCTTTGGTAAGTTTCCTTTTGTTGCACTTGCCAGCGCTAATGGATTTGTGAGCGTTTCTTGCTCGAAGAAATCAGCGTTCAGATCGACAAAATTCACAGAAGGGCGCTGGTTATCCCTTGCCCAATCTTCTCTTGCGTTTCTTGCCTCTTCTTCCATATGGTCCGAAATCTTGCTTTCTAACATCTTTCGACTCGGTTTCGGAATGCGGCTTGTTCTCCGTGGAAGGGGTGGAACTGGTCTTGGGTTCGTTGTTTCAATTTGTGGACTTTCATTTGTAGTAATCCCGTCAGCTGAGGCTTCTTCATTTCTAGGCGTTTGCCCCGGAGACTCGGTAGATTCGTGCGTGATTTCTCGAAGATTTTCCCAATCTTGTGCGTCTGACTGTGCTTCATCTTCATTAACAAGGACGCTGCTATGGTCGGATGTGGGCTTGGATCCTTCTGTCCGATGAGGGACGCCTTCCTCGAAGATCACGTTTCGCACTTCGTATACCTTTCCCCGTTTTGGATCAAATACTCTGTAGCCCCGCCTTCCCATGTATCCAACCATCCATCCTTCCCACCCTTGCCTTCCTAGCTTCACTTCAACATTATCCAAATCGAGGACCCAACACACGCTTCCCCACACTCGTAAGTGCGAAATATTTGGGCGTATTTGTTGTCCTGCATTGTCCTTCTTATTGAACCATCGCATCCAGGGAACAGAGTCGGGATGTTGAGAAGATGGGATAAAGCTCTGTACGTAGCAGTGGCTTGCAGCTGCCTCTGCCCAAAAGTGTGCATCCAAACCTGATTCGATTAGCTGAGTCCGAGCACCAGCAATGACTGTTCGGTTTCCTCGTTCTGCATGCCCGTGCGCTGCAGATGATGCTTTTGGAACGCGCTCGATGGTTATCCCTTGGCTGCGGCAGAAGTTTGTGAAAACGTCATTGTCGAACTCGCTGCCCAGGTCCACTCGAACATTCTTGAGTTTTCTTTCTGTTTGCACCTCTGGATGCATTGAGTGAGAGAAGGAGATCAATGCATCATCTTGTGAGGGAGAGAGCCAAAGAGCAGGGGGTGGCTGTGAGCTCACTCTCTCCTTCCACCCACCTGCCGGCGATCTCATCCTCGACAAATTCCCATTTCTGCGCTCATTCTACACAGTCTTTTATGCTTCTATATGACTGACTATCACCCAGAACTCGACACTATCTGCAGAAATCTCTGTACACCACGGATTCCATCTCAAGCTCGAATTTGGATGCTATTTGAGAGTGTCTCTGGGGTACACCCCAATTCCATTCACGAAGCTGAGTAGTTCCCTCCCTTCTCACAGTTGGAGCTCGACATATACACTGCTCGTTGACTCGATCCTGGCATTAGAACGACCCCATCTACATCCCCCAGCCTTCAGAACCCTCCCCTTTCCGCCCACTTCGAGCTGCCGACCCCCCCAGATCTTCCAGACAGGAATCCCAGTCCATTCCTTCGATTTCTGGCCGCCCATTCGCTACGAAATTCCCTGCCCCATACCCTGCAAGCTGCGAATGCCTCTTCGCTTCAGATGCACGCTTATTCGGGTTTCCCTCCCTCTCTCATTGGGCGCTCAAATCCTGCGATTTAATCGCACTTGGTGCGATATTATCGCATATTTTCGTTCTTTTGGGTTCCTGGCGTTGTCTAACAACGCTGCAGGGACATTCTATGGTCTCAGCTCATTCTGGACCGTTGGTCTTGACCCAGCCGCTGGCCTGGGCCGCATAGCGTCAATAATTACTTCGAATTTAGTGAGTTGTAACTGTTGTGCATATTTTGCATGATCTCTGCTGCGCATCTCCAGTGTCTTTGCTTCTGTGCATATCATGCATGTTCCTGCCCTGCACTCTGTGCATTTTTAGACGGCGCATAGCCTGCGCTGCGCATATCCTGCGTTTTTACGGCGTGCATATCGTGCATATTTCGACTGCATATCGTGCATTTTCGACGGTGCATAGCCTGCACATTTTCCAGCATGCATATTGTGCATTTTTCGAGCGTGCATAGCCTGCACTTGCGCATAGCCTGCGCTGCGCATATCCTGCGTTTTTACGGCGTGCATATCGTGCATATTTCGACTGCATATCGTGCTTTTTCGATGGTGCATAGCCTGCACATTTTCCAGCATGCATATCGTGCATTGTTCGACTGTGCATAGCCTGCACTGCGCCTATCGTGCGCTGCACATATTCTGCGCCCTCCCTGTCGTGCATATCGTGCATTTCGCAACCGTGCATAGGCTGCACCTGCGCATATCCTGCACTTGCGCATATTCTGCGCCTTTCCTGTGGTGCATATCATGGATCTTTCGACTGTGCATAGCCTGCACTTGCGCATATCGTGCGCTGCGCATATTCTGCGTATATTTTTGGGTGTGCATATCGTGCATTTTCCACTGTGCATAGCCTGCACTGCGCATATCGTGCACTGTGCATATTCTGCGTATTTTCTGGCGTGCATATCCTGCATTTTGAGTGTGCATAGGCTGCACCTGCGCATATTCTGCGCCCTCCCTGTCGTGCATATCGTGCATTTTGCGACCGTGCATAGGCTGCACCTGCGCATATCCTTCACTTGCGCATATTGTGCGCCTTTCCTTGGTGCCTATCGTGCATTTTGAGTGTGCATAGGCTGCACCTGCGCATATTCTGCGCCCTCCCTGTCGTGCATATCATGCATCTTTCGACTATGCATAGCCTGCACTTGCGCATATTCTGCGTATTTTCTACTGGGCATACCATGCATGTTTGATGGTGCATATCCTGCACCTGCGCCTGTCATGCACTGCGCATATTCTGCGTATTGTGGCGTGCATATTATGCATTTTTTACACTGCGCATATTCTGCGCCTTTCCTGTGGTGCATATCTTGCATTTTTCGACTGTGCATAGCCTGCGCTTGCGCATATTGTGCACTGTGCATATCCTGTGCATTTCCTGCCATGCCTATCGTGCATTTTCGACTGCATATTGTGCATTTTTCGACCGTGCATAGCCTGCACTTGCGCATATCGTGCGGTGCGTATATTCTGCGTATTTTTGGGCGTGCATATTGTGCATGTTTTGACCGTGCATAGCCTGCACTTGCGCATATCGTGCATTGTGCATATTCTGTGCCCTTCTTGTGGTTCATATCGTGCATTTTGAGTGTTCATAGCCTGCACTTGTGCATATTGTGCGCTGCGCATATTCTGCGCATTTTATGGCATGCATATCGTGCATTATTCACTGTGCATAGCCTGCACTTGTGCATATCGTGCACTGTGCATATCCTGCGTATTTCTGCGTGCATATTGTGCATTTTGGACGGTGTATAGCCTACACCTGCGCATATCCTGCATATTTCTTGTGGTGCATATCGTGCTTTCTCAATAGCCTGCACTTGCGCATATTGTGCACTGTTTTTTTCTCCTGTGCATATCGTGCTTTTTGACAGTGCATAGCCTGCACCAGCGCATATCCTGTGTATTTTCTACTATGCATATTGTGCTTTTTGTCAGTGCCTAGCCTGCGCCTGCGCCTATGCGTCGCCTGCACCCACGCATATCATGCACTGCGCACATCCTGCACATTTTCTGGCGTGCATAGCCTGCACCCATGCACATTGTGCACCGTGCATAGCCTACACATTCTCCAGCATGCATGTAGTGCATATTTCGACTGCATATTGTCCATATTTCGACGGTGCATTGCCTGCACATGCTCATATCATGCACTGGGCATAGCCTCCACATTTCCGGCTTGCATATTGTGCTTATTTCGACTTTGATTGGCCTAGAATTGTGCATATCCTGCATTTTCTGCAGTGTATGTCATGCATTTTTGACAATACATAGCCTGCATCTGTGCATGTTGTGCGCTGTGCATAGCCTGCACATTTTTTGGCGTGCATATCATGCATATTTTACTGACACACAAGTTGTGCTGCTTTCTTTGGGTGAGCCGGCGTTGTTCTGGCTGGGCAGCACATTTTGGGGTCATCCACACCCCGCCGGCTTTGCGCCCTGGGCTCAGCTCCCACACCCAATCACACTACTGTTGTGCAACACAGTATTTTATTTGATGGAATGTCTGGCCAGCAAAGGCTCAACTGAAGAAGATGGATGCATTGAGTGAGAGAAGGAGATCAATGCATCATCTTGTGAGGGAGAGAGCCGAAGAGCAGGGGGTGGCTGTGAGCTCACTCTCTCCTTCCACCCACCTGCCGGCGATCTCATCCTCGACAAATTCCCATTTCTGCGCTCACCCACCCACCCACAGCCTGTTTGATTCTCGATTTTGGTACAGCAGTAGAGCAGAGTCTGCAGGGTCCTCCGCACCCCGCCGGCTTTGCGCCCTGGGCTCAGCTCCCACACCCAATCACACTACTGTTGTGCAACACTGTATTTTATTTGATGGAATGTCTGGCCAGCAAAGGCTCAACTAAAGAAGATGCCTCTCTGAGCCACGCTGAAAATGCTTCCAGAACAGTTTCCTTCCGTTTGTTTGTCAAGAACACGGGGAATTTCATGCTCGTGCCGCCGTCCAAGATCAGCATCAAATATACTGCGTTGCCCCAGCTTGGTGTCCGTGCGCGTCCCCATAGGTCCAGGTGTACTCTCTCGAGGGGCTCTCTTTCGTGTACAACCTCGTCATCGAAGGGCATCTTGTCCTGCTTCCCAAGGATGCAATCTTTACACATTCCATGTACGTCACCCTCGACAACGTCCAGTCCCATGACACACCCTTTTGTAGCCATTCGTCGGATTGCTTTGATTTCCGCATGTCCTAACCTTCGATGCCAATTTTCGATTGTCGTTGGCTGTTTCCGATTTCGACCTGCTATTGCAACGACTGGTCCATCCACCTCATCCACGACGTCCACGCTGTACAGTCGACGGCCATTTGCTAACTGCGCCGAGAATCTTCCGTCCATCACAGTGACACCGTCCGGATTCACAACGGTCAGGACTCCTCCCCCCCATGACCCACGACAACCTCGTGAGTCCAGTGTCGTGATCAATACAAGATTCATCCCAAATCCAGGTGTGTGAAGCGCTGCGAACCGCACCCGGCGTAGCTCCCCTGAAGAAATTCGGACAACCAGTTCGACTTCTCCACGGCCTGAGATGGCGAAGTTTCCACCGTGTTTTACAGCGGTGCTGCCCGTCATGGATGATTTTTCGTACGTCACAAATCTGGATTGATTGACGAAGCAGTGCTCTGATGCACCCGAGTCTAGGAAAGTAGGAACATTTTCGCGATTCGGGGATACGGTTTCCATGGTACAGGCTGCCATTACGGACATGTGCTTTAGACTACTACTCAGAATGGAAGGAGATGATCTTCCACGTCCATTTCTGAGCAGCTCGTCAAGATCATTGCACATTCCGTTGCAGCTTGGTGACATACCGTCGCTGCTGAAGTGGGTCGCTAGCGCATATGTCATGATAGGATTGCTGAATGCTGCCGTGGTGTTCGTTGGGATAGTTTGAACGTGATTGGTCGGGGACGTAAAGGTGGCATGAGCATTGGAATAATTCGATGATCCTGTTTGGCGCGCTTCTTTCGATTGGCGATGTGCAGCAACAAGTGTGGGGCTAGGTTCTTTTCCACGCAGAGCTTTCCACCACGTTGGAGCCTGCCCTTCTTTGCTGCCGCCACGCGCCCAACACACGCGTTGATGCACCCCAGATGCCACCGCCATCATTACATAATAGACCCCGCGGGTACCTACTGGGTACCCATAGCCGTAGCTCTATGGGTACCCAGTAGGTACCCCCCCCGCGGCAGGGGCGCAGGGGGCAGGGTCATGTGCAGGGGTCAGGGGGGGATAATACATATCATGTGATTTATCCTGTAGATCAGGCAGCTGGGTGGGAGAAAAAATAGAATCATGTGAGGCATCAAATGGGCAGGGGATGGCGGGATAAAAAAATCACGTGATCAAACACATGAGATTTCAAAAATGTTGGCGGGGTTGGCGGGGGTGTTGGCGGGGTCACTACCGCCCCCTCCCGCACACCAGGGCGGACAGTGGGCGCATTATCACGTGACTTTTTGGAGACTTTTTTTTTGCACTGTTTAGCATGGTTTCTGTTGTCCTCCTAATACATTGTATGTTGTAGCCGGTTGGTAGGCAGATGATCACGTGACTTTTCACAAATAAAACAAAAAAGCAGCTCCAAATCATCCCTCTGGGATTTCAATAGCTGGGTTCAATTTTAACCATACATTTGAGCTTGAAAACCCAAAATTGTGAATCCAATCCTGGTGGTGGCTTGGGCGGGGTTGATTGCGGGGGTGCATAAACCTCTGCCCACCCCCGCCATCACCCCTGCCATCACCCCCGCCACAACCCCTGCCATCACCCCCACTGCAACCCCCGCCATCACCCCTGCCATCACCCCCACTGCAACCCCCGCCGTCACCCCTGCTGTCACCCCCGCCGTCACCCCCGCCGCAGTGGTGCACTTGCCCCTGCCATCTCCAAATATGTAATATTATGTAAAGTGACAGCTCGGAACACATTAGCTCATTAGCCAATCAGAACCTGTATAAAGGTCGTACCCCAGTGTTTTCTGCTCTTCTGACACTTTCACTACATTTATGCAGCCAAAAATCATCGGAATAATGTCTCCCTATGTTACTCTTGTCAAATATAATGCTAATTCATGTCCTTTGTCTGTTCGAAATTTGAAACATCGAAACAGTCCATGGTTGGGTAAGGTTCCTATGTAGAGACTACTTCAACATGATTCACTTTGGGTATTGCACAAAATATATTTTCTACAAGGGCCCAACTTTGCACAACTGAAAGATACACTCTTTGACATTGCTTGAATCAAGTCTTGGGAGTTCTGGACTCTGGAACAATTCAGAAACATGGAATGAATTCAAAACATAGTATATTTCTGAATGTGAGATATAGGCCAATTTGATGAGATATAAGCCACTGGTTATGTTGAATGGGATATCTGGCAATGCTTCGGCTCTCTACCTTCCACTGTACAACTTTTGTTCTTAACAAAATGTGTGGTAAGCAACCCAAGCTTATAAAATCAATTGTTGCCTATATAAAACAAAGGTAAAGCTGTTTCATTGAAAATTGGGTAGAGGTTACCTTGAAGATGCTTGGGTGTCAGTACTGAAAATCTAGAAAGTCATTCTGAGGTTCATCCGCATTTGGCAAGTGCACCACTGCAGCGGGGGTGATGGCGGGGGTGACGGCGGGGGTGACGGCGGGGGTTGCAGTGGGGGTGATGGCAGGGGTTGTGGCGGGGGTGATGGCAGGGGTGATGGCGGGGGTGGGCAGAGGTTTATGCACCCCCGCAATCAACCCCGCCCAAGCCACCACCAGGATTGGATTCACAATTTTGGGTTTTCAAGCTCAAATGTATGGTTAAAATTGAACCCAGCTATTGAAATCCCAGAGGGATGATTTGGAGCTGCTTTTTTGTTTTATTTGTGAAAAGTCACGTGATCATCTGCCTACCAACCGGCTACAACATACAATGTATTAGGAGGACAACAGAAACCATGCTAAACAGTGCAAAAAAAAAGTCTCCAAAAAGTCACGTGATAATGCGCCCACTGTCCGCCCTGGTGTGCGGGAGGGGGCGGTAGTGACCCCGCCAACACCCCCGCCAACCCCGCCAACATTTTTGAAATCTCATGTGTTTGATCACGTGATTTTTTTATCCCGCCATCCCCTGCCCATTTGATGCCTCACATGATTCTATTTTTTCTCCCACCCAGCTGCCTGATCTACAGGATAAATCACATGATATGTATTATCCCCCCCCTGACCCCTGCACATGACCCTGCCCCCTGCGCCCCTGCCGCGGGGGGGGGTACCTACTGGGTACCCATAGAGCTACGGCTATGGGTACCCAGTAGGTACCCGCGGGGTCTATTATGTAATGATGGCGGTGGCATCTGGGGTGCGTTGATGATGTGCGCCGCCACATGCAGAACATGGAATCCGAGTCGCACCTCCAGTGTTCGTTGTAGCATTGACAGTAAGAGCTTTTGTCAACCCCTGCGCAACTTCCTCGCTGATCTTCTTCATCCATACCATTTCCCACCAGTCTCTGAGATGTGCGATTAGGGATTGGACCTGATTAAAGGTCTGGAGCACGATCAGAGAGGCACCAAATTCCTCCTTCGGGAGCGAATTGAGGATGATGGTACACATTTGTTGATCGGTGACATGTCTGCCAATTCCGTGTACATCGGCACGAAGCTTGATCAGCTCATTGATATGTCCGGGAAGATATCTTGTGTCCTTTAGTTGAAGATCACGTAGGCGCTCCATGCGTATTCCAATAAGAAGGTCGGTACTTCGGTTGAATTTCCCGATGAGACTGGTCCACATTTGATGTGCAGTGTCCGATCCGCTGATATCGTGCGATCGTGGATCTTTTACATTTTGGTATAGCATGGTAGCCACCCATCCATCTCGAAGCGCCCACTCGTCGGGTGATGGAAATGAGGAGTTTAGAAGAGTGTATCCAAGGGATGTTGGAACAAAGCTGGCAGGTACAGCGATAGCGCCAGTGAGATACCCTTCAAGCCCGCGTCCTCTGGCCATGTTAAACATTCCGTCTTTGAAATTTGACCAGTTTGAACCATCGGTCGATAGTTTTTGATCGTCGGGTAGAATCGGGGTGGCTGGCAGGTTCGTTGCCATTTCTATGGCGCTATTCAATGTGGTTCTTTATATTGAGTCTGCGTTTGTTCTTCGACGTAGCACGAATGATTATTGGACTGCTCGGTAAACTCCGTGTAACGTCTGACTGCGAATCTGTAGACGACTGTAGACGACAGAGATTAGTAAGTCCTCAGTCGAGCTAGATAGTAGCGGTAAGACTCTTTTTATTTACCTGTAGACGACGGAGATTAGTAAGTCTACAGGTATGTTAAGTAAGTATTCAGGAGGATGTAGCTACGGAACTGCGCACCCTCAGTCGAGCTAGATAGTAGCGGTAAGACTGAGGATGCGCAACGAAGAAAAACAAGATATATGCAGAATCCCGTGATCTTAGATCAGACACGTGATATGCTGTACGCCATAGAATCTCAACACTTCGACGTTTCCTTTCAATGGAGTGAGATGTATTTTCAGCATCTTCCGCACTGAAGGTAACTCACCTGTGTCATTTCTCAGTCGCTAGAACGCGCCCCTTCGAGCAATATCTCGTTGGGTCCTTCGAGATTCCGACCCCTATCCTCGCCAACGCGTCGTTCCGCGACATCCATCTGACTTCGGCCCTCATCCGCGACGCCTTAGTCCTCTCTATCATCCGGGGGTGCATCTACCACCTCACCGTTTCAGTCCCACCGCCGAAGGTCAAGCGCACGAAGCCTCTCGGCCGCAGACAAATCCCCATGGCCCAGCGCTTCACCTTCCTGAGTCGCAAGCGTCCGGGATACGAGACCCCGCGTCCGGGAGACATTGAACGGATCGTTCTGGCTGCTGAAGTCAAGTATTGTCGTGACTGCGGGGAGTGGATCCCTTTCGAGGTCGTGCGCGCGCAATGTGCGGGGCATAGCTATGCGGAAGGCGTGTATTCGGATTGAAAGACTGGAAGAGACAAATTCGCGCGGGCTCTGTCATATCTGCCACCGTCCCTTGTACTTTTTTTGGACATCCTGTATCGGGTGAGATTGTACTTTTTGAGAACAAGAGCATCAGGACAGATTCGGCAACTCTAAGTTAGACCATCTATTCCTTTTACCGCTGAAAGGATTTTTTTTCGATATCATCTGTAAGTAAGGTCCGCACTCCTCAGCAGATTGCAGACAGATTACATGCGGTCGGGACTCGTTCAACCATAGTTCCATCGGTACGAGATGCTTATTGTTACCACGAAGAAAATCTTCGTGGCAGGTGAAGTATAAGTCATGATGAGAATTCATTCAGTGTCCAGAAATTTCGTATGAATCAAACCCAGGATACTCAACATGGGAAAACGGATATTTGTCCATGGTGAAGTGTGATCCGGTCTGATCCGGGCTTAGGATCATGATGGTCACAAAGAAATGCTGTTCCTGTTTGCATTCATACTTACTTATACCCTCTTATACCCGAACCTGTAACGAGCCGGGATCAGCGCGAAACACGCCGCAATATTAATCCATCTTTCAAGATCAGAAAGATCCGTGATCGGGTCTCTCAAGACAAGAATCAACCGCAGGGCGACCAGCAAGAGACACTTGCCGTGTCCTTGAATCAAAAAGAATATCTAGTTAGGCGATCGGTGAGGAAATGGATAAGTCCTCCTTCCAATACGCTCCTCCTTGAGTTTGTATCTTTTCTGACCTCTCTTGCACAACAATTGTACCAACCAGATCGCACGTCGGTCAAACCGACGCGAGCACCTGGGCGAAAACCGGTGTACGATATGATCATTGACACGAATACTTATAATATTTGCGGAAGCAAGACATCGATGTATGAAAACTATGTGTGTCAGTCCTGGTCGGAATCACGCGCCGGTCAAGACTGTAGCCGACTTGGTAGTCTCATGTGCCCTGTTGACTAAAAATACCTTGCCTTGCAGCGCGCTAACCGGTGTAGGGCTGTTGATCTCATCAATATCTGTCACTGCCTTCTTGAAGGCCCCGTCCTTTCTCAGAACGGCTGCCTCGGCCGTGGAGAGTTGATCGCCGACTTGATACAGCAACCGGCTCAACGAATCGGTGGAACTGAGAGTGCCTGGACAGAAATGCTTCAGTTGGAGAGGAGACACAATTTAGGGCGGGCCCGTACAATTCATCATCTGCGCTTTGATCTGGCCAATGGCTTGGATGTTGACTTCGATCGTGATCATGTCCTGCTTCTCATTCACCTAATGCATCAATGAAGATACTGCAGATGAGCAGAAATGACACTGATTGTGCATACCGGACGTTCACCCGCCAAGCGCGCTTTAAAGTCATCCAGACGCATTTGGTCCTTGGCTCTAGCTTCTCCGAAAGCAGACACGAACTTCGTCGTGTCTTCAATCTGGAAATTGATGCGTCACATGAGCTAGGATTCCAAATCATCCAACAGGAAAGAAATGACCTTTTCTAGCCTGTGGGCAAGTTGAATCTCCGCCGCAGCCGCAGTGATTGCGTCTTGCGCTTCTTTGACGGCATCAGCGGAGTAATCGAACACGGTCTCGGGTGAAAAGGTCGTCTTCGCGGCCGCTTTCAGCGCAGTCGTCGATCTCTGGATTACCCTAGGAAAGGGGCAGGAATTAGGGCGCGTTCTATCGCAGGATCGAGACTACGAACTGATCGAACGCGTCTGGGCCACCGATCGCCAAACGCAGGCTTTCCCACTGTTGAGCGAGACCGTGGCACGCAGTAACAATGGCCCAGGTCTCCTGGTAGTACGGCCGCTGAACCCCCGCAAATAGCTTGAACAACTGCCTGTAACTGTCGGGCAGAGCCAGGATCTCTACGCCGGTCTGCAGCGAGGATTAGGAGACATCATGAACCCTACATAGGGATAAAATCCAACCAGATAAGTCCAGAAATGATCATACTTTCCCTGTATCTGGCCAATGTACGTTGGCGTGGTGATATTGCATGAAGTGAGGATTAGCCCGGTGAGTCTGCGACACGTCAATTGGATCGCGGAAGAAAGTATGTTATTCCCACGCACTCAGAAAGTAAGGTCCAGAGCTGCTTAGAGAAGCGGATGTTGGCCGTCTTCAAGCCATCGAAATTATTTTTTCCTGCTTTGAAAATCATTTGTACGATCAGTATCGTCTTGATTGAATATTCGAAAATCTCCTGAGGCTTGGGTGAGCCGAATGAGATGCGCGTTCTGCGCACGACGCACATCAGGGACGCCATACGGAACACGAGGTAGAGATTTTGATAGGCTCGTGAGGTTCTCCACGGTCTTGTCAATGAAAGGTTTGGTAGCTCCGGATTTGACGGGGAACAGCTCGTTGTTCGTTTCTGCCAAGATAGCTGCGAGTAAAACGCAGTCGTCGTGTCTTTGAATCGACCCAATTTCATCGATTTGTTCACGTATCTGACCCGGAATGTTCACGAAGCACGCGAAGCGGTTGATTATGGAAAGCTCACCTTGGCGGAGACGAAATCCTTCGGGAATCCTCGAAGCAAATCGCCCAGCAGCTTCCGCCTTGTTTCCCATTCGGCCAGATGCAAAGAAAGCGCTGCGACCGAGATAGTCCCAGAAGTCAAAGTCGCCTGTGATTCGGCGTGCGAGATCCTTTCAAACGAGAGGCAGAAGCTGGGATGCTCGATCAGTTTGGGGAGTGAAATACTGCAAAACACGCTTACTTTTCGAGTATAGGGATGAGCGTGGTGTACTTGACGAAATTGTCCCAAGTCACGGGACTAAACTCGTCTTTGTCCACACTCTTGATCAAGGCTTTGATATCGTCGAGCGCATAACGGGCAATTGAGATAGCGGTGTATGCAGAGTGGATGTTGCGAGGGAACGTGAGCGCATCCTGGGCGACGACACGAAGGAGTTTTTCCAGTGCCTTCGTGACACCATACGTTTCCGTATGTGCCGAGCTAGTGAGCTCCTTGAGCACCGTAGGAGTCCCCGAGTGGTTTAAATCTGCAGCACTGGACTGGGAGCTCATGGGGAACTCGGTTGGATTGTTGAGTAGTCCCACCAGCAAGCGATCTTATACGCCTGATATCAGCAATCTTCGATTTGCACACGGGCACGGTAAGCTGTCCAGCCCGGGTGGCAAATCCATCTGATAAACGCCCAAAGGTTGGCCGTGTGTTTGGCGAACGAGAGACACAACAGACGAGTTGCAGGCGATAGGCACTCCACTGCAGGTGTCCGTTCGGAACAAGAGCGGGGTTGCCTTGATACATCGTGTGTTTGGCGTGTGACAGGCATTTATCCGGCTGCAAGGTCCGTGCAGAGATCGTACTTCTCTCCGCCGGCCTATCAAGCGCCCACCTATTTCCTGGACAATCATCCGTCTGTCACCCGGGAAAGCGGTCGCACCGCAGTTTCTGCATCCACGCACGGAGAGAAGTGTTTTTTTGAGCGTTCAAGATCTTTGAGAGCGGAGTAGCGCCCTTGCATTTGGGCGAGGGAATAGTTGATCATCTGGTCTCTTCGAACTTGCTTTCCAAATCAACACAACTGACCTCAAGCTAAGCGGCACGCGTAGTAAGCGAGGTCATGGATGAGTTCTCCCTTTGAACTGGCAATAAAGATGGCGAACGCTTCAAGCAACGACAAGCAGGTCAAAGATCCGGCTCCTTCAGATCGTCGCCTCGCGTCAGTGCCTCGTTTCTGATGATGAACACGTGAATTTTCGACTGAACTCTGTTTGATGCAAGCGCCCAAGCAAACGATGGCGTATCGATCATCACCGGCCATACATCCTGCGGTGAACTCAAAGCCTCAAGGATAGATGGGTACAGAGAGGCTGAGGCTAGAATATATGTTCCGAGGATGGTATCCTATGCCACTGGCGTCAGACCTGGAGATCCGTCTGACAGCGATCGCCATTACATGAGCATATAATGTACTTGACATGAGACTGACTCGGTCATTACTCCAATGTTCTGGCCATCAGCAAGCTTATGGGGCAGCGCATGATGACCTAGATTGACGATTCTCTCTTCATTCAATTTTCCGTAATTCAACAATCAGTGTTACAATCATCCGTGCACATTTATCAGTCTGTTTTGGAGAAATGAAGCACTCATAACTCAGCAGATATCAGGAAATCTATTGTATGGTGTATGTCTTAATTTTCTTGCTAAGTAGTAAAAGCACATCACTTCATGCACATGTGCAGAGAAGATTGACAATCCATTTGCGCCTGGATGAGCCACTTGTGAGGTATTCAACTGATGAGAGGGTGATATCTGTGGTAATCCTTGAACGATAGGGATAGCACTATATGCCACACATAGTTCTGTACGACTCGACTACAGTAATATTACTATTATATAGACGCAATGTGAATACCAGTAACTAGCTAATAACATTCTACTTGTCGCTGGTCCGCCATCGGTATGCTACCAAATTCAAGTCCTTCACTCGACCACCAATGAAGTGACCAATAACAGTAGAGCCGCCGGCATACTAACTGCAGTGATGATTATGCTCAAAGTTGTTCGTTCCTTCAGCCACAAATACGTCACCATTTCGGTGAGAAAGAACATTGCAGCAAGGAAGGAGTACACAACGACTGAGACAATCAGATGGAGAAGTAACAAATAAAAGATAAGTCGCACACTGAGCTAGGAGTATTGTGAAGGATCGTGTTGCACCAGATAGGCGAAGAAGGCGATGACTGGATTCACAGTTCGGAAACAAGCCCTCGCGTGAGAGTCCTCGTGACGCAGCGGCAAACTCTATATCTCCGATCCGGTCCAAAAGGGCGAAGGAAGATAGGGCAGAGAGACTTGTGAAGAGAGCTGCGAGATAAGAACTCGTAGTGAGCAGCGTGTGCTTGGGATCGCGGCCGTTCTGCA
The DNA here is from genome assembly GCA_963692855.1 of Mycena citricolor. Taxonomy (NCBI): domain Eukaryota; kingdom Fungi; phylum Basidiomycota; class Agaricomycetes; order Agaricales; family Mycenaceae; genus Mycena; species Mycena citricolor. The sequence goes on along the minus strand of CAVNYO010000414.1, from coordinate 214,912 downwards.
GGCCAGCATCGAACTCAATCATGGCCAGCAAGATGAGGGACGCTAAAATCATAAATCCACCCTGGAACTACAATCAATCATGGGCCTGTCACCTCTCGTGGGATTCGGCAGCTTACAAGGTTGACGGAGCTTTCAATAGTCGACCTCCAGGCGCGGATCTGGGATTTAACGAGGCTGGGAGACTCATCTTTCTCCCAGATCTTCGTGAGTGACCAACACGCAAGAGGATCAAAACACACTCACAATTTAAAGATAGAGCTGACTCTATGATATGATTACCAGAAATAAGAGGAACCATCTGGGTACTGGAAAATATTCCAAGCTCGTTCTCTCTGTTATAGTTCAAAGAATCCTAATATAAGCCACTGCGCAGCTTCCGCGAGGAGGTTGACAGGACGAATGTTCCTGATCTCATTCCGAAGCAAGCTGTGTTGTTTCTTTTTCTGTCATCGACTTGCAGCCCAAGCGAGGCCCTTGCAACACCCTGGCCATGTAGATGGTGCCAAAGGGCCCTGCATCGCACCCCAGAGCAGAGAGAACACGGGAAAACGAAACTCTCCGTGTAAGTAATCACTGGGTAATTATGTCTCAGCTCAAGCAAGGCCATCCGCCATCATACAATACAGGCATGAAATGCCTTGAAATAACTGAAGGCTCTTGAACGCTCGCCTTCTGACGACCGTGCCTCACCCATTCGCTGCAGGCGGTGCAGCCGGTTCGTTCGTGTCGGTAGCTACGTTATTATCATTCGATATCCTCCGCAAATGAAGGCCACAGACATATGTATATCGGAGCCTGTCACGGAAGAAAACAGGCATTGGAGCCACGAACACCGAGTGCCTAATCACCAGCCTGACAGATGCAGAGCACCAGCCATGCAGTGCTCTGCGCTCTGAGCTACCCACCCCGCCGCAGCTGAGCCCAATCGCGTCGCTCGGTGACTGTGTCGGAACGAGGAGATCGGTCTCGCACTATCTGCCCATAGCTGCATTTCAAGATCGATATCCACCCTTGCCCACTGAGTATATGCGTCCGTCCCAGGTGCCTTAGCTGAAGGGTCGACGATGCAGCACGATACATTCAAGCTTGCATGTCAGTCGCCCAAGGATGAAGCAGTCGACCATGACTCCAGAAACCACTTTCCTTGTATGGCTCACACCGTGGCAGCCAGACGTATGAATGCCAGTCTCAAAGCTTGATCCAGTCAGGCAAGGGTGCTGCTGTGCAGTGCCTCTCTTGCCACAGAGTACCAGATTGTTGTCCTGGTCCCAGCTGCCGCACGTTGTCGGCAGAACGCTCACGCATGTGTCCATCTCGATGACAAGGTCTCCAGTGGGAGACGAGAGGAATGAAGGAGAGACACAGCGAGCTACCGACCGATTGACATCGCGGATTCGCGTACCAGCCACTGGGCCACAATCCTCACCAGCCCCTGTTACAGTGATCAGACTCAGGTTCCCATCTCATTGGGAGAGAGAAGCGGGAGATGGGAGTATAGGGAGTAACGGAAAGTAAGAGTAAGTGACAGACGTGAAAACGAAACCCGCTATCATCTCTCGGGTTCCGGAATCGTGGTGTGAGGTCCAGAGCACCAGGTGAATGCACCGAAGGATCGGTATTGAGAGAACTGAACGGTGCATTCGACCGTAAGTATCGTAGGGAGAGCACGCAAAGACGCGGGGCTGATGAGAAGTATGTATACAGGCAGCTGTCCATTCAGCCGTTTCATAGAAGGGGCCAGCACAGAATTGCAGTCCCTCTAGAGACCCTCCATCGTGCGCTCCAGTTCTTCGAGGTCAGCCTTGACCTTGCGGTGCTTCTCTTCAGATGACTAGTGGAACGCGTCGTCAGCACACACGCATACAGGGTAGAAACTGGAGCCGACGCACCTCGTACTTGGCCTCCCACTCATCCCGCTTCGTCTCCGCAGCCTGAACAGCCCGCTCTGCCTGCTCCGCCTGCACATCCAGGTGTCGCACCCTGTCGTCACGCAGTCAGCATACATACGCAAGCACACCTTCTGTGTGAGGCAGAACGAAGATGACGAGGTGAGGCTCACTTCTCTGACGCCTCCTTCAAGTCACCCTCCATCTTCTCCATCTTCTCCTCCGCAATCGCGAGGTTGTGCGACAGACTCTTGATCTCGTTTTCCTTCTCTAGTAGAGTCTGCTTCAGCGCCTTTGACTCTGCTTCCGCTGCTTCAGTGCGCGCAATCTGCGTGTCAAGATCGTTGCGCAGGTTCGTCAGGCGTTCGCGGATTCGGTCGGTCATGGCTGAGGATGCGAGGTGTGGTGAGGGCTCGGTCGGTAATCGATTGAGGCGGTGTGCGAAGTGGATGTGACCGTGACCAGTCACGCCTCGCACATTGACGTCAGGAGGGCCATTGTTCGACCCGCACACAAAACGTGTCCTCCGTGGGACTGTCCGAGGATTCGGCGTTCGGTGAGAGAAGTCTCCGATTGCGAGTTCCCGAGAACAAGTTTTCACTGCGACGAATGGATAGTGCAGGCCGCTTCACGTTTGAAAGGGTCTATGGAACGAGATACGCGTTCTTTAACTCCTCGACCGTGTAGCCCAAGAGTCGGCTCAGGGACAGAAGAGGGACTTAAGCGCCCACTCCGCAGCGATAATGTCAATCTTGGACATGAGGTATGTTTTAGGGACGGTTGCTTCTACCGGCGGAGCTCATGTGGCCTGTTATCGATGCATGGCGTGGTGCGTTTTCTTCTTAAGCAGTAGATGGAGGACCTCTCTCACTGTGCGATTCATCTTCTGCAATAACTAAACCTCTACACACGACCAGGACCGCATCTTCTTCACGCTCGGAACCCATCTGGATGACGGACCCACGTGCGCCGAATAATGGGGATTCCCTCGAATGTCGGTCAAAATCTATTGGGCTAGTGATAACGGACGGCTTGATTTCCTCAACAGACAAACTCCACTCACACTTGAAATCAGAAATCGCTGCTTGGAACATCAGTGCTACCGCTGCTGGAGTCGTAGTAAGTGGATCTGCACTCTCACGTTCAGTGGTCTGACTAGCAAACTATGCTCCTTCCTAGACCGTTCTCCTTGCCGGCATCGCGACCTCGATCCTCGGCATATATCGCTCCGATACGGCCGTCAACCTGAAAACAGGCCGGGTTGTCACGGCATTCCGGATAGTATCCTACTTGGCTATCCAGTGCAACACTCTCGCGACAGTTGCGTCTCTTTGCTTCATAGACCGATTGGGCGACTTGCCCATCCACGCAGAAGAGGACGACAAACCGACTCAAGGAAAGCTACCCAATCAGGGGCGTTTGAGGACGCTTAGTTCGTTTGGAAGGGCCTCATACGGGGGGATTTTCAGACAATGTATGTGCGCTTTTCTAACGCGGTCCTCTCCCCTTATCTTTCATAGGGATGGCCTATTTTGCTCTAGGCACGATATTTCTATTTCTACAGATCTTGCTCTTCATCGCCCTCGAAGAGAGTCACCTGACCGCTATCTTGATGGGCTCGGTCATCTTCATTCTGGGCGGAGCTCTCATCGCGACTACATTTCATGATCGCAAAAAAAGATAGATCGGCCTCGTACTAGATGTTAAAAATTTGTTAGAGCCTGAATACATGAATACCCGTCGCCTTCCTTTTTCCAGTGCGGAATGTCACGTATCATGCATCTTGCACGATTCAATTGGTCTGACGATATGCATTCCCCATATCTGAAGCAACACTGCCCGGTGCATTCATTCCAAAAATATATGCAATAAGCTGTAAACATATTGGACGGGGACCAGTAGACATCAGTGTGACCTGAGACTTCTTCTTTCTCTCGATTCGTGTACCCCTCACAGCTTAGGTTTCATCAACGGCGCGTATTCAGCCTGCCTTTTCTCCTTCACAGCAAGTAAGCTTTCGGGAATATCCTGAGAGAAGACAGAAATCAAACAAAGTCAGGATACGAAGTTTCTCGCCAACCTTGGTTTGCAACGCCGCCGAGTTCCAAATCGCCGTGTACTCTAGATTCTCCTCGATACTAGCAAATATCAGTCGTGGGCCAAGAAATGACAGAAAAGTCCGTGTAGAACACACCTGTGATCTCTTGCATGATTCAAAATTCGCTTCGTCCCAGAAACTGCGAGTGGGCTCTTGCTCGCGATCTCAGCCGCCAGCTCCAGGGCGGCTTTGACAACCTCATCCTTTCCTCCAGGCACGACTGTAGACAAAAGACCCAGTCTCAGAGCATCAGACGCGGTGAAGAATCGGGAAGTGTACGCCAATTCCTTCGCCAGCGAGTGGTTTGCGGTGATCTTGGGGAGATACGAGAGGGTCCCGATATCAGCTGCCAGTCCGACATCGACTTCCTGAGTGCGGTGAGCTAAGCATGGCTTCGATGGACGGGATTCTGGTGCCGACCTTGATGGTAAACCTGGAGTTCTCCGCGCCGTACCGGATATCACAAGCGGAGATGATATCGATCCCCAGGCCGACGACGAGTCCGTGCACGGCGGCAATCACCGGGACAGGGCATCGGTCTGGCGCGCCGATGGCGTGCTGGAATTCGTGCACATGGTGCAAGGAGGAGAGCGCTCTTCGTGCGGGGTCTGGGAAGTCGGTATTCTCCAGGCTGGCAGACAGCTCACCGACTGGGGATTTGCGTTAGAACTGGACAGAACGAGAGAGCGGGAAGTTACCGTCGATTCCAGCGGTAAAAAGCTTGGGGAATGCGGAAGAGAGGACTACGGCGCGTACATCTCTCGCTTCACGGGTGATCCTGTCGAACAGATCGCCATACTCTTTCCAGAACCTGTCGTCGTAAGTTTAGCGCTTAGAGCTAGTTAGCCGGAAAAAGCCCTACTCAGTCGTAAATGCGTTCACTGGTTTACTGCGCAGGGTATGAATGACGCTCACGACCGAAAAGCATTCGTCACACGCACCGGGAAAGCTGGACGTGCAAGACATGCGGAGAAGGCTCAGACACGAGCATCTGCGCCGATGATAGTCCTTGAGCTATAGACATCGGGGTATCGAGACGGTGTGTAGTATCTGCTCGTGACGGTCAGGAAGAAAGTGGCCGAAATAACCTTTGGGAAACCATGTGATATCACAGAATCCCGATCGGGGATAGAGTGGTGCTCGCCGATCGTCGGATCCTGCCGGATTGGTGGATATCACTGTGTCATCTGTGACACAGTGACGGAAGCTGTCAGGCGATGACTCTCCAATGTCGGACGGAGAGATATGCCTCGAATTCTCTCGTCCCTCCCTGATTTTGCACGTTCACTGAATCCAAGACAGAATGTGCCGAAAGTCTCTCTCAGTGAATTCGTCAAGCGAGCCCAAAGATCCATACTGTGGAGGGACGGGATGTGGGACATCTAACGAAGTATTGCGTGTAGCAAGTTAATGAGTACCTGAAATCTCACAAGTACCTAAGATAATCCATGGGCAAGCTTCTTGGCAAGAGGCTCAGCAACTTTGTTTGATTTAATTCCAAGTGTGGGGTGCGCTACGAATATTTTTCTGTCCGATGTCCAAAAAAGGAAAGTATCCCGATGTGGGACAGATCGTGATTGCGACACATTTTGCTTCCTCCACGCCTTGACCTATGCTTGTAACTCACTTTTATCTTACTTCTGCGTCTCTGCGTACAGTTTACTAATGGATATGCACTTGTAGTGTGGTGTCAATGAGGCATTTTCGCTTGGGAAGGCTCAGTGGATCAGTTCTCCTGCAACTTTCGAGGTACATCGTCATTGCCTCGCACTCATCAACATTGCTGAGTGGTTCCCAGGTGATATCACTATCCTCCCAAATGACCATGAACTCTATATGTCCCCGGACCCATTGATGACCATTGATACACACCACAACAGTCTCATCGGCCTTGTCCTCTGAATCACCACTGTCAATATGATCATTTGCATCTATGTCCGAGCCAATTGTGAGGGATAGAGCAGGAAGTTGCATGTGGTGTTCGCTTGGGGTTGGAGAGGGTGTAATATCTTGAAGGCTGTTTGTTGGCAAGAGGCTCTGTGAGTCAGACTTGGTGGGGTCATCTGAATCATTGTTTTCCATGCCTGAATGCTCAGTTTGAGACTTGTCGCTTTCTGAACTGTCCTGGTGTGTATCCCATTCATCTTCCTCCTCTGAGATGTCTCCCAGTCCATCCTCTGAGATCTCCTCAAGTTCCTCCTCAGAACTACTTCTGGGTGATACCTCCCTGTCCCTGTCCCCGTCCACGTCCACAACCTCTAGAGCCCCGACCTCTACCTCTCGGTCCACCTCTTGTGCTCTCTCCTCTCCCTCTCCCTTGTCCCTGTCCGCTGTCAGGGGAACCCCTGCTTTCGTCCGATCATCCTGGGATCTTGCATGTGACCGTGCACGCGCCATCTGTCAGGCGTCACATGCTTCGGTCCGGACTTCCCTGCCAAGCGCATCCACATGACACCCGGGCCCGGATCCCCATTGTTCCGACGGTCCGGCTCCCATTGTTCTCCCCCGATCCGGCCCCTCATTGTTCCCTGGCCCCATTGTCTGGCGCTTCCATTGTGCTTGGTCATCCATTGTTCTGTAGGCTATATATAGTGGGCCCTGACAAGGAGAGTCCCCAACTCGGTTTCTCTTTGGACTCTCCCTTGTCAGGTTTGCCAGTCTCCTGTACTAGTCGATCCCCTTATCTGACGCTTTGGACTCTCCCTTGTCAGGACTCTGAGATCGGGCCTCGAGGTCGCCCTTACAGCAGAAACCGAGTTCCTAGGGATAACTGGACAAGCTTGTGAAGACCGCCGATAGCGTCATACGCCTCTCACTTCCAATCTTGTCCCCTCCTCCCCCTCTACGATCATCATGTCCTACATGGAAGAAGAAGACCACGGGTCCTCCCCTGAGCAGCGACTTGGTAATCTAGAGGAAGCCATGCAGCGAATAGAGGGACTCCTCAACAACTTCATAATCGAACAGCAACAGCCTGCCCCTGTCCCTGCCCCGTCTCCGGCAGTGGGTCCAGGTGTATTTACTGGCCAACAGGCCAGCTCGAGACCCCTCATCCGCCCCAATCCCCCATTCGCGTTTGACGGAGATCGCACCCAGGGCAAGACGTTTCTCCATTCCGTCAAGCAGTACTGGCGCCTCCTCCCTGAGGCCTTCCATGTGAACGGGGTAGTATCAGAAGAGCGGGTGGTACGTTTCGCCCTCTCCTACATGTCCAAGGACTCGGCGGCCTCCTGGTCAGAACGCATGTCAGAGCGCCTCGTCTTCCCATTTCCGACCTGGGCTTCCTTTGTGGCCGAGTTCAAGCTCCGGTTTGTCGAGGAGAACGAGCAAGACCACGCCCTGGCACGACTGGAGACCCACGCTTACTACATGGGATCCCGCAACGTGTTCAAATACACGGACGAGTTCGACGACCTTCTCGACTTGGCGGGTTACTCTGACAACTTGGTCAAGGTCACCAAGTACCGGGCGGGTCTGGACCCCAGAATCAATCAGGCGATCACGACCTCCGGTAACCCGCCTAGCCTCACAAACTACTCGGAGTGGCGTACCCGCGCATTCCGCCAGTACAACGCCGAGGTGGCTGCCCGAGCTGCGTGAGGACAGGTGTTCTCTCCATCCCGCGCTCCGCCTCCTGCGGCCCCCCGCCCTCGCCCCGTGGCTGCTCCGGTGGTTGCTCCACCTCCTGCTCCCCGACCAGCCCCAGTAGTCCTCCCACCGGGCATTCCCATGGAGATCGACCGAACCAGAGCCCGCACCGGTGTTCGTCGCACCTGCTTCCGATGCGGCAGCCCAGGACACCTGGCCCGAGACTGCCCGACCCCCGCGGATGTCCGGCACGCTGACGTCCTGGACGAAGTGATCAATCAGCTGGGAAGCAACCTGTTGGCGGAATTAGTGGCCCGGCTAGCAACTACAGCGGCTGTAGAAGATCACGAAGCGGAGATTGCCGACGAGTTGGAGCAGGGTTTTCTCCCCCGCGACGAGTGAATAGTACGCCCTCGATCGCCTCACGTAATCGTTTTGAATGTCTGTATGATGAATGCGACCTCATTTCCCCTGCAAACGAAACGATAGACGTACCCCCTGCCCCTCGCTCTGTCCCGCTGGCCCGCAAGGAAAAGTGGGAACGAAAACTCCCTCAGCGCTACGTGGTCGCAGCCTCCCCCGGCGCCAACTCCCTGCACCTCCCCCTAGAGATCCAGTCCACCGACAATGCAGTCCAGCTCGCCCTCAACGGACTGGTCGACTGCGGCGCCACGTCGGACTTCATCGACTCCACCTACGCCTCCGAAAACCGACTTCCGGTCCGGCAGCTCTCCCAGCCTATCCCAGTCTACAACGTGGACGGCACGCCAAATGAAGCCGGCTCCATCCGACAAGTTGCCGACGTGGTCCTGCGTTACCAAGGACACAGCGAGCGTGTCCAGCTCGCCGTCACTCGGCTTGGCAAGCAGAAATTGATCCTCGGCTATTCCTGGCTTCGGAAGCACAACCCGGAGATCAATTGGGACACCCAGGAGGTAAAGATGAGCCGCTGCCCATCGGGCTGCTCTACCTGCACCGAGGAATCTCGCCAAGAGAGACGGATAGCCCAGATTTCGGCCCGAGCACTCCGATCAGCCCGACAAGGCCCTGCCCCCTCCATCTGCGTCGTTGATATTGAAGACCGCGAAGACGAGGCTATGCCACTGCTCCAGGAAGACGACGGAGAAGATTCCGACGAAGAAGAAGATTGTCTGGAAACCGGTGACCGTATCCTCTACACCCGTTTCAACCCTTCTGAAGACATCCGAGCCACTAGCACCGTCTCCCAGCGTCTTGCGGAGGCGTTTGCCAAGAACTCTGCCCCCCCTCGGGATTCCATACCCGAGTGGGCACGTGAGTTCGAGGATGTTTTCAGCAAGGAGTCCTTCGACAACCTTCCGGAACGTCGCCCCTGGGACCACGCCATCGAACTGGTGCCCGACGCAAAGCCAACGAACTGCAAGGTCTACCCTATCTCCCCCTTGGAGCAGAAGCAGCTTGACGCTTTCATCGAAGAAGGCATGGCCACCGGCCGGATCCGACCCTCGAAGTCCCCTATGGCCTCCCCGGTCTTCTTTGTCAAAAAGAAGGACGGCAGTCTACGGTTTGTCCAAGATTACCGGGCACTGAATGCAATGACAGTGAAGAATCGGTACCCCCTCCCCTTGATCAACGACCTGATCAACAAGCTCAAGGGTGCCCGCTTCTTCACCAAACTCGATGTTCGATGGGGCTTCAACAACGTACGGATACGAGAAGGAGACGAGTGGAAGGCTGCGTTTCGGACCAACCGTGGGCTCTTCGAGCCACTGGTGATGTATTTCGGCCTTACCAACTCCCCCGCGACGTTCCAGACCATGATGAATGACATCCTCCAGGACCTCATCCTCTCGGGCGACGTCATGGTGTACCTGGACGACATCCTCATTGCGCACTCCGACCTTCACCTCCATCGTCGTATCGTGAATGAGGTCCTCCGACGCCTTCGCAAAAACAAGCTGTACCTCCAAGCAGAGAAGTGCGAATTCGAGATGGAGTCCATCGAGTACCTTGGCGTGATCATCTCCCACAACCACGTCGAGATGGACCCCGTCAAGGTGGCAGGAGTAGCCGAATGGCCGGCTCCCTCTAACAAGAAGGAAGTGCAGCAGTTCCTTGGGTTCACTAACTTCTACCGGAGGTTTATTCGGGACTTCTCCCACGTTGCGCGCCCGCTCTTCGACCTCACCAAGAAGGACGTATCATGGTCTTGGGGCGACAACGAGTCCGCTTCGTTCCAGGCCTTGAAGGATGCAGTCACCTCTACACCGGTTCTTCTCCTCCCAGACTCCTCTCGTCCTTATCGCCTAGAGGCTGATAGCTCCGATTTTGCCACAGGAGCCGTCATCTCGCAGCAGTCCCCCTCGGACGACAAGTGGCACCCAGTCGCCTTCTTTTCCAAGAGCCTTAACGACGTCCAACGCAACTACGAGATCCACGACAAGGAGATGCTCGCAATTGTACGTGCGCTGGAGGAGTGGCGGCACTTCTTGGAAGGCGCCGAATACCCCGTGGAAATCTGGACCGACCACAAGAACTTGGAGTACTTCCGCAAGGCCCAGAACCTCAATCGCCGGCAAGCCCGATGGTCGCTCTACTTGTCCCGCTTCGATTTCACGCTCCACCACCAACCTGGCCGGCTCATGGGACGACCAGACGCACTCTCCCGACGCCCGGACCACGGAGCCCCCTCGGACAACACAGATGTCACCCTGCTGAGGCCGGAACTGTTCCATGTGCGTGCACTCGAGGGACTTTCCGTCTCTGGCCCGGAAGCCCCGCTTGTCCGTGACATTTGGGAATCGCTTTCCGGTGACCCTGACCTTGAGGAAGCTGTTGCGCTCGTAGCGCGACAGCTTCTAAAGGGGATGAAGGGGGCCCGCTCTGCAGTCACAGCAGAGTGGCGTGTCCAGGACGGCCTGCTCTACTTCCGTGGGAAACTGGTGGTTCCGCGCGACAAGGACCTTCGACGACGCATCCTCGAGCAACATCACGACACCCGTGTTGCAGGGCACGCTGGGCGCTTCAAGACGCTGGAGCTGGTCTCTCGGAACTACTGGTGGCCCCAGCTTTCACGACACGTTGGCCGATACGTGGCCACCTGCGACCTGTGCTGTCGGACCAAGGCTCTCCGACGACTCCCCACTGGAGAGCTTCACCCCACAGAGATCCCCTCGGAACATTGGGAATCGGTGTCGGTGGACTTTATTGTTGAGTTACCGGAGGCGCACGGCTACGACGCTATCATGGTGGTCGTTGACATGCTAGGGAAGCGTGCCCACTTCATCGAGTGCCACACTCGCCTCTCGGCCGAAGGGATGGCTTGGTTGTTCTACAAGCACGTCTGGCGACACCACGGGTTACCTATCAAGTATGTCTCCGACCGCGGCCCTCAGTTTGTGGCGGACTTCACCCGGGAGCTATGGAAGCTGGTTGGCGTTTCCCCTGCCACGTCCACTGCTTATCACCCGCAGACTGATGGCCAGACCGAGCGGGTCAACCAGGAGCTGGAGCAATACCTCCGGATCTTCACCAGCTACAAGCAGGACGACTGGGACGAGCTCCTGCCCGCAGCCGAGTTTGCTTACAACAACCACGTCCACTCCTCGACCCAACAGGTTCCCTTCATGACGGACACAGGACGTTTACCACGCATGGGATTCGAGCCAACAGGGCAGCGCTCCACCCGAGCAGAGTCTGCCAACGAGTTTCTGGATCGGGTCGCATCGGGCGTAACCGAGGCCAAATCAGCACTGGTCAAGGCAAAGGACGAGTACAAGAGGTACTATGACCGACGAAGGACCGCCGCTCCCGACATCAAGGTTGGCAGCCGAGTCTGGCTCGACGCCTCGGACATCACAACAACGCGACCCTCTCGTGGCCTCTCCCACCGACGCCTGGGCCCCTTCAAGGTCACCCAAGTCGTAGGTCAAGGCGCATACAAGCTCGCCCTCCCCACTAGCCTCTCTCGCCTCCACCCTGTCTTCCCCGTGGTCAAGCTCCAGTTGGCCGAAGACGACCCGTTCCCCACTCGCCCACGTCATAAAGAACCACCCCCTGTCCTGGGACAAGGCGAAGGAGAGGAGTGGGAAGTGGAGGAGATCCTAGACGCAAAGATGCGATACCGGAGTGTCTGGTTCCGAGTGCGATGGAAGGGCTATGACCCATCTCATGACCAGTGGGTCAAGCACTCAGATGTGTTTGCTGACGATGCAGTGGCAGCATTTTACCGCAAATACCCTGGGAAGCCACGTGTCATCGCAGCGGCCGTATTTGACTCGCTGCCCTTCAGGGACTCGTCAACCCCCAACCGTGCCTTGCGTCGAGGCGCCGCAATCAAGAGGGGGGGTGATGTCAGGGGAACCCCTGCTTTCGTCCGATCATCCTGGGATCTTGCATGTGACCGTGCACGCGCCATCTGTCAGGCGTCACATGCTTCGGTCCGGACTTCCCTGCCAAGCGCATCCACATGACACCCGGGCCCGGATCCCCATTGTTCCGACGGTCCGGCTCCCATTGTTCTCCCCCGATCCGGCCCCTCATTGTTCCCTGGCCCCATTGTCTGGCGCTTCCATTGTGCTTGGTCATCCATTGTTCTGTAGGCTATATATAGTGGGCCCTGACAAGGAGAGTCCCCAACTCGGTTTCTCTTTGGACTCTCCCTTGTCAGGTTTGCCAGTCTCCTGTACTAGTCGATCCCCTTATCTGACGCTTTGGACTCTCCCTTGTCAGGACTCTGAGATCGGGCCTCGAGGTCGCCCTTACATCCGCATCTACATGTATTTGTGCCTTGACCCCCGCCGTGCCCACATTCCCGTGGACGGCTGCGTCCATGGCCTCAAGGCACCTCATTGGGCACATAGTCTATCCCAAATTGAGCACATCCCTTTCAACCTCAACTACGTGGGCACCAAAGCTTCCGAGCCAGCGCTGCATTGAGCCATTCAGAATGGGCCTGCTCTGCGCTCCAATCAAAGTTGTGTGGTGGTGGGATGCTCAAAAAGCCAGTATGCTCTCGACTGTTCTCAGACATCCATTTCTCAACGTGGTTCAGAAGTCGACCCAGTTGGGTGAACACGAGCGCCCATTCCTGTTTGATCTCTTCTCGCAGCGTCTCCTCCGGTGTAAGCAGACGCACCCCTCCCGTGATATATTTGTGCTTTCCTCGATTCTTCTTCGCAAAAGAGAGCTCGCGCAACTTCTTATTTTCCAACTCCAAAAGCATCCTCTGTGCCTGATCCTGCTGCAGTTGAATATTGGCTGCTTTGAGAATGCTACGGAGTTTTGTGTTCTCCAGGTGAAGAACCGTGCGCGAGGTTGGTCCCTTGACCGGAGATGGCATTCCAATTTGACGCAGCAATCCGAGAAGAAGTTCTGCGTTGCCAGTTACACCGGACGGTGCGGCGGCAGCAGATGGGGTGGACGGATGGGTCATGGGCGTGGTGGTTGGCAGGATTGGGTTAGAATCTGGGTCTGGATTCCAGAACAAACCAGGTTGTGGTGGGAGAGACGGAACTGGGGCTTCGGTTGAGAACAACTTCGCAGGCTTGAATTCATATGCAGGAACTGCCATGCGGTCCAGGGGGTGGATTCCACTTCGACGGAAGGCATTGGTGATGGTTTCACATTTGAATGCACGTGCTCAAGCAGTAGAATAGACAACAAGTAGATTGTTCTTTGTAACATGTTGGCCTCGTACGTTCAACTACATATCAACATCTCAATCAACAGACGATACAGCATCCGACAGTTTCTTCACTCACCTCCTGAACCTCCTTCTTCCAGTACAAAGACAAGGGTTTGAAGACACCAACATCACATGGTTGGAGTGCGTGAGTTGTGTGAGGGGGAAGGCAGAGAATGATGATACGATGCTCCTCGGCAAAGCTGGCAAAGCGATGATAGGCTGGCTACCAGACACGCTCTGCACCAGCTCTGTAAGGGCGTATTTTTGCGCTTTTTACAGAGTTTACTCTTGAACCATTTGGTGTATCGTGTCGCGGTTGACAGTGTTGCGCTCAGTAGGGCTTGAGGGTCTACTGCCCAGTCGGCAACTGTGGATAGTGTCGACGATAGCAAGGCAGTCAGACCACTACTGTGGAATTGGTCTTATGAGTCTATACCAGGCTCAGGGCTAATAGTGACAAACGCTTGGACCGCGACAATCCCCCAAAAGGGATCTTTGTCGCGGCAACTTCTCAAAAGGGTCATTCTCTGCAGATGAGAACTTGGGCTGAAGGGCTGAGCAATGCGCGACAATCTCAATATTACAACTACTACTGGACAGGACTTGGTGTTACAAGATTGAACCAATCTTGTCGCGGCAACGCCCGGTTTTGGGTTGGACGTTTCCTCAGATCATGCCACGGCGATGACTTGTCACATGTCAGGATCTATTCGATCACGGGACATTGTGGACGCGTCGCGGTGACACTTCCAAGTGTCATGGCGAGTCGCGCCCATACCCAAACACACTAGAATTGACACGGGCTAGATCCGTGAACCAAACCATGTGGGGAACGACTGGCGTGCCTAGGGCCATACGGCTTCTTGGGGCACCCACATTGGACTCACCCGCCAAGACATACCTGTTGGCCAATCCAGCACGTCGTATTCCAAAAGTATGATGCAGTGGGTTGACCCACATCAAAAGTACCATATGGACTATGGGGTGGGGTCCTGATCACTCAGGACCTGTCCAATCGTTCAACTTTTCATTACTCTAAAAGGCAACCAATCTTAGATAGCGTAGCTGCTATGCAGTTGTACAGGACTTTACTAAGCAGCGTCGTAGACAGTACAAGTAGCACATCGTTTCTTTGTATTAGGGAGCTTTCCCCCGGACTGTGAATCACTCTCATATCAGATTGTTTTGTACAATTTGCGTGCCACGTGATTCCACCCTAAGAAGTTCTGCTACCCCTGCCCAGGTGCGACGAGTTGCTCCCTGAGCACTTGTAGCTACTGTGATTTGAGTTTGAAGTTGAGATATCAGAAAGTCGGATTTGCCGCATCTGGTTTAGTCGCGGCATTTAGTGTCGTCGCCTTTGGGCTTTGTTGAGATCGTTTCCACACCTCTAGTTTGGCAGTGCATCGACTAGTTATGCTCGGGTTGTTTGGTCAGTTGGCAGTGCGTCGACTTGAGAACTTTGGTTCCACACTTCTTGCTTGGCAGTGCATCAACAAGTTGTGCTTGGGTTTTGGACATTGGATATTGACTGTTAGTTGGCAGTGCATTGATGTGGCATTTTGGTTTACTAGTTGGCAGTGCGTCGACTCAGTACTTTGGTTGTGTCAGTTGGCAGTGCGTCGACTTGGCATTTTGTTCTACTAGTTGGCAGTGCGTCGACTCAGTATTTTGCTGCATTGGTTGACAGTGCGTCGACTTGATATTTGGGCTTTGCGTCGCCATCTGGACGCTGTCGCTACAAGGGATCTTAACACTTTGTATTAAGTTCTGACTTGTGATATTGTTGGTTGTGGTTGGATTAGTGTTGGGTTTTGTTTGTATAGAAGATATTGGTTGAGACACCACTGTTTGCTATATATATAAATTCTTGTCTTCGACTTTGTCTTCCGCGACTATTGGATCTGCGTCTATTGAGAGTTGTGATACTGGTGCTCTGTCCACCCCGAAGCCCTCGCATCTTTCACACACTGAGAAGCTGATTACGAGGAGTGTGAACGTGTTGATATTTGGGTTTACTTTCATTGTAGATTCACTTGTGAGCACGCCCTCAGCATTTCAGCGGTTTTTTGGGTTCAGTCACATAAGCCTTATCTATGAAGTTGAAGGTCTTCATTATAATTACGAGGGTCCTTTAGTTAGATGTCTCACCATGTGAATCAGATGCTGGAGCAAATGGCAGAACTGGCCTCTGCTGCCTCCACAGGTTATCACTTGAAGAGTCTGAATGAGATGACAATGTAACAGATAGATGTTCTCATAGATAACTATGTTCTGCTATTTATACATCTGCATGCTAGTTTGATTGCAATAGAATGTTGAATTCAGAGAATGGGGGACCCTGGAGGCACTGGAGGCGCATGCAAGATCCAATCAATGTCATCAATGCTATCAATGCCATCAATAGCATCAAGAGCATCACCGATCATTGGTAGATTGATCAGCCAATCAAATCATGAATAAAGATCGAACATCTAGTATATTCATTCCTGAGAGACACAGACTAGATGTATGCTCATACTGAAAGTGGACTATTGGTCCCAGGACATGCCCCAGTGACATATTGCATCCTTGTCTCAAGAACATATGATTGAAATTCGGAGTTTGCAAATGAACTGAAAGTCAACTGAAGATGAGTGAGTGGTACAGTGGAGTACTTTCAGCTCATTTGCCAACTCCGATTTTTAATCATATGTCCCTGAGACAAGCATGCAATATGTCATTGGGGCATGTCCTGGGACCACTCATCCACCATCAGCATGAGGATATATGTAGTCTGTGTCTCTCAAGAATGAATATACCCAATGTTTGACCTTTATTCATCATCTGATTGGCTGATCAATCTACCAATGATCGGTGATGCTCTTGATGCTATTGATGGCATTGATAGCATTGATGACATTGATTGGATCTTGCATGCGCCTCCAGTGCCTCCAGGGTCCCCCATTCTCTGAATTCAACATTCTATTGCAATCAAACTAGCATGCAGATGTATAAATAGCAGAACATAGTTATCTATGAGAACATCTATCTGTTACATTGTCATCTCATTCAGACTCTTCAAGTGATAACCTGTGGAGGCAGCAGAGGCCAGTTCTGTCATTTGCTCCAGCATCTGATTCATATGCTGAGCTGTCTCCATAGAGGACCCTTGGCTTTCAAATAAGACATCTGACATTGAACACATAGTTTCTGCTGCTAAATCCAAAGAAACTGCTTTTAGTCCCCAGCTGTGGAGGCTGTGGAGAGCCTTTCTGCAATCTGCTCCAGCATCCAATTCACATGTTGAGCTACCGCTCTAGGGGATCCTGTGTATCTCAATGAAGATAGATAATGTCATGAACACGGTTTGTGTGGCTGAATCTACAATAACCGCTTTTGATCCCCAGCCCTGGAGGTGGTGGAGGCTTGTTCTGCCACTGCACCAGCATCTAATTTATATCCTGGGCTGTTGTTTTGACAAAGCATAAGCATCAAATTGATCTATTGAAGCGGAATTCAAGGGCCTGTGGGCTACCCAACACCTTTTTTTCTGCCCCTGGGAGGTCATGGAGGCCATAAACCATCCCTTCAGCAACATCTCATTTTTTGCATGTGGGCACAGCTACCTCATGCTCAATCTTAAATTAATACATATACTGTTGCTCTATGCACCTGAGGAGTGCTCACGTACTCAGATCCCGAATTTTGTGCACCCAGTGGTCTGCCATTTGCAAGCAAGAAATACATGCTTTTGAGAGGTAAGACATTGCTGAGGCTTTATACTGACTACTACAGCATATATCAGCACTCAGGCCAATCCCTAGCCTACCATGCAGGCAGTGGACAAATGGCCAGGCAGCGTCCCAATTAGGAAGGCGCCTCCAGGATGGCCTCCAATCAGGGGGGGTAGGGGGTGGTTTGATGGCCTCCGGAGGGGGCGAGGAGTAACGAGAATTGTAGGACTAGGACTGGCAGCCCAGTCCTACTCCGTGAAAGTTGTTAGCACAGGATGGTCTATCGCAATCCGATTTGAGATAAGCCCAGTCCTACAGGAACACAACCCCACATCAATCTTGCGTGATTGGACTAGACCGGACTTGAGACGTCACAGCCAACATGCGGTGCCTGAAAGTTGTCGCCTATTGGAGACATTTTATCTTCTGGCATGATGAGGGTATGCAATAAAGAAAAGGATGCAATTCTCAACATGGCCGTGTAGGACTCGAAAGAACGCAATAAATAACGCAAAAAAACACGTGTTGAACGCGTGTTGATGGGCATAGTGAATTTCATCACCATCGGGTAGCAATTTCAAATTATCGTGGTATAAAGCTTGCAGTAATCGATAAATCCTCACGTTCCCAATGTTGAATTTCCAGGACTCCGTGGAGGCCATGCCAATGAGGACTATTCGCGATTATCGCGAACACTTACGTGACTTGTCCCACGGTTGAAATAGTCTGACATCACTCCTTCAGATGCACTCAAAGCTTGTTACTCAGGCTACGCACGATCCACATCTCTCTATGGATTGTCCTGAACGCTGGATAACCTCCCATGGATTTCAACTGTTCTTGCAGTTTGACAGCGCAGTACCACTCATGGATCCGTTGGAGGCATCGCGACGAGATCTCATCACATTCCGAGAACAAGTGCGTGTTTTATGGCTCATTATAGCGTTCCCTGATTTTCCTAGATCTTACCTCCGGACCTGCTCAGCCACGCGTTCTTTAGCCTCGATAACGTTGAAGATTGGGTGATGCCGGGTCCATTCACGACCTTCACTCGATTGGAAATGGAGCGGTCAAGATATTTCCCACCTACATTGTCCCAGCAGGACCCTTTATTCCGACCAAATAGCTCCATGTCAACAAACACACGCTCTGAAGCCGGTTCAGAGGTTTTCTCCGAAGGTGAAAATGTGTAGCGGTAGACGCCATCAATTGTTCCTCTGTCTCAAAATGGCATTAGATCCGCCGCCGCTTTCTGACTGCTCTCGTCCTGGTAGTGCCATGTCTATTCGTTCGGAATCTTCACAAGGTATGTCTTTCTGAGCTGTGTGCCTCATGTACAATTGATGACTCGAGATACAGCGTCTCAGTTGCCTCTTTCTGCTTCATCGCTGCCTGATGCAGCTCAATCTAGTGAGTTTGCATCCATTCTTGATCATATTAACATTGAAACCTTTCAAGACAAGTTCCATCCTATCCGTCCAAAGCCGGCCCGAATGCCACGTCAACCAAGGAAAGCGCAACGAGAGGAGCGCAAAGGCATGATCGCCATCTCGAGAGAGCCATGGGTTCATGAGTTACGAACCATCAAGGCCATTCCTGACACCTGGGACGTATCAAGAGATGACCACCGAGTTGCATATCTTGTGGACATGTCCGAGGCTTTGGAATTGCTTCGTGATGATAAAGGTATTGTTCAATCAATTCAGGCATATATTCGGAAGCAGGTGTGTTTGATACAGTTCTATGCAGCCCAGTTCCTCATTTCGTGGCCGATGTTCATAGGATCAAGACTCTTGGGCTGGGAAGGGATCTGGCGGGAGTCTGAAAGGCGACACTGACGTCTTGGCGTTCCCCGGAGAACCAGGGAAAGCTGTCCGTTGTCGTCGTGGACAATTCGGCTGTGGAGGAATGTGGAAGTGCAAGTTTCTTGATCCCCAACTCCTCGAGAATTGCGAGAGATACGAGGTGGACGACACAGAACGTCAGAAGCTCTCAGCATTAGTATTGGAGGCCAACGAACATGAGAGCGAAACAGAGTGGACAGTGATCGCTCAGTAATGTTGATCTTTGAATTCAGTTCTACACCTCTGACGTGCTGTAGATTCTTCCGGTATGTCAAAGGCCTGAAGTGTAAAGCAAAAGTAAATGGTGTCTCGTGTTTGGGTACTGCTGTGGTTGTCCCATACAAAACGGTTTGTCTCCTTCGATTGAACAGGGATATAATTTTTCTTACCTAGTTTACAGCCAATTCCTGGGCAGAACAAGTATTTTATTGGCTGTAGCGCATGGTCTCCTCAGGCCAACGAATGACAGAAGCATATTTCTGATTGCCTTCGACCTCACATCAACGAGGACTTGTTTCGTTATGCCATGGATCATGACGGGTTACTTCCAAACTCCCCCACTACTCACAACTCCTGTTGCTTCACTGCACACCCACGCTTTGGTTTACTCAACTGTGGTGCGTTTTCTTCTCATCTAACTGCAATGTTCTGAATTGGAACCAGCTTATTCTCACATGATTGAGGGCCAAATCAAGATCAGACAAATGGTTCCACACAAATGTCCCTGTGAGATGCTCATATTTGAGCCAGTCAATCCGGCTCCAGCTCTAGCAAATAAAGCCATCATCTTCATTTGTAAACCGCACAGTCACCCCATCTATCCCCGAACAAAGCCTAGTTCGGCTGATCGTCAGAAGCTGAATGCTGCAATTGATGCTGCCGGACTCGGTTCTGTTACGACTCAGAAACTACTGGATGGTTTGTTACATTCGTTTCATTTTGCGGCTGTAGCTCATTGATGACTTTCATATCAATTCACAGCGTCTTCAACACGAGATCTTTAAGGAGGAAAGCGTGTGAGTGAGGAGAGTCCTGCCTTTGCAGATAAGCGTCTCGTAAGGGATACAATTGCAAAGCGCCAAGGGGAAGCTTATCCGCACGGCATGGGATGGCTGGGTGAGCTGTCTACCCGCATTCTTTCACAAATTTGGTCACTAATAACTCGTCGAAAGGTGTTGTCAACCGATTTACGACCATTGACCAGAAGAAACCTCCCGTGGAGCAGTACATACACTCGGTTATCAGCAAAAATTCACGACTTGCTGTTATGATGCATCCCATGCTTGCTCAACGTGTCCATCACATGACGGCCATCATGTTTGATTATGCATACAAGCGAATCGAAGGGGAACTGAATGAATGTGACGCTGCAGGATTTTCGAATTCACTCAATACTTGTGAGTGAGAACTGCTCAAAGCACTCTGTCTGCTTTTTGACATTTTATGCCGCAGGGATTCTCTTTGGCAGCGTAATTGGTGACGGCCTTGATTCTGCATCATAAAAAACGATGTTTTCAGAGTTTTGGGACGCAGTCGAGAGCTGTACTGGCCAAACTCTGAAGCTGGCGCCGTTCTATCCAGATGCAAAACTCAAGGTCATTGTTCTTGATGGCGACATTGCTCAAGCGCTTGGACTTGGCATGTTTCTTGTCAACTACAACAAGCCAGAAATCAGCAGAATCCACACCACTGATCCAGCCGAGATCATCTCCTACTCTCTCAAGATGTGTTCGGTTCACTTTCAACGGTGCGCATGTCCATCAAATATTGGCGTTGACACATTCACTCATACACCACAGTCATATCAACGAACTCCCGAAAACCATCCCCTTGAATATAATTGCGCTTGCAAAGTCGATCTTGACTGCAAAAACTCAAGAGGAGATTGATCACTGGCATTCCGTGATGTCTTCGCAAACTGTCACTGAGCTCAAGAGTTTGTGCTCTTCCAACTTCGAATAATACTCTCTGACTTATTTGCTAGACTGGTATGAGCATAAGCTTCATAATCCCCTCATTTTTCGCGCCATCAACCAGTCGCTCTCGAAGATTCCTTTGGGAATTTGGAATACAACACCGGACAGTACCAACTACGTCGAGTCGGCACATGCCACCCGAAATGCAGAGACTTCAATCCACCTAAGTCCCTGACGGGCAATTGAGACGTGAGACTGTGAAGCCATCAATTATTCATTTACTTATCTCTATTTACAGTGCTGAGGAGCGAGACAACATCCGGGTGAGAGAGCTTCTGCAGATTGAGCTCGAAGGTGTCGGCCCAAAACGCAACAATGACATCTACAACCGTGAGAAGCGAGGGCTCCAGCGCCGCCAGTGGACTTTGCGAAAACAGGTGCAACGTGACGCCAATCTCAACAACTACGACAATCTTCGAGCTGAGATCGAGCTCATCGGAGAACAGAATCAGGTCTCCCTTGACAGGGAACGTCAGATTCGTACTGATATCCAACGTCTGCAAGGAGAACTTGCAATTGATAAACGTCGTCATGAACTGAAGCAAGAAATTGCTCAGTTGCGTGAGGAGGCTGCAGCGGAGGCCGCGCTTCGTCGAAACCTCCGGATCCAGAAAGAGGAGACCGATGCGAAAGCCAATGCCCTCCGCGCTACTTCTTTATCTGGTGTTCGGATACAGGGTTGTCGCAAGGATTCTAGACCAAGCAACCCAGACACGGCAGCGACTGATCGCAGCGGCATAGACTGTGAGTATTTGAACCATGTTTCTTGTTTGTGGCACTCAAGCTAGGATAGGTTCAACTACAACCGTCGAAAGTGTGCACGAAGACATGCCCAATGGATCATTGTTTGGTCTGTGGATGCATTGAGTGAGAGAAGGAGATCAATGCATCATCTTGTGAGGGAGAGAGCCGAAGAGCAGGGGGTGGCTGTGAGCTCACTCTCTCCTTCCACCCACCTGCCGGCGATCTCATCCTCGACAAATTCCCATTTCGGCGCTCTTATTACACACTCTTTAATGCTTCTATATGACTGACTATCACCCAGAACTCGACACTATCTGCAGAAATCTCTGTACACTACAGAATCCATCTCAAGCTCGAAATTTGGATGCTATTTGAGAGTGTCTCTGGGCCTACACCCCAATTCCATTCACAGAGCTGAGTAGTTCCCTCTCTTCTCACAGTTGGAGCTCGACATATCCACTGCTTGTTGACTCGATCCTGGCATTAGAACGACGCCATCTACATCCCCCAGCCTTCAGAACCCTCCCCTTTCCGCCCACTTTGAGCTGCCGACCCCCCCTGATCTTCCAGACAGTAATCCCAGTCCATTCCTTCGAATTCTGGCCGCCCATTCGCTACGAAATGCCCTGCCCCATACCCTGGAAGCTGCGAATGCCTCTTCGCTTTAGATGCACGCTTATTCGGGTTTCCCTCCCTCTCTCATTGGGCGCTCAAATCCTGCGATTTAATCGCACTTGGTGCGATATTATCGCATATTTTCGTTCTTTTGGGTTCCTGGCGTTGTCTAACAACGCTGCAGGGACGTTCTATGGTCTCAGCTCATTCTGGACCGTTGGTCTTGACCCAGCCGCTGGCCTGGGCCGCATAGCGTCAATAATTACTTCGAATTTAGTGAGTTGTAACTGTTGTGCATATTTTGCATGATCTCTGCTGCGCATCTCCAGTGTTTTTGCTTCTGTGCATATCATGCATGTTCCTGCCCTGCACTCTGTGCATTTTTAGACGGCGCATAGCCTGCGCTGCGCATATCCTGCGTTTTTACGGTGTGCATATCGTGCATATTTCGACTGCATATCGTGCATTTTCGACGGTGCATAGCCTGCACATTTTCCAGCATGCATATCGTGCATTTTTCGAGCGTGCATAGCCTGCACTTGCGCATAGCCTGCGCTGCGCATATCCTGCGTTTATACGGCGGGCATATCGTGCATGTTTCGACTGCATATCATGCATTTTCGATGGTGCATAGCCTGCACATTTTCCAGCATGCATATCGTGCATTGTTCGACTGTGCATAGCCTGCACTGCGCCTATCGTGCGCTGCGCATATTCTGCACCCTCCCTGTCGTGCATATCGTGCATTTCGCGACCGTGCATAGGCTGCACCTGCACATATCCTGCACTTGCGCATATTCTGCGCCTTTCCTGTGGTGCATATCATGCATCTTTTGACTGTGCATAGCCTGCACTTGCGCATATCGTGCGCTGCGCATATTCTGCGTATATTTTTGGGTGTGCATATCGTGCATTTTCCACTGTGCATAGCCTGCACTGCGCATATCATGCGCTGTGCATATTCTGCGTATTTTCTGGCGTGCATATCCTGCATTTTGAGTGTGCATAGGCTGCACCTGCGCATATCCTGCACCTGCGCATATTCTGCGCCTTTCCTGTGGTGCATATCATGCATCTTTCAACTGTGAATAGCCTGCACTCGCGCATATTGTGCGTCTGCATATTTTTGGGTGTGCATATCGTGCATTTTTCACTGTGCATAGCCTGCATTGCGCATATTCTGCGCTGCGCATCTTCTGCGCCTTTCCTTGGTGCCTATTGTGCATTTTCTTGACTGTGCATAGTCTGCACTTGCGCGTACTCTGCGTATTTTTCTACTGGGCAGACTGTGCATTTCTGATGGTGTATAGCCTGCACCTGCGCCTATCATGCGCTGGGCATATTCTGCACCTTTCCTTGGTGCATATCGTGCTTTTCTCGACTGTGCATAGCCTGCACTGCGCATATTGTGCGCTGCGCAAATTCTGCGTATTTCTGGGTGTGCATATCGTGCTTTTTTGACCGTGCATAGCCTGCACTTGCGCATATTGTGCGCTGCGCATATTCTGCGTCCTTTCTGGCGTGCATAGCGTGCCTTTTCGACTGTGCATAGCCTGCACTTGCGCCTATTGTGCGCTGGGCATATCCTGCACCTTTTCTTAGTGCATGTCGTGCATTTTCGACTGTGCATAGCCTGCACCGTGCATATCGTGTGCTGCGCATATTCTGCGTCCTTTCTGGCGTGCATATTGTGTATTGTGCACTGCGCATATCCTGCGTATTTTTGGGTGCGCATATTGTGCATGTTTTGAATGTGCATAGCTTGCACTTGCGCATATTGTGTGCTGCGCATATTCTGCATATTTTGGGCGTGCATATTGTGCATGTTGTGCATGTCGTGCAATTTTTGACTGTGCATAGCCTGCACTTGAGCATATTGTGCGCTGCAATTATTCTGCGTCCTTTCTGGCGTGCATATTGCGCACTCTTTGATCGTGCATGTTCTGCGTATCTTTTGGGCGTGCATATCGTGCATTTTGAGTGTGCATAGGCTGCGCATGCGCATATCATGTGCTGCGCATATTCTGCGTCTTTTCTGGCGTGCATATCGTGCATTCATCAACTGTGCATAGGCTGCACATGCACATATCATGTGCTGCGCGTATTCTGCGTCTTTTCTGGCGTGCATATCGTGCATTCTTCAACTGTGCATAGGCTGCACATGCGCATATCGTGCGCTGCGCATATTCTGCGTATTTTTTGGGGCATGCATATTGTGCATGTCGTGCACGTCGTGCAATTTTCGACTGTGCATAGCCTGCACTTGCGCATATTCTGCGCCTTTTCTACGAGCCATGGCACTAAGATTTAGGATAATGAACGATGGCCCTAGCCATAGGAAATCCATGATAACGTTTGGCTGTAGCCATGGCCGCTCCATGTGACATGGCCATCAATGCACGTGCCACAGAGCCCAAATAAGGAAATGACTTAAGCGTGAATTGAACGGTTGCCCTTCAAAAATCTCAAACGCATCTGATGCATAACCACTACACCATGCATCTGTTCAATCTCATGTCATTTTCCTCCATAGGTCGGGCACTTGAAATGCTTTGGGCACAAAGCCAGGTGAACTACCCTTACCACCTAACCTCCCAACCAAACCAAGCCTAACCAAACCAGAACCTATCTCTAACCCAAACTTAACCTTTGAAAATGACGATATATGTCCCTAATCCTTAGCGCTAACCCTAGACACGAACCCTAACCCAAACCCTAACCGGCTAACTAGCGGGCCGCAGAGGCGCCCGCCTGTGCCTGCCCATCACAGAAGTTCCTAGATTGTCAGCCGAGTCACGTGCTGTGGTGATTGCATCGAATATCTGTAGCCTAACACCATGGCCCCAGCCATGCCATGGCTACAGCCATACATTATCATGGATTTCCTATGGCTACAGGCATGAATTATGCTAAATCCTAGTACTATGGGTGTTTCTACTGGGCAATATCCTGCGTATTTTCAGTGGGCATATCGTGCATTTGATGGTGCATAGCCTACACCTGCGCATATCCTGCGTATTTTCGGCGTGCATATCATGCATTTTTGATGGTGCATAGCTCGCACATGCACCATTTGTGTGCTGCGCATGTCCTGCGCATTTTCTGGCACGCATATCGTGCATTTTGAGTGTGCATAGGCTGCACATGTGCATATCATGTGCTGCGCATATTCTGCGTCTTTTCTGGCGTGCATATCGTGCATTCTTCAACTGTGCATAGCCTGCACTTGCGCATACCTTGCGCTGCGCATATCCTGCATATTTCCGGCACGCATATTGTGCATTTCGACGGTGCATAGCCTACACCTGCGCATATCATGCATATTTCCTGTGGTGCATATCGTGCTTTTCAATAGCCTTCCCTTGCGCATATTGTGCACTGTTTTTCTCCTGTGCATATTCTGCTTTTGACAGTGCATAGCCTGCACTTGCGCATATCCTGTGTATTTTCTACTATGCATATCGTGCTTTTTTGGCAGTGGATAGTATGCACCTACGCCTATTTGTTGCCTGCACCCACGCATATTGTGCACTGTGCACATCCTGCACATTTTCTGGCATGCATAGCCTGCACCCACACAAATCGTGCGCCGTGCATAGCCTGCACATTTTCCTGTGTGCATATCATGCATAATTCGACTGCATTTCGTGCATTTTTGACAGTACATAGCCTGCACATGCGTATATTGTGTACTGGGCATAGCCTGCACATTTTCCGGCGTGCATATCGTGCATATTTTACTGACACACAAGTTGTGCTGCTTTCTTTGGGTGAGCCGGCGTTGTTCTGGCTGGGCAGCACGTTTTGGGGTCATCCGCACCCCGCCGGCTTTGCGCCCTGGGCTCAGCTCCCACACCCAATCACACTACTGTTGTGCAACACAGTATTTTATTTGATGAAATGTCTGGCCAGCAAAGGCTCAACTGAAGAAGATGGATGCATTGAGTGAGAGAAGGAGATCAATGCATCATCTTGTGAGGGAGAGAGCCGAAGAGCAGGGGGTGGCTGTGAGCTCACTCTCTCCTTCCACCCACCTGCCGGCGATCTCATCCTCGACAAATTCCCATTTCGGCGCTCACCCACCCACCCACAGCCTGTTTGATTTTTGATTGCTGTACAGCAGTAGAGCAGAGTCTGCGGGGTCATCCGCACCCCGCCGGCTTTGCGCCCTGGGCTCAGCTCCCACACCCAATCACACTACTGTTGTGCAACACAGTATTTTATTTGATGAAATGTCTGGCCAGCAAAGGCTCAACTGAAGAAGATGCTATTTAATCTCGTCTCTTTGGTCCAGGCATAAGTTGACCATATTATCAGATGGCGTGGACTGGGAGGTTCAAAACGATATTTACCAGCCTCCAGCACCTTGGACACCCCACATTTGTACCTCGAGAGGTACCTTTTTGAGGCCCAAAAAAGGTACCTCAGTGGTAGTGGGCAGCCGGGCGCCCCCCAATGCTCTGGGGGGCCCCAGCTACATTTTTGTGGGCGTCCAGCGGGCGTCCCTGGGCGGGCATGTGGGCGGGCCCATGGCTCCTGGGGTCCTTGTAGCGCGCGCAGCGCCAGAAAAATTTCCGTTTTTTGACCTATTTGGGAAGTTAAAGTCAAGTATATATTTTCAATCTATTCAATAATACAGGCGTACAATGTACATAGGAGCTAAATTTATCCTTTGCAGTCTAATCAATAATACGGGTGAGTGTATGCAATAATATTGATTTGACGCACGCAAAAATCCTTATTGCTTTTGTCATACATATATAAAATCACCATTGAATGTACATAAGGGCTGTTTGAAACACTTGGAAGACATTCCTGTCAAGAATATATGGGGCCGCTTTCTCATGGGCTTATGAGTGACTTCAATCATATGCATCCACAACATTTTATGCGGTAGATATCATCATATCTGTTTTGATCGAATGTTGATTTCTTCTTATGGACATAAGGTGATTCCCAGCGGACCACCACATGTGACCTGCTCAAAACCCGGGAAAGTGTGGGCCCGCCCATAGAATAACGGGCCCGCCCAAATAAACATGGGGCGCCCACAGAATTACGGGGCCGCCCACAGAATACCGGGGCCGCCCAAATAAGTATGGGGGCGCCCAGAAAAGTATGGGGCCGCCCACAGACGCCAAGAGAACTATGGGGCCGCCCGCAGACGCCAAGAGGACCATGGGCCCGCCCGCAGACGCCAAGAGAACTATGGGCCCGCCCACGGATGCCAAGAGAACCATGGGCCTGCCCACGGATGCCAAGAGAACCATGGGCCCACCCGCAGACGCCAAGAGAACTATGGGCCCGCCCACGCATGCCAAGAGAACTATGGGGCCGCCCACCCATACACGCGTATTAAAGTGATACCAAATGTTCCCGTGTATCAAACCTTGATTGGCGCACTAGGTCACAAACCTCTTTTGCCCACTTGAGATTCTACGCTATGTTGATGCACAGCAGGGACCCACAAGAAATTTACATTTGCAAACACGAGTAATTAAAAATGCTCGGGCTGTGCAGCCGTGCAATGAGTGCGTGCCCACCATTTCAGTGATCATTACGGAAGATTGGACTCGGTATTATAGACGGTGCAAAGTAAGTACGCTTTTCTCTAGTTGTTGACGACGGCCAGCTGATGGATACTCGTATCATAGGACAACTGGCTGGGCTCTTTGTTCATGATGCCGTCTCCCTCCACATTGACGTCAACATCACTGCCAATGAAGCCAATATCCGGAGGTAGCAACCCTTTGGGCAAGTCAAGATCTGTAATGTATGAGAACTCGCAGTAAGTTTCCTGATGTAGGCAGATCAACCCACCAGGGAATTGTTGTACGAGGCGCTCGAGCTTGTCTAACACCTGCCACAGTAGATGAAATTTGACCTTGTCTGAATGCTCCCTAAGCCTTCTGAGCACGTCAATCACTTTGCGGCACTCCGCTTCGTGGTAGTTACGGCGGCGAATCTCTTCCTGAGGACTGTAAGCTGGATCCCGAAAGTCTTGGGGCCCCAGATCTTTGCGAAACGATTCCTTGTACCATAACATCATTAGATCATGGATGGCGATGCGTAGGTCCGCGCGCAAGATGGGTAGGTAGAATACGTCAGGAAAGCTTTCGTCTTTTATCACTCGGTTCCTCGCTAGACAAGGATCCAAATTAGCATGCCACTTGGTCTATGAGACGGCGGCAACATACTCGCGTGCAGGGGGCAGTTGCTGTTTGAGAGATCGATGGCGCCGTCTATTGCACATTGGCACTGGAATGAGGTGATCAGCGTGGAATCTT
Source organism: Mycena citricolor (assembly GCA_963692855.1). Taxonomy (NCBI): domain Eukaryota; kingdom Fungi; phylum Basidiomycota; class Agaricomycetes; order Agaricales; family Mycenaceae; genus Mycena; species Mycena citricolor. The sequence goes on along the minus strand of CAVNYO010000414.1, from coordinate 186,493 downwards.
CAATTATAGACTAATCATTCCGCAGACCTTACTGATGTGCTTGTCCCCTTGAAGTTCCGCCTCATCACAGCCTTTACAAAAACTCGATGATGATTCGAAGGAATCACCCACGACCCGATACTCTGCCCCATACCATCTCAGAATACGCAGGCGGCATTGAACACAATTCATCCAAAGGTCCCTAGGTGAGAAGGTGCGATACTGCGCCATGGAGATAAGTTGATACTGCTGGACCGAGCAGCCCTGAATCTCTCTACGACGTTCGCAACCATCAGCGACGAGCTGGACATGGACCCGCAGCTTACGTGGGCGATCGGCCAGCGCTGTGATTTGTGGTGTCGTCGTTTTGATGAAACCGAGGGCATTTCGCCCTCCCGCGATGCGGGTAGAGGATCTTGCTTTGGTCGGCGATGTGGGGGCTCGCATAACGGAGGCTCGGGCACAGTGAGGGAGGGTGAAGACATTTGACCAGCTTTGCAACAAGTTTTATGACTGCTGAAAAAGTACGTCAATCTTGATTCAACTGACGCGGATGTACATCACCAAGCGGCCGATTTCACATATTCCATGACCCCAAGGAGATAGCCAATGGTTACCTCAGACATGTTTAGTTCTGTGGGTTCATAGATTAGCCTAGACACGTGCTCTGCATAAGTAATATACAAAGGGGATATACAGGCGACGCAAAATGCACATGGCCATATGGATGATCCGATTCGTAGTGCAAAAAGGGGATAGTTTGTAGTTCCGTAAGGAGCATGTGTCTAAAGTCATTCACGATTATCCATATGTGCTTAGATACCATGAAGCTCTCGCCAATCACCGGCACGCTCGAAAGCGTCCAATTCGTCATAGGGAAAGTACTCCGTGTCAGTCGCAGAGTTGCTGTCTGATGCGCTGTCCTCTTGATGTGATGACCAATCACTCTCCTTCCAGCTGCCAACCGTTGTTCGGGCAAACATATCATCGATGCGGACTTGAAGAAGATCTTCATTGGACGGGCCCCATGCTGGTAACCCGACTGTGGGATACGGCACCTGACGTAGTGGTTTCTCCCATGTGGCAGTCAATTTCATCAATTCGGACTTGCAAAGCTCGAACTGATAGACAATCCCGGCTTCACCTGTGAAGAGATAAGGTCAAACGGAGTGAAGCACAGTCTGAAGCTGACTAGCATGTACCGTCTTCTGCAGCCAACTTGATTCCGCGTGTCAGCACTTCCCATTCCTCGGCCATCCACCAGCGCAAAGCGCGACACTCATGGAACAAGCGCGGCTCCTCCTCGTTACAGCGGTCCTGCTCCAGCATGGCCTGGATTCCCTGACGAACTGCGTCACTTTTCATCCATAGTGGCGGCTCCGTGTCTTCATCTGCGTCCGTTAGGCCAACGTCAAGCCAGATTTCGGCATCAACATCCAAGCCCCATATGTCCTTCTCAACAATTTGTCTAGGTGCAATTGCATTGCGTGGGGCACGACCGAGACGAATGAGCTCCTGCAACTCCGTGCAAAGTCTATTGTACAACCGGCATACATCTTTGATGCTTTGGTCACAGCGTCGCACGGCGTCCTCGATGTGAGTTGTCATTTTGGCATCTCAAGCAATTTCAGAGCTTTGCCGTGGGCCCACAAAGAGATACGTACCTGCTTTGTTTCGATGGAAATGCCGCTCCACTCTGTCAAGCTCGAACTTCCTCTGGCGTGGATGCATTGAGTGAGAGAGGGAGATCAATGCATCATCTTGTGAGGGAGAGAGCCGAAGAGCAGGGGGTGGCTGTGAGCTCACTCTCTCCTTCCACCCACCTGCCGGCGATCTCATCCTCGACAAATTCCCATTTCTGCGCTCTTATTACACACTCGTTAATGCTTCTATATGACTGACTATCACCCAGAACTCGACACTATCTGCATAAATCTCTGTACACCACGGATTCCATCTCAAGCTCGAATTTGGATGCTATATAAGAGTGTCTCTGGGGTACACCCCAATTCCATCCATGAAGCTGAGTATTTCCCTCTCTTTTCACAGTTACAGCTCGACATATACACTGCTCGTCGACTCGATCCTGGCATTAGAACGACCCCATCTACATCCCCCAGCCTTCAAAACGCTCCCCTTGCTGCCCATTTCGAGCTGCCGACCCCCCCTGATCTTCCAGACAGTAATCCCAGTCCATTTCTTCGAATTCTGGCCGCCCATTCGCTCCAAAATCCCCTGCCCCATACCCTGCATGCTGCGAATGCCTCTTCGCTTCAGATGCACGCTTATTCGGGTTTCCCTCCCTCTCTCATTGGGCGCTCAAATCCTGCGATTTAATCGCACCCAGAGCGATATTATCGCATATTTTCGATCTTTGGGGCTCCTTCACTTGTCTGACTACGCTGCAGGGTTATTTCACGGTCAGCCCACATTCTGGACGAGCAACAGTCTCCCCCCTGCAGCCTGCGGACTGGAGCCAGGTTTTTCGCTTGAATTCCGGCGCTTATTCGCTTTTCACTCCCATTCCTATTGGGTGCTCGTTTCCTGCGATTTAATCGCACCCAGTGCGAGATTATGGCATATTTTCGGTCTTTTGGGTTCCTTGCATTGTCTGACAACGTTGCAGGGGTATTCCACGGCGACTCGTCATTCTGGATTGTGTTTTCCTGGGCCAGGCGCTGCTCAATTCCACATAGCGTCAATATTTATGCATATCGTGCATTTTTCGACTGTGCATAGCCTGCACTTGCGCATATCGTGCGCTGCGCATATTCTGCGCCCTCCCTGTCGTGCATATCGTGCATTTTTCGACCGTGCATAGCCTGCACTTGCGCCTATCGTGCGCTGCGCATATTCTGCGCCCTCCCTGTCGTGCATATCGTGCATCTTTCGACCGTGCATAGCCTGCACTTGCGCATATCGTGCGCTGTGCATATTCTGCGCCCTCCCTGTCATGCATATTGTGCATTTTTTGACCGTGCATAGCCTGCACTTGCGCATATCGTGCGCTGCGCATATTCTGCGCCCTCCCTGTAGTGCATATTGTGCATTTTTCAATCGTGCATAGCCTGCACTTGCGCATATCGTGCGCTGCGCATATCCTGCGCCCTTCCTTAGTGCATGTTGTGCATTTTCGACCGTGCATGGCCTGCACTTGCGCATATCGTGCGCTGCGCATATCCTGCGCCCTTCCTTAGTGCATGTTGTGCATTTTCGACCGTGCATGGCCTGCACTTGCGCATATCGTGCGCTGCGCATATTCTGCGCCCTCCCTGTCATGCATGTTGTGCATTTTCGACCGTGCATGGCCTGCACTTGCGCATATCGTGCGCTGTGCATATTCTGCGCCCTCCCTGTCATGCATGTTGTGCATTTTCGACCGTGCATGGCCTGCACTTGCGCATATTGTGCGCTGCGCATATTCTGCGCCTTTCCTGTAGTGCATATCGTGCATTTTTCGACCGTGCATAGCTTGCACTTGCGCCTATTGTGCGCTGGGCATATTCTGCGCCCTCCCTGTCATGCATATTGTGCATTTTTTGACTGTGCATAGCCTGCACTTGCGCATATCGTGCGCTGCGCATATTCTGCACCTTTCCTGCAGTGCATATCGTGCATTTTTGACTGTGCATATTGTGCACTGCGTATATTCTGCGTATTTTCCACTGGCCATATTGTGCATTTTGATGGTGAATCCCCTGCACCTGCGCCTATTGTGCGCTGCACATGTTCTGCGTGTGTTTTACTGTGCATATCGCGCATTTTTGATGGTGCATATTGTGCGCTGCGCATAGTCTGTGTGTGTTTTACTGTGCATATCGCGCATTTTTGATGGTGCATACCGTGCGCTGCGCAAAGTCTGCGTATTTTGGGTGTGCATACCGTGCATTTTGAGTGTGCATAGCCTGCACTGGCTCATATTGTGCGCTGCGCATATTCTGCAGATTTCCTGTAGTGCATATCATGCACTTTTTGACCATGCATAGCCTGCACCTGCGCCTATCCTGCATATTTTCTGGCATGCATATCATGCATTTTCGACTTTGCATAGCCTGCACTTGCGCATATCTTGTGCTGCGCAGAGTCTGTATTTCTGGGCATGCATATTGTGCACGTTGTGCATGTCGTGCATTTTTTGATGGTGCATATTGTGCGCTGCGCATAGTCTGCATATTTTTGGTGTGCATATCGTGCATTTTGAGTGTACATAGGCTGCACATGTGCATATCTTGTGCTGCGCATATTCTGCGTCCTTTCTGGCGTGCATAGCGTGCATTTTCAACCGTGCATAGCCTGCACATGCGCATATCGTGCACTGCGCATATTCTGCGTCCTTTCTGGCATGCATATTGTGTATTGTGCACTGCGCATATTCTGCATATTTTTGGGCGTGCATATCATGCATTTTTTGACCGTGCATAGCCTGCACTTGCGCATATTGTGCGCTGCGCATATTCTGCGTCGTTTCTGGCGTGCATATTGTGCACTCTTTGATTGTGCATATTCTGCGTATTTCGTGGGCGTGCATATTGTGCATGTTGTGCATGTTGTACATTTTCGACTGTGCTTAGCCTGCACCTGCGCATATCCTGCATATTTTCTACTGTGCATATCATGCATTTTCTACTGTGCATAGCCTGCATCGCGCATATCCTGCCCTGCGCATATCCTGCGCCTTTCCTGTGGTTCCTATCTTGCATTTTCGGCTGTGCATAGCCTGCACTTGCGCACATTCTGCGTATTCTCTGGGATGCATATCGTGCATTCTTGATGGTGCATAGGCTGCACCTGCGCATACCTTGCGCTGCGCATTTCCTGCATATTTCTGGCACGCATATTGTGCATTTCGATGGTGCATAGCCTGCATATTTCCTGCCGTGCATATCGTGCTTTTCAATAGCCTGCACTTGCGCATATTGTGCACTGTTTTCTCCTGTGCATATCGTGCTTTAGACAGTGCATAGCCTGCACTTGCGCATATCCTGTGTATTTTCTACTGTGCATATCGTGCTTTTCGGCAGTGGATAGCATGCACTTACGCCTATTCGTTGCCTGCACCCACGCATATTGTGCACTGTGCACATCCTGCGCATTCTCTGACGTGCATAGCCTGCACCCACGCATATCGTGCGCCGTGCATAGCCTACACATTTTCCGGCAGGCATATCGTCCATATTTCGGCTGAATATCATTCATATTTGACCGTGCATTGCCTGCACATGCTCATTTCATGCACTGGGCGTAGCCTGCACATTTTCCGGCTTGCATATTTCGCCTATTTCGACTTTGATTAGCCTAGAATTGCGCATATCCTGCGTTTTCCTGCGGTGTATATCATGCATTTTTGACAATGCATAGCCTGCATCTGTGCATCTTGTGCACTGTGCATATCCTGCACATTTTCCGGCGTGCATATTGTACATACTTTGACGTTCATTAGCCAAGAATTGCGCATATCATGCGCTGCGCATATCCTGCGTTGTTTCCTGGGTGCATATCGTGCATATCTCGACTGCATATCATGCATATTTTGACGGTGCATAACCTGCACATTTGCCGGCGTGCATATCATGGATAATTCGACTGCCTATCGTGCATTTTTGACGGTGCATAGCCTGCACATGCGCATATTGTGTACTGTGCATAGCCTGCACATTTTCCGGCGTGCATATCGTGCATACTTTACTGACACACAAGTTGTGCTGCTTTCTTTGGGTGAGCCGGCGTTGTTCTGGCTGGGCAGCACATTTTGGGGTCATCCGCACCCCGCCGGCTTTGCGCCCTGGGCTCAGCTCCCACACCCAATCACACTACTGTTGTGCAACACAGTATTTTATTTGATGGAATGTCTGGCCAGCAAAGGCTCAACTGAAGAAGATGGATGCATTGAGTGAGAGAGGGAGATCAATGCATCATCTTGTGAGGGAGAGAGCCGAAGAGCAGGGGGTGGCTGTGAGCTCACTCTCTCCTTCCACCCACCTGCCGGCGATCTCATCCTCAACAAATTCCCATTTCTGCGCTCACCCACCCACCCACAGCCTGTTTGATTTTGATTGCTGTACAGCAGTAGAGCAGAGTCTGCGGGGTCATCCGCACCCCGCCGGCTTTGCGCCCTGGGCTCAGCTCCCACACCCAATCACACTACTGTTGTGCAACACAGTATTTTATTTGATGGAATGTCTGGCCAGCAAAGGCTCAACTGAAGAAGACAAGCGATTGCGCAACTTTGTTTTTGCGGCGGCGGCATTGGTGCGTGCCTGAATGTACTTGCTCTTCACTAGCTTGGATGAGTTTGCCTTGTCTTCGATGCCCATGATTGCCTTCTGCTTGCGAACTGATTCCGCAAGTTTCAGGAGCTTTGCGTCGGCTTTTGCGTACTCCTGGACAGCGAAGTCAACATATACCGGATCGGCGTCCTCCTTGTAGATGGCGTCATTCCACTGCGACATTTGGTTCTTCAGCCTATCCATTGCCGCCATCTTCCGTAGTACATCTTGTATGGCAATTTTCCCTGCATGCTTCAATTGACCTGCAATTATGATGAGATTAGACACGGGGAGCGATCAACACGTACGAGGTAATGGCTGGGATAACGTTGCCACCTGTTTGGTGTGCTCTGCGCGAAGAACTGATACAGAGTGCGGGCATTCAGCCAGAACAGCAATTGCGTGCTGTCTGTGGCGACAGCAATCAGTGTAGCGTCAGGCTAGCCAGCTCCCTAATCTGAATAAGTTGCCCTTGTGCATGTGTACAATCTGCGCATCCAGCGTGTAGCGGCGCTTATGATACTGAATATAGATCAGCTAGCATCAACCGATGGAGGGGCAAACACGTACACCACACACACGAAGAAATGAGACGAGATGGCTGAGGGAGTGCCAAAACCGTTCTAGACCCTCCCCATCTGAATAACCGAAAAGAGTGCGGCGTCTTGGGTGATACACTGCTTGGCACGCAGCTCCATGACCGTACAAATGCAGGACGGAAACGGCCCACTCCAGTCTGGTCATGTATTCTGGAGGCAAGAACTCGTATTTGACTGCAGATCGCTGTAACTGGCAGGCAATGTCGTAAAGGAAGCCAACGACAAAATCAGTCGGCAGGTGCTGGAACAGAGCTTCAAGTAGTGCAAACATGTAGAATTGTCGCTCACCGGGTGTCTTAATGTTTGCTAGGAACAGCAGGTTATTGTGACGACACGACAAGCCCATCAGTCCCTTATCATCAAAGAACTGGGAACTGGTCTTTGCTCTAGTCTCATCCGCTGCAGCGAAGGAGCGTATCGAAACAGAGGAATGCTTGGTGCTTCGATCACATCGTCATCATCAACTTCTAATGTCGGTGCAGCAGCTGTGTTCGGGGCGGAACGAGCAGGGCGTTTTCCTTCGACCCAGTCAGCCATCTTCTGCGTCGCTTGGTCGGGCAAGAAAGACGACTTGGGATGCATGCGCTCCGGATCTCGACAGCCTCGGTCCTTGTTCCGTTTCTGCGTGAAGCATGCGTCTCCGCAAACAATGCAATCAAGAGCTACCCGCATGTCCTCCCATTTGCCGCCGAAGCAGGCGGGACATCGGCTCTGGAGGTATTCACTTGGTCGCGGGTGGTCCTCGGGCGGTGTGAATGGATAGGTGTGATGTGATGACTCGGCCACAGGCAATGACGGCTCCGGAGAAGACGCTGGTGGGCGACTGGGCGATGAAGGCAACGACAGTCTAACCGGAGATGATGAAGACGGCAACAAAGATCGTGTCGGAGATGATGGTTGTGCTGCTCGAGTGCGCTTAGTTGGAGAAGCCGGCGGAGAAGAGTCCCACTCCCTGCGGCCTCTCTTCCGCGGAGATTCCTGCACAGAGGTTTGTGCGATCATCGGACCTGGTGTGGTTGGGCATTCATGGTTGTCGTCCTCATTCTGGATCCCCTGCCGCACGGTGGCGAGGATGTTGTCGATGGCCTGATCTGTACTATGGCGCAGCATGACATAGTACTCTAATGCATTGCCAAATTGGCATTGTAGGGATTCCTATGAGGAAAGCATCAGCGCTGGCTCACAGATAGCGAGATAACATCCTTACACGGTTGGGCAGTTTGTAGCCTAGCCTGTCCAGGCACTGCTCAATCGTTTTGGTCAGTGCACGGTTGTTTGGTGCCTGGTTGAGGAACAGATCCTGCGCGAAATCTAGCACTCGCATGTCCACACCCAGGTGCGGTTCAACGGGCGAGCTTGGAAAGAAGCCGCGGGCAACAAGCTGCTGCGTTGCTGGGCGACAGGGACAGTGGTGCAGTGAAACCTTGTCTAAATCTGCAACCTAGAAGCAGAGAAGATGGATGTGCACAAAAGTACCTACCGTGCCAACGAAGGAGAAAGACCTGAATCTCTTTCTGTTTTCCGCAAATGCAGGAGGCCGTAGATGGAGTTGCACGATCAAGGTGACGCAGGCGCTCCGTTCGGTACATGAGATCCACGTAGACAGGCAGTAGGGCGGGAATGGTTTCCATGACCCAGCGCTTAGCCTGCTTCTCTCGGGCCACAGAGTGCGCCGTTGGGGCAGGTACTGCATCGGAATGCAGAGGCGTTATGTAGTGAGCTTCATTGTATACTCCATCGTTGACATGCAGGGATTCCCGGCCCTCGAGATTCTCCAGGCGCGAAGTGTTCAGCGAAACCCGACCTGACCAGGTGGGGCTCTGACATAGTCTTGATACAGTGTTACGCCGTCGGCACAATAAACGGGGGGCGGACGCCAAGCGCCTTGCCGCTGCGGCGGTCGTACACTGCTCAGCGCGAAGGCCTGAGCTTTGATGGGACTCTTCGACGAGTGACGTGGATTGGGCATTGCTGGAACTGTGCAGACACGGGCAGGTCAATGAATAGGCTTATATACTGCACAGTGAAAGCACTCACTGAGATGGAAGACGGGCCTGGCGCTGAGGTGGGAGACAACCGGTCGATGTGACAGCAACAATCTTTAAAATCCCGTTAGCAGACACATTTTATTGCCTTTTGGCTTTCTAGCTTACTCGTCGCAGATTCAGACGCTATTAATTCTATATACCACGTATCACTTCTATGTACTCATGAGACATGACGACGAGATCGTGGACGTTGGGAGCAAAATGCGATTCAGCACTGCCACCATCAAACGATAACAATGACCACAACTGATGGTTGGCAGACCGGGATCGAAATCATGCCGGTCTGCCAACCATCAGTCATGCACAATGCCAAACACTCCGATCAGCGATCGGGATTTCGTCTCTTGCTCTTGAACACCATGGCTCGTAAGTCCAGCTCAGCGTATACCATAGTAGAGCGTGTACATAGTTTGTATTCAGTGTCGGGCTCAAGGCCCTATAAGTCATAAACGATCAAAGCCTGTTAAGTGCCAGACAATAGAAGAATTCAAAGGCGCGGATGAATCTATGCGTAAGTACTAACAGACGCTGCTTGGGCTCGCTAAGCCCCGCCGCTAGCTTCGTCGACCGTCTTCCGGACGCTGCGTGCCCTCACGCTAGCCCTGCGCCTCGTCAGATGTCTAATCTGGGGACAGTGAGTGTCGAGTTGCCTGGCTGCCCTCATTCTGAAGCGCCCTCAGCCTTGCCCCGAAGATTGCATGACTGACACACAATCGACGCGGAGATCACCAAGCGGATTGTTCACCCCCATTCTGGGTCGGCCAGAGACTCCGTTATTCCTTCCTTGCACGGTACGTGCATCTGCTTCCTCTTTGCTGCTCGGTCTCAATACCACGCATAGCCCTCTCCTCCGCAATCTCCGATCCTGCGTGCAGAGACAGCGTCAAGATCCTTGGAGGAGGCAGCTCTGCCTGACAGCATCGTCCAGGAGCAGTCGCATCTTGCTACAGCTCTCGTCCTACCGACCCCCGATGTCTGCAAGCCCCAGGAGTCCGCAGAGGATGGTCAAGATGAAGACCATCGTCGGGATGATCAAGTGCGGGAGAGTGGACCTTCGGCTGCAAGCTCGGTTGCGAAAGAAGGAGAGGTTGAGTCGCAGGGGAATGAACCTGTGCTAGTGGAGGGATGTGACAATCAACCCAAAAGCAAAGTCGAAAAGAGAAGTGAATTCGAAGACTGGAGAATACAACCAAGTAGCTACAGTATTTATCCCAAATCTAGTCTGAGTCATATCTACAACTAATGAGTCATAGGGCTATGTACCGCATGGAACGCTGGTCATGGGTCGTAGTAGAACCTTCTGGAGCATATGTCGCGCAGCCTCGAATCGATGAAGATAATCCCTGAAACCCCTAGTCCGGACCGTCTGATGCCGTGATCCGTGATAAGATAAGTTGTGCCAAGATAAGATAAGATCGTTGATGATAAGATGAAAAAGTGGCCGAACTATGACATTACCCCCTCTCTAGGGTCGATGTCCTCATCGACCAGGCCAATGGGTAAGAAGACGTTCTCGTAAGGGTCGAAGAGCTGTCGTTGGGGGTATGGAAGGCGCTCGTCCCTGGGCTGGTAGCGATGAATGAGATAGTCCCAGTGTCCAGCTTCGAGCGTTGGCAGGAGGCGAATGCGTGTGTCTGGATTTGATTGTTTCCTCTGCCAGTCTCTCAGGACGTCCTTTGCGTGGGTAAGGTGACGTGATGGTTCCCAGGTGTTCTCGCTGTGCGGCCATCCCTTCCATTTGACCAAGTACTGTTTTCCTCGGCCGACTTTTCGCTCTTTCACGATTTCTTCGACTTCCCACTCCTCTGCTCCTCCGATCATCTTGGCCACGGGCCTCTTCTCTCGGCGATGGGGGGGTGGTTCGTGATAGGGTGTCAACAGTGACTCGTTGAACACCGGGTGTCTTCGGTCCGTGTTCGGCAAATCCAGCTTCCATGCGGCCGCTCCAACCTTCTCCAGTATCTCGTAGGGTCCCAATCTCTTGTCGCTCATCTTCTTTGATGGTCTATCCGTCTCGATATTTTCCCCTTCTATGTACACCTTCATCCCAACCTTCAACTCCGGAACTTCTTTTCTTTGTTTATCGTAGTATTTTTTCATTTTTTCTTTCGCTTTTTCCAATGCTGCTTTTGCTTCGTCTTGTATTTCTTTGATTCTTTTTACAAATTCCTCCGCCGACTCGTTCCTTGATTCCATCCGCTGCTCCACTCCCTTCCATGGGTGATATCCGTGATTAGCATAGAACGGCGACATTTTGGTAGACGTGTTCATTTTGTCGTTGTATGCGAACTCCGCCATTCCCAGCCACTCCGACCAGTCCGTCTGATGGTAGTTGACGTAAATGCGGAGATAGTGTTCGATCTCCTGATTCATACGCTCCGTCTGCCCATCCGTGATGGGGTGATATGCGGTTCCCGGATTCATTTCCACGCCCAACATCCGATTCGTTTCCTTCATAAAGCCCTTGATGTATCGAGAGTCCCTGTCAGTGATGATTTTGCGGGGGACCCCGTGATAGCGGAAGATTCGGTCCCTGGTTAGTCGTGCTACTCCTTCGCTGCTGATGTCAGTACTAATTGGTTCGACATGGATCATTTTGGTGAAGGTGTCACACCACACATGAATTGCGTCATACCCGTTACTGACCGGCAGGGGTCCGATCTGATCCATGGAGATGATTTCCCACGGCGCGTTTGGAACTGCATGCGGGTGTAAACTCCCTGTCCTGGCTCTTCTGGTCTTGGTCCGCTGGCACGCTTCGCACGTCTGGATGTATTTCCGAATTTGGTTTCCCATCCTTGGCCACCAGTAGTTCCTTTCCACCATCTCCTGCGTTCGGTTGATCCCGGCGTGTCCGACCAAAGGGGTGTCGTGGTGTAGTCCGATGATTTTGTCCCGCAACTCCTCGTCCCTTGGTACGTAGAGCTTCCCATGGTACGTGATAAGCCCCTCTTCCTTCTTCCATCCGGCGAGTGACTTCTCTAAGGCCGCCTTGACGCTTCCATCAATTGATCGAATGGCCTTGATTTCGTCGATTAGCTGCTGATCCTGTCCCTCGAATGTGACTTCTTGTGATCGGAAGAACTCGGGCTTCAGTAGCGTGACGTCCTTGTTGTCGTTCTTGCCCTGATCGTGATCTGCTCGTCGGGACAGGAGGTCCGCCTTGCGGTTGAGTGCGCCGGGTCGGTGTCGTAAGGTGAAATCGAACTCCGCCAACTCCGTGATCCATCGTGCTTGCCGTCGATTGAGCTTCTGCGGCTTCCGAAAGTACTCGAGATTCTGATGATCGGTGAAGATCTCGAACGTTTCCGTGGCTCCCAGGAGCAACTGCCTCCATTCGTCAAGTGATAACATGATTGCGAGCATCTCCTTGTCGTAGATCTCATAATTTCGCTCGGTTTCGGTCAATGCGTGCGAAATAAATGCGATTGGGCGCCAAATGCCGTCTTGGTTTTGGCTCAAAACTGATCCTGTTGCCCCTTCCGAAGCATCGGCTTCCAGACGATATTGGCCAGTGTCATTTGGCAGTGCTAAGACGGCATCCTCCGCGATTCTCTTCTTTAACCCATCAAACGCCGCATGTTCATCCGGACCCCATGACCATCCTGCCTTCCCTGTCAGCCGCGTTAACGGCTTGGCGACCTCCGCATATCCCCGAACGAAACGTCGATAGAAGTTTGTGAATCCGAGGAAGGCTTGGACTTGTTTGACGCTCTTTGGTTCCGGCCATTCCATCACGCCCTTGATCTTGACAGGGTCCATCCGCATCGAGTTGTGTCCAATGATTACACCCAGGTATTCGATTTCCGTGCGTTCGAACTCGCACTTTTCCGGCTTCAGGTATAATTTGTGCTTTTGGAGCAACTCGAGTACCCGTTTGGTGATTCGTCGATGTTCATCCAGATTTTCTGTGAAGATTAGTATGTCGTCCAGATAAACTACCACATGTCCCTCGTTGATCAGTTCCCGGAGTATGTCGTTCATCATGTTTTGGAAAGTTGCCGGGGAATTTGTGAGACCAAAGAACATAACCAAGGGCTCGTAAAGTCCGCGGTTTGTGCGAAACGCAGCCTTCCACTCATCGCCCTCTTTGATCCGTACGTTGTTGTATCCCCACCGGATGTCTAGCTTGGTGAAGAACTTGGCGCCGCACAGGTTGTGGACCAGTTCGGAAATCAGCGGTAGCGGGTACCGATTTCGGATCGTCATCTCATTCAGCTTCCGGTAATCTTGAACAGGCCGTAGCGAGCCATCCTTCTTCTTGACAAAGAAGAATGCCGATGCCATGGGTGATTTTGATGGCCTGATTCGTCCGCTGGCTAGGTTCTCTTGTAAGAACTCGTCGAGTTTGACCTGCTCGTTTCTCGATAAGGGGTACACCTTGCAGTCCACTGCTTTGGAGCCTGGTTTGAGCTCGATCGCATGATCCCATGCCCGTCGGTCCGGTAGCGAGTCGAATGATTCCTTGGCGAATACTTTGACGAATTCTCGGTATTGATCTGGAATCTTTCCCTCGGTCATTCTCTCCTTCTCCTTTTCCGCTTCTTCTGCGAATTTCTGCGCCGGCGTTTCCTTCAGCCGTAGGTCTACCTCCTTTCCAAAGTCGATCAACAAGATCGATTCTCCCTCTTCCAGATCCGGTGCACCCGCGTCCAGGTCAATTGCATCCATGTCGATCATCGCTTGGTGCTCCTCGTGACCCCTCATTTGACATTGCTCTGGGCATCGGCTGAATCTCATTGTCTGCTCCTGCCAATCCACCTCGGGGTTGTGTTCCGTCAGCCAATCCAGGCCGATGAAGATCCGGGCTTTTCCCAGACACGTCAGAAGGAACGTGCGTGTCTCCACATGAGGGCCGATTCTCATTCTCAAGTCGACGTAGTGTGTGATCCGACCGCTGATGTTCTCGGTGTTGTCGGCGTTACGAGCCACAATGGGTTGCGGAAGCTCTTGGATATCCAGCTTTTCTGCCCGTGCGTAGTCGGTGTCGATGCAGCAGGTACTGCAGCCACTATCGAGCAGCGCCTTGACTCCACGCGTTTTCCCTGAGTCCAGGCCCGTGATCTGGACATATACGTCCATCGAATGCCTCTTTCTTTCGGCTTGGTAACTGCGCAATTCCTGCGCCAATCTGCTGGGCTGGGGGCCTTTCTGTTTCTCGGTCGCCAATTTCCTCTGGATGGCATCTGGCACCCTGGTGCGTTTGGGTGCTTCTGGAACCTCGATTTTGGCAGATTCCTTGGGCGCTTCCTCCTTTTCCAAGGATCGAGCCTTCGGAGCGATGCTCCCCTTTTCGGTCTTTGTTGACGTGGTTCCTTCTCCACGAGCCATAAATACGTAGGAGTCTAAAAATAATTTATCTGCAGCTTTCTGATCCTTTTTATCTTGTAAGTATTTTCTATTTAGAGCTATCTTTTCCTGGCGTTCCTTTTCCATCTCGGCAATAAGAAAATCGTGAATATTTGTACGTAGTGAGTCTGAGATCGTGTATGTAGATGAAATATTGTCCGTATCTTTAATCGAAACAAGTACAGAAAATCGTCCATAGTCCGGACGCTCCACCTCCTTGGCTAGAGGAGTGGAGCGCTTCAAAAACCCTTCTCGCGCAGCTTCTCGGCAATCTCCTTCAGGAACTCGTTGTCCTTGTCCCCGTTCTCGATTTCTTCCAGCATTGTGGCCCGATTGAAGAATGTGCGCTTCTTCTTGGGCTCCGGGCAGTTCCGTGCAATGTGCCCGGGCTGCTGACAGTTGTAGCAGATGATATTGCGGCCGCGGGCGTGGGTACGATCGATTTCCATCGGAACCGGTTCGTTGGCAGCGGGTCGGGCCGGAGCGGGTGTGGGCGCCACTGGTGCCGTTTGGGGACGGAACTGGGGAGGTGGTCGTTGTGTGGGGTGCCCATACGACGCTTTGCGCAGCTGGTCACGCAGAGCATTGGCTTCGATGTTGATGCACCAGGCTTTGAACGCTCCATAGGCCTTGGGCAGAGGGACACCGGTGTTGTAGAGACGGCTGGCGATCTCGCTGCTGAGTCCGCGCTCCAGGAACTCGATGAGGATATTATCCTGGTCCCCCTTCTTGTATTCGCCTTTGTCGTCGGTGGTGTCAACCACATTGTAGCCTGCATCCGCGGCCAACATCTCAAAGTCGGAGATGTAGTCCGCGAAGGACCGTTTGTTTTGACGCAGGGCCATAAGCCGAGCAGCGGCGACTTGTTCCGCATTGGAGTCCCCGAACGCCCTCTGAAACTCCTCCAGGAAGTTCTTTGATGTGACTCCTGCCTTCAGTCCCTGGAAGCCATCGAAGTTGTGCTGCTTCCAGTTCATCGCCCATCTCGAGGCAGCGCAGCTCGTGCCGTTCTCGTTACGGAGGTAGGAGAGGACAAAGAGGATTTTGGTCTCATCTTGTGAGAACTCCGATCGATAGGCACCGATGTAAGTGGTGCACGCGTCCACAAAGCCCAGGTATTTGGACTTGTCGCCATCAAAGTAGGGGGGGTTGGCGGCGAGGGTGATGCGGTGATGCCCTGACATGGTAGGGGCAGGCGTGTGAGGTGGAGGCGAGGGTGGTTGTTCGGAGGGCAGTTCGTCGAGGTCGGGGATCTCGTCTTCAGGCGGTGGGAGGGCGAGGTAGGGGTCGGAGGGCCCGGGTTGGTTTTGATGCGCCAGATCGGGCGACGATGGTACGATGGGGGGAGGGGATGGACTCCCAGACGACGATGGGAATCGGTACGAAATGGTGGATTCGTGTGCTGTACAAGCACTCGAGGAAAGGTTCTTTTGCTAGCAAAAAGATCCCGGGCCTAGCTCTTCACGTGCCCGATGATCCCGAGGTGCGTTTTCCCGAAGGTCTCCGCAGCACTCCTTGTAGCTACCGTAAGGCTTGGGTCGGGCTCAACGTTACCCGTGGCCTGGTGCTGTTTGCTTGATATGAACCCTTCACTGCGATAGTGGAGGACGACTAGATGATTCGGTAAAAGGGTGAGTGGGGTGATAAGGGTTAAGAGGATATAGCGGGCGTAGCGGTGCAAGATGCAGGGTAAGAGGTAGGAGGTAGGAGGGTATGAGGGGAGTCTTCGAATTATGTGACAATCAACCCAAAAGCAAAGTCGAAAAGAGAAGTGAATTCGAAGACTGGAGAATACAACCAAGTAGCTACAGTATTTATCCCAAATCTAGTCTGAGTCATATCTACAACTAATGAGTCATAGGGCTATGTACCGCATGGAACGCTGGTCATGGGTCGTAGTAGAACCTTCTGGAGCATATGTCGCGCAGCCTCGAATCGATGAAGATAATCCCTGAAACCCCTAGTCCGGACCGTCTGATGCCGTGATCCGTGATAAGATAAGTTGTGCCAAGATAAGATAAGATCGTTGATGATAAGATGAAAAAGTGGCCGAACTATGACAAGGGACTGATTTTCGGCCACCCAAATGACAGCCTAGGTGGCGAAGCGTCTTCTGTACGAGCCTTGTTATGCTCACAATCCCATGGTCACTAATCACTTAAGCAGCCCACTAAACACGTTGTCGATGTACCAGAACCAGTTGGCAATGCACCGCAACCATTAGTCTTCGGGAGATCAAATCCTATTCGCACCGGATTTGTGGAGGTAGAATCGGTGCGATATGATCGACTGACAGAGATGTATGTAGCTTATTACATCTCAGAGCATCTCCAGTGTGAGGAGCAAATCAAATCCCTCGAAGAAATGGCGTGTCGAATCAGAGCCCGCCTCCAGGAAACAATCAGTCATGCAGTACCTGAGCATTGAAGCCGATGAGACGGAGGGAGAGGAAGATCTAGAAGACGTCCAAGATGTCGATGTGGAGGGCTGGCTCGTTACTGAAGACACCAAAGAAGATCCAGAATCTTGCGACAGCATCTACAACGAGCGTCCACACCTGGAGCTGGACATTTCTGAGGATCCCCAGACCTCAGGTTCATCCGAGCACGAGTTGCTTGAGCAATGGGCAGCCCGGTACTCACGTACAAAACGGGCGGAGATTGCCTCGAGGGACGCAGGACCATTGCACAACGTTGATTTGCACAACATTTCTGGTCCGACCGATGAAGATATGGACCACGCGGAACACCTGTATCGCTTGCCAGACGACGCGCTTGACCCCCCGATGTATCCCCTTCTTGTTCGGCCAGGCTTTGAGCCTGACTTGACCTGATTCCTCAGTCACTACGACTTCCTCGACTCTGTGTTTTACCCTCGCAAGTTTGGAGGTTTTGTCTATGTTGAAACCCGCCACCGTGCTTGGCTCTCCGAAGTGCTTGATCGCTGGCAGCATTCAAAGCCGAATATGATCAAGTCGCCCTTTCGCGGGGGGGACAAGGTTCGCGTCCTGTCACTATCCAAAGAATGCGAGTACATCGGCGTGTTTGTCCGCCTGGATGAAGGAATCTTTGCAGGAGATTTGGCCTACACCTGCTGGGCAATTCACGAGAATATCTACTGCTTGGTTGTTCCTCGCATTCGCAAGCCAGGCCAGAAGACCAGACCAGACCCCATTCTCTTCGGCAGGCAGCGCGTGCAGGACATGCATCCCGGCGCGAAAATCGATTATGATTCTGTGGACAATCT
This sequence comes from Mycena citricolor, assembly GCA_963692855.1. Classification (NCBI taxonomy): domain Eukaryota; kingdom Fungi; phylum Basidiomycota; class Agaricomycetes; order Agaricales; family Mycenaceae; genus Mycena; species Mycena citricolor. The sequence continues at coordinate 169,006 of CAVNYO010000414.1, read as the reverse complement.
CTGGGTGTGGAGAAACCGCCGTTTCACTGCCGCTGGACTTGAAGTGGTCAAATTAAAGGACTTCGGTTTACGCGAACAGGGATCACCGCCCACGCCAGATGAGCTCCAGTGGTTTCGTATCGCACAAGAGAACCTGCTCCATGTCCCTTCTCATGTCCCGACCAAGACTGGGCTGCAGGTGGGGGATCTCGTTGTAGTCGACGACAATGAATCCAAATTCAACTGCCACACCGGAATCCTGGTCTGCATCGTCTCACAAGGCACATTCGAGTCTGCTCTTGGCGCAGTCTTCGCAGACTACAACGGCACCGACGTTGTCTCGGCGCGATCCATGAGGCGCAAGGAGTCGTTTGTTGTGCCGATGGCCTCCTTGTATTGACATGTCCTCTGCCCGCCTCGGTCGATCAGTGACCACTCACGAATCAAAGTATTTGGGCATTCGACATTTCATTTGGCTACAGGTCTAGCAACGGGGCTGGAAACGTCGTGGGAAAGAGTTGATTTTCATGGCGTCAGGCCCAATGGAGAGCTCTGCTGAGGGACAGTCAAACAATCCGAGTGCATTATTGAGTTTCGAGCGGGAGATGTAGTCCAAGTCATAACCAGGCCTCAACCAGGCGTTATTGGCTTCATTGTCGCAGTCAACATGGGTGGGTCTGTGGATATCTACCCAGTGAGTCGCCTACACGAAGATCGTCTGTCTGATACTCAGTCGACGTAAACAGTGTGAAATTGGGGAAATCCAGAAGCGTATCAATGGGACATTTGTGAGAGACAAACAAAAGGTAACTATACGTATGGGAATATAGACAATCTACATACTGACTACGTGCAGATGAACAACGCGGCATACGCATCGCGAGAGGATCTGGTCGTAAGTGCATGCCGTGGCAAATTGTCGATAACCTGTTCTTGAACATCAGTGCAGATTCGAGTACCAGATTGGAAGATCACTCTCCTTCCACCAGACACCACCGGGTACCAACGAGTATGTGGCCACGGCTGGCAAACCCAGAAGCTCGATCCAGAATACATCAACTTTGCTCTCGAGAAGGACCAGAGGCAAGCCAAGATCGAGCGAGACTTGTACCACACGGGGCAGGGCTACACTGGTCAGCGTGTCATGATTGTTGGTAAACACAATCAGAAGGGCCTTGTTGGTGTCGTTGCTGGCTACAAGCATATTCAGCGCTCGAAGCGACCCACCCTCAAGACAGAATCCAAGCTTGAGCGGAAGGTAGAGTTGTTGATCTACCTTGACGGGGGAGCAACGGCCATTGCACGCTTGGATCAGGTTGTCCACCCTGAGTGCGTGCTACATTATTGCTGAGACTGGAATGTTATTAACACATGCGCGTTGTCTTAGGGTCTTACTGCCATTGAAACAGGCCATGTTCTTTGGGGACCTGTCCGAACTCATCAAGGCAACACGTCGCCCACCCACTCCACCACCAGGTCTCGACGCGGCGACGCAGGAGCCTATCTCTGAACTAGGTCAGTCTGTGATCCCTGACCAGCACCAGAGCACTCACCGCCAGCGTTAGATGTCTTTGCTGCCGATAACTTGTGGTTGGCGAACCCTGCCTTCCAAGGGAAGCGAATCGACGTGAAGGTCAAGTCCGTTGCAGCACTTGAGAGTGCAAAAAACGCTGCTAAGATAAATGGGCGCGGGAAGGGTCGCTACTTCCTGTCTTTTAATCGCAAGACGTTTGAGCATGCAGAGAAGACCGGCATTGTCATGCCCTCACAGAAGATGGACTGGTCACGGCATGCGTTCATGCTGAGATTCGTGCAGATTCGGCTGGGTGGATTTACCAACACCCTTGTCCCGGCAGAATGTCTCGAGCCAGTCAGGACGCTTGCCAATGGACGCTGTATCAGTGCTGCACGTGGACGGGTCATCATCATCGGTCACGACTGCTCCAGATCTGATGCAGACATTGGGAAATACGCTGAAATCATCCCTGAATTGTCAGATCCGTCGAAGGTGGTGGTGCAGTTTGCAGAGCCCCATGCAGATACGCAATGGGCATGGAAAAACAGGACAAATGTCTTCCCACTTGGATCACTCTGTCGGGCAATCAACGAGACAGTGGGAATTCTTGGGCTGCTTTCCACTAATTTCGAGATCGGAGTTGTCAGCGAATCCCCGGCGGCCGCAGTGTCCACGTGAAGCCCAGTGTATCAAATTAGATTATTCACATGTATTCTCGGTGGCTATTTAGCCCGCACATCTTATCGTGTCCGAAGGAATGAAGAAGAAACGGATCCAATGTAGCGATTGTAAGCCATGCGGGTCGGATCATTACTCCACTGATTGCCTTGATATCGACCATCAAGGAGGCATGACATAGCGACAGCGTCACATCTTGTGACTAAACTGCCTTTCCATCCACGCCCATGTCGTTCGTTTGGTGCATGCAACCAGACGAGGGTCATGGGCAAAGGACAATATTAGCGAGTAGTGTACATCGTATTTCTGAGTTCCCTGTGTGAATCTCCCTCACAAATCACTCCAACACTCAAGGCCGGGCTGACATGGGTACTGGCCGCAAGAGCGGACGTGCGCGCCCGGAGAAGCCAAAAATGGAGTCATGCGTGAGCCATGCGACCATCGGAAGTCCGCTCGATAGCTTCTGACCCTCTGAGATGTTGTCCGAGCGGCTCCACAGGCCAAGAAAGATCCAGGCAGATCCTACACGCGTCGGCAGTGAGTACCGAGCAGTTGACAAGGTCAAGACTTTGAAGCTGATCCCCTGCATCCCCTTCTGCTCCCAGAACTCGACCGAATTTGGGGCATCCTTCCAAGCTTACACGCTTCCAAATTCGATCCACTACCAGCAACATGCCTCCCCGCTCCAAGTCTGCAGCGAAATGTCCTATATCTTCAGCCGCACCAACCCGACCATTACGATCAAATTCTGTTGCTCCAGCCCTTGAGCCAGAGACACCGGCTGTGGATGTGCGCCGCCAAAAAAGAGAGGAAAGGGCTCGGATGGTTACCTTGTGCTCCACCGTGCGCCCAACATCTTATCGATCGACAGAGAGCGGCACAATCGACAAATCCAGGCATCCCAATCACGCTCAGTGCGTTTGTGCCCGAATCAGTACACATTCTGCACAGTCTGACTGCCTGCCAAGGGGAGTCTGTGGCGCGGATACTATCTCCCTCACCAAGTCTGCGTATCGATGACGCAGAGAACTTACCGCCATTGTCTCCTGCGCCCTTTTCGTCTCCCTCGCCCAGTACACGTATTGATGACGCGGAGCACTTACCGCCATCGTCTCCCATTCCGGATAGCTTGCTGGAGATGACGCCCGCCTTCCTCGGACTTCAAGGAAAAGCAGACCTGTGGGCAAACACTCCTAACACGCTTGGTAGCGCTGCATCGCGTTTAGCCATGAACGTCTTGTCCCTGAGCCCTGTTCGACCCACACCTCAATCAGCTCGCGCCTCCAGCGTATCCACGCCACCGCAAACACCATCGAGGGATCTCGAAGACCAGAGAACACCTCGTGCTCATCCACGGACTGGCCTTTCTGTAACGGAGATGGATGGGGAGATCACTCCACACTCACGATATCCGCTATCACTGGGCACTCTGGAGGTCTCACGAGATGCAGAGTGGGGACTGGACGAGCTCCAGGAACTGAATCTCGACCCTCACGCCAATGAGGAAGACAACCTGCTTGGAAGCAATAGCCAGGCTTGTGATGAAAACGCGGCAATGGTTCAACGCTCCAATCCAGACCGCAATAGGCGTTATCGTGGACGGATCCCTGGAACGGAAGCTCCGTATGAGAGTGAAGGCAACGATGACGACTTCGAAACCGAGAAGCAAAAACGACTCCGCGCTGCATTGATCAGGGAGCGTGAAGAGGAGAAGATGAGGGACATAAGACTGAGGCGAGCTTCCAGCAATGTCGAGGGCGACAGAAGTCAAAGTGACGAGCTGCGAAACCGTGTGGCTCAGGACATTGCACTGCTAGGCGCCACAAGCACATCAAACGTGTCGACCACAGAGAAGACTGGATCTGTCAGCGTCAGCAATCCTAAATCTATGAGCCAAAAGGGTCGTCGTGCACTGTCTGGTACGAACACCGAGGCTGACAAGGGTGGCCGTCCACCGAAAGCCTATTACGTGGAAATTTTGGAAGTGCAAAAGCAGCTAGAAAAGATATCGGAAAAGTACAACGTACTGGTGGAAAGAGTGATGGAGAACGTGAGCAGCGACGAGGATTCTCGAAGTCCCAAGGAACACATGTGGAACAAGTTCCAGACCTGGTACTCGGCTCAACACAAAGGTAAAAAGCCCGCCGATAGTGAGTGATTACTTACCACCAGTGAACGCTTGTGACTCACCAATCTGACAGTGCACGTCAGCGTCTGGAACAGGCAGGTCAGCAAAGCGTACGAGGATCGTTTGGCCCAGTTGGGCCAGGAACAGCAAAGCAATGTCGACGTGCTCAACAAGCATTTCAGTGATGTCCTTGATTGGTATGCAATCCACACGGAGGAAAAGATAATCGATGCGAGAAGAAGTGGAAAGTTTCCCGCTTTAGTGGCGGATGTGGCCAAGAACCTTATGCAGATTCTTTCCTAGATAAGTGTATTAAACTGTTCACAGTCAGCAAAAGCATATCGACAACTCAACGTGCATGCCTTTGGAGTGATCATTGATGAAGACGGGCAGCACAGTTGCGCATGGGGGGGATCACCCGAGTACCTGCAACTGATGAAGACGTTTCCAGTGGCTGTGGATTGTCAATTGCGAGACTACGAGACTATGCTGCGGTAAGCATCGGTCAGACACTTTTGCTGTGATACTAACTGGTTTGCAGAAAGCTGGACATGGATGAATGTGCACTAGACGTGCCAATGGCCGAGCAGACGACCATAGCTTCAACTGCCCAGGCGTCAACGGCTAAGAACTCAGGAGCTCCTATCATGCGCAATCAATCGGAGCGAGGGATGGTGGGTGCAACTGGCAAGCAGTATGCAGATAAGCGAAGCATGGAACGAGCTCGCGTGCAAGACCTTTTGCGTATGGCTATGGGCAAGTACAGTTTCTTGATGTATTTGAGCCTTCTGATGGATGTTAACTAGAACGTTCGGGAGGGTTCCAGCTGAAGAAGATGAGCTGGGATATCCTGAACCTCTGCCGGCGCCATCAACTGAGGCTTATCAATTGGCCGGATGGCTTCAAGCTGCCGCAGCCAAATTGGAAACCCTCTGCGGACTTGGTACAACGGGTGCTTCCCGGCATGGAGTTGCGTGCAAAACCGGATGACTACAAATCTTACAAGAGGATGATGTGCAGTCAATCGCAGAAAAGACTGCCAAAGAGAGACTTGCGTGCACAGCGCCCCACTTCGTGAAGTGGACGGACGGTCAGTTCTACAGAACAGCTCGTCAACAGCCCACTCATACCTGATGTAGAAGAGAAAGAGGCTGCAGACAATCCAGACGAGGTGGCCAACATTGTGTTGGCCACGCGTTTGGGGGATAACAACGAGATTGCCTGGGTCCGGGACTGCACGTCTTACAAAAAGGAGATCAATGACGCCAACGAGAAGAGAGGGGGCAAGCGACCAATGGCAGCTCGCTCACCCACTCCAGACCAGTTCTCACATTTGCGGGCGTTGAGCTTAGCTGATAATCTCAACAACAGTGACGTGGATGGCAGTGAGCCCCCGCGCAAACGTCAGCGGATCAACAGGGAGTTGCTGATGCAGCAGCTGGAGAAGGATCCCAGAGAGGGCGAGCACATTTGTTGTTACGTCTTTGGACACCAGTCATCCAAAACGTTCTTTGTTACACAATTCCGCAGACGGAGTGTAGGGGACGCAATGATCGTAGAGGACTACATCAGTCGGGGATTGCAAATAGATCAGGACGGTCAGTGGAAAAGCGTAGACCTCCGCCTCCTTCCGGTTGTTGCCGACTGGCACAGAGGCTTACACGAGACACTATACAAGGAGTTGCTTGACACCGGATGCTACGGCACAGTACTGTGATCGATATTCCTCTCACTCGTTGTCTGGACAATTATCTTTGTTTTACATTTACTACACTGTAGTTCTTGACCTAATGACTCTGTTACGCATAGCTTTACCTTGTGCAATGTTTTTGTTTCCTGCATGGCAGAGCAGAGGTTAATTTTGTAAACTTTTTTCAAAAAGAATTGTCTCAAATCCTGTACGTGATGAGTCCTTGATAGTGAATATCTGGATCTGTGTCATTTTTTGGCAGATGTTTAAGCGTCCATGGGCGTGCTCATTTTTCTCTTGGCAATTGGCGGGCGGTCCCACAATTCTGCGGGCAGGCCCATTTTTCTCTTGGCAATTGGCGGACGGTCCCACAATTCTGCGGGCGGGCCCACTTTTCTCTTGGCAATTGGCGGGTGGCCCCATACATCAGTGGGCGGCCCCACACATCAGTGGGCGGCCCCACACATCAGTGGGCGGCCCCATACATAGTTTCCTAGGCGTCATAAAGTCACATGGAGTGGTCCCGCGCCGGCAATCGCCGCGGTCACTGAGAATAAATCAATCTAGGTTCAAAAGAGGTATGAGAAAAATGTTGCACGTGATCCAAGTCATAAGCCTACAAGATAGTGATTTTAAGTCATAAGCCTACAAAATGGTGATTTTATATATCCATGACAAAAGCAATAAGGATTTTTGCGTGCGTCAAATCAATATTATTGCATACACTCACCCGTATTATTGATTAGACTGCAAAGGATAAATTTAGCTCCTATGTACATTGTACGCCTGTATTATTGAATAGATTGAAAATATATGCTTGACTTTAACTTCCCAAATAGGTCAAAAAACGGAAATTTTTCTGGCGCTGCGCGCGCTACAAGGACCCCAGGAGCCATGGGCCCGCCCACATGCCCGCCCAGGGACGCCCGCTGGACGCCCACAAAAATGTAGCTGGGGCCCCCCAGAGCATTGGGGGGCGCCCGGCTGCCCACTACCACTGAGGTACCTTTTTTGGGCCTCAAAAAGGTACCTCTCGAGGTACAATTATGGGGTGTCCAAGGTGCCTCCAGACGTTGGTGCTCCTTTTGCGTACAGCCCCGCTCCCCCCCAGACTCCAAATCGTCAGTTCTCGTTTCCAACACAGCTCGTGGACGCTGATTTTCCCAAACGGAAGCCGAGTTTTCGCTCTCAGAAGGCTGGGACCCAAACTTCAACTTCGACTTCGCTAATTATGAGATGACAGCGGAAGATTACAGGTTTATTGATACTTTTGAACAGTATCGACTGGATATGGAAGTTGATCAGGACCGCGAGGACGTACCAAAGGTATACACATCTCATCTTGACATTCAATTGCCACAACCCCCGGCTTCGTCTCCACCGCCTACTCCTCTGCCATCTGCATCCGACGTTCTTTCTCACGGTCCTGTCGAGACAACTTTGGATCTGGGCAATGTTACCGCCCAGAATATCATTACAACAAGGCGTGTTTGCCGAACCCGGGATCGTGGGCGCGATCACGACATTGGTACTGACCTGGGCAAAGCTGCTAAACGTCAGCGAAAGTAGGAGGTGATGCTGTAGAGTTTACAACCATTGTGTCTTGCTCCATGTAGTTACGAGTATCAAATTCTGACTCAGATCACTCTGAAGTGGCGACTTTCTTGATGTGTATAATATGTCAGGGACAGCCCGATTTGCTCTGAGTGTTACCCAAGATTGAGATCATCTGCGATGATCATGTGTTCCTTGATGAAGTGGGACTGGCTCGGGTAGGACTTGATTGCAGAATAGGACTCGCGCGAGTCCTACTGGATCAAAATACCAATCCCAGTCCTACAAATCCTGTATATACTCGGAGGGGGCCTCGAAGCCATTTTACGTAATAATTGGAGGTCCCTGGGGTGTGCACACGCGGCTGCTCAAGTGCCAAAAACTGGTTTCCGACGCACCGCTGATGGAAAGAGGGAGTAGGGATTAGAAAATCTTTTCAGAGGTAGATTAATGAGCAATATGATTGCATCAACGACTGTTCCGTTTGTGGGATGAGGCGATGTGCACCGTGCGACGAGAAGCCTGGCTACGGTGGCATGGCATTTTGCTAATAGAGGAATTTCCAGGTCTCCTTCCTATCTGTGAATTGTCAAATCCCTTGCCGGGTTGAATTCTTCAGATTCTCGGTTGAGGGAACATCACGTGTTGACAGGGGATAATGAAGAAGTTAAATCAATAAAAAATGGGAAATAAATCGGACCATTTGATACCATTTTGCTCTCGCGCTCGTTTACATCGATGGTCACCAATCTAGTCATGCGTTCGAGCAAGGCAGCATTGCTCAGTTCTAATCTATGCCTTCGCTCACCGGGCTATTTCGGCTTGCCGGCGTTGTGCAGTCGTGTGTAGATGGTGAATCAATAGGTTGATGATTTTAAGTTCACGGTTTGCCTGGCCTTGAACACGAGTCTGAGCAACCTAAACTTAGCATGAAATTAGCACATACCGCACACGTGAACAACGCGTGTAGTTGTTCTATCATGTCCGGCCCCGTCGCGATGAGCGCCACATGGGACTGCACCTGATAATCACTGGCACATGGAATGTGTCGAATCTTCTGCCAAGGAGCTGAGGTTTTCATATCTTGCACCACTGTTCTCTCGCGTCGTATATCTATTCCCAAAGCTTGATCTTTGGCCGAGCTAACTGCGCAGGGAAGATCTCCAGGTCCGCGGAAAGTATTTCCGACCCTCCAACCATCGATCCATAGCGCCCAGATGAGCACTAGGCGCTCTGGGACGACACCGCGAGGCGTTGATCGGTCGCAGTCCCTGTAACGTCAAAGTTAGCGCCAGCCAGCCACAGCACGAGGAAGTGTGCGACTAAACGACCACCTGACTCGAAAATGAACCGGCTGTGTATACAGCTTATGATGGCCCACTAACATGCGGCTCATCTTGGACGCTCTAGTTTGGGCTCGGCATTCTCGGGAACTCAGTTTTGGTTTCAGATAATTTGATCACAGATAAGCTCGTTACAAAGTGCATTCGTTTAGATGATTGTACATGTGTGTGATCGCTCGAACCGAGCACAGATCCAGGGGACATTGCCTCGGGAATGTTTGGCGGTGTGCCCAATATGACTCCAGCCGTTGCTAGACGTGCTGTAGAGTTACGTATTGCCTTTTAATGCGCTTCACGGCACGTTTGCGGCTTCTTTAACTGGAAGTGGTGTTCGGGATATATAGCAAATGTTGCCTGGTGAGCACGTACCCCCATCCTTTTCAGTAAATCGACCATCTCTACCCAGAACTTGATTCAGGACACAGGATTTTGATTGGCATCTGATAGATAAAGAGCCTGGAGCACCATGAACGTCCCCCCTCCGAGACGGACTGCAAGATCATCATCCCCTGGCCATCCACACCCTGCATTCAAAATACTGAACAGCACTCAAGTGATGCCTGCGAGAGACATACATCTAGACTGTGGGTCCTCAGAGAATCGATAGACCTAATGATTGATGCATTTTACTCAGGGAAACCCCCGACCGTGGTAAAAGAGCAGAGCGAGGCATTCAGATCGACTGCACAAACATCCACGATGTTGGTGTGTACCCTAGTCTCTCTGTGACCGCGTGTTGATGAGATGCAGTCCGCATTCTTTACGCTCCTGTCAGGTGTGCTCTTCGCCGCCGCAACATGTAGCGGCCGAGTGCCCACCACCGAATCCTCCCGCGTCCTCTTGTGGTTTCGGATCACCTCGTACGCCGCAATGATGCTCAATGTGTTCGGCTCCGTTGCCTCGCTATGCATCGTCGATTTCATTGGGGATCTCACCCTCAATTCTTCTTGTCGACAGCCCCCGACGCTGGGGATTCTCCCAGCCTCCACTCGCCCAGTTCAACTGCTTAGGAGGTACGGTGCTCCGCAAAACTTCCCGATCGTCTTTGCTCAATGTGAGGGCTGGCTACTGTGATCGTACTGTCATTGACTCGAGTCGTGTGCAGGGGTGATCTACCTCCTACTCGGCATTGTATTCATGCTTGCGCAGCTTATATTCCTTGTGTGGATTATCGAGGGGCTGACAGCGGTTTCCATTGTACTCACTTGCATTTGTTCCACAGCTGGGCTATCTCTCTTTCTCTCAACTGTCATCGGGGGGAAATCGGATTGATACATCGCGATCCCTCGAAATGAAATCAATATTCGCTAGTCGACCACATTACCCACTGTTTCGTTCGCTTCGTTTCTGCGACACTCTTGGATCCTGTTGTAATTTCTAGCCTTTCATCTCAAACATAAACAAGGACTCTTATGAGTGGATACTATGGAGATCCTGTCATTTACATTCATGTCTAATAGCCAGTTCTCATTCAACTTGAGAAACGACGCAGGTGTTGCGTTGTGATTATGTGTCCGGTTCAAAACAAGACGGCTGATTACACGCTCATAACATCGCTGAACCGATTCCCCCATCAGCGCCCTCCAAAGGCCTTCCTTTTCAACCACGAAATCCATCCCTCTCGGACAGCAGGGGCAGGCTCCGGCGGCGTGATTGGGTTCTCGGTCATGTTCGAGTCAACGACGTTTGCCCCTCTTTCTACGTCGGCCTCGGGATATCGAATAGGGAGGACCTCTTCGCTTCCTGAGGCGTGTGATGGTTCGACTGGAGGTGATGTATTGTTTGAAGATCCAAAACCACTCGCCGCTCTCGACTGCGCGTGCCCTAATGCTGGGGACGGTTCGGAAATGCCTGTGTCCTCTGCGAGTTGCTTGGAAGCGTCCTTTAGATGTCCTATTTCTGTACTGGCGTGGGAAAGTAGTGAGCCTGGGGCGCCTCCAATTCGCGCTCTGTCCTTCACAGCCTGTTTTTCCCTTCCTGCTGATTCCGCCAGCCACCTCGATGTCGCATATGAGCTGGGCTCGCTTTTCGCCTTGTTCGTGATCGAATACGAGCTTCCTGGTGCTGCGCCGGAAAAAAACATCGGGTCCGCATCCTCAATGAATGGAACTGGCATCTTGAAAATGGCAGTCCTTTGGTCCGTCGGAGTCGTTGACCCGACTTCTACACCCTAAATTTGAAGTATTTGATTCATCCTGACATTGGGCCGGTTCAAAGACGCACATGATCATCCTCAACGGATGGAGTTTCCGCACCCAGGGTAGGAGTGGATGCTGTGCGCATGGAGGTGGCAGGCGACTCGACTGAGAACCAGTACTGGCCACTGTCTTCCTGATCCTGCTTGGACCATATATACAAGAGATCAGACAGGGTTTTCGGGACCTTCGCATGCGTCCGCTCCTCTTGCTTTGCCTTCCCTTCCAAGCCGATGGTCTGGATGGTAAGCTGTTTGCCCTCGTACTTGGTAATCAAATCACGCGCATCAAGGATTGTTCCAGAGAAATCTGATCGGCTTTCAGCCACATTTTCACGAGCAGGGCAAAAGTTGCATACCTTTCAAGAGATAAGTGCCATCGGCTTTTGCGTAGATGTTCCCGAAGCACCTCTGATCCGAGACAGCGTCGTTCGTCGTCGGGCTGCTTTCTCTGATCACCCAAGATTTATCCAATAGTACCATCAAGTTCTTGAATTCCACCAGGTTGTCCAATTTTGCGACTGGTGAGAGCGCCACGGATACGCGGAGATCGAAATCATCAAACTCTGTAAGGCCGTAACAGTATGGTCTTCTGCGATAAAAGTCCTTTGCAATCTTCGGCCAAAATCGTTCGCAATATTGTTTTGTCAGCCAGAGGATCTCCTCCACGGTGCGGCACTTCCCTGAAATCACTGAGGATATCTTCAGAACCTAGATTTGAGCGCGTACATTCTCTATCCACCACCATCTGCTTTTTCTTACCACTCCAATCGATTCGGATCGTGGACAGCCTCAGGGGGTAGTAGCCAGGGTGTTCTGTCTCTCTACTTGTCGATCTGTTCGTGCGTTTCAAAATCCTTTTCATTTCTGCATTCAAAGCCTGGTCATTCTCCTGGCTCTTCTTCCATTTTGTTTCAAACTGGATGCACTGGATCGGAGATTTCAAACGTGAGTCCTATTTACCTACCTGTTCGGAGTGTCACACACCTGATCATTTGTCGGGTCCTCCTCTGTGATGGCCATGAACAGTGGCAAGCTTGGCGCAGAAATATCATCCGGGACACCGATTTCTTCCAGTCGATCCATTGTCTGGAAAAATGCATCCCTACCTGTGCGTCAAATGATTTCTCATTGATTCGTTTTTGCTACGCACCAAAGATGCTCGGACATATTGACATCTAAAGAATCGAAAAATTGGATCACTTCACTAGCACGGTGCAAACCCTGTTCCTTCTTCTTGGTTTGATTTGTCAATTTCTGCCATAGACCCTTGAATTCCTCCGCGGTCGCCTCCTTAATGGGCATGCCAACTGAAACTGGGTCGGATACTCAATAGACAGCAACAGATGAGGCGAGCGAGAAAGTCGTGTGGAAGACAACGTAGATATTCAAAAACCGGGCAACGTTTTGTAAGGCATGCAAATTTGTCGGAAGTTCCCACTGTCTAGCACGGGCGGTTAACTAGGGCCTCGTTCAGAGCAGTTCGTTCACATGACAAACCCCGACCCAAGTCATGTCTTTGCCGGCCGAAGAGACAACGTGCGAGGTATGATCCACGTTGTTCGTGAGAGTGCACGGATCTTGTCACATGCACCGCCAGTTTATCGACTGCGCACCAGCACCCTGAAGTGAGCGAGATGGGATCTGAGATCGGGCATGCTTGTCGGACCGGTCTTCTCATGGATTAAACGTGTTCAGTCAAGCGACTACGCCTCTGAGCCAGGATTCTGGTCGGTGACGGATATATTTGAGTCGTCCAGGGATCTTATCTAGCTCTAGCTACGCCGTAAAGGTTTGGTAGCCAGAGTCCCAGGTCTGTATCATCTTACGGGAAAAGTTCCGGCCCTGAAGAAATTTAACAGATGTCTCAGCGGGCGATTTCATTTCCGTCGAGGCGAGACTGATGCCCGAGCCAGGTGCATGATATTATCACTCCGTGATGTGACACATGGTGGTTGATGGGTGGCTGTTCACTATCGTCTTTCTTGAGCAAAAACATCTCGACCTCGGGAGAAGCTCAACCCCTCTTGCAGCTGTTTAAGTGCAATTCATTTTTACGAGTATTACTAAGGGATGGACTTGGGCGCTTGATGTGTATCCAAGGATCTTCTTAGTTTGGCCCCGGTAACCTCGCTCTTCAACTCAGATGGCGCGTCCACTGATCCTTGAACCATCACGAAGAACCTATCTCCCTAGAAGCTATTGACTTTCTGGCACACTTTGGCTTGTCGGCTTTCGATTCACTCAACATCAGGTTTACGTTGTGCGCCTATCCGGTGGCATGCACCTGGCAGTTTGCCAATTCGCCGTTCCCGCACATCAATCGATGATCGGACACATGCATAAGTCCCCCAGTGGACATTCTATCCGGGTATAAATCTCATTGCACTCACTCATAGACTCGACCGTTTCACCCACCAAGAAACCAGCAAGAGCTCTGACCCTGTTCGAGGAATTTTCGAGGTCGATGCATCCGGAGCAATACGCTGTGACCAATCCTCTGGAGAAACTTATTCAAATCATTGCTCAGGATGCGTCGCTGATGTCGCGGAATATTCACTCAGCGTACACTGCCATCACAATCGCTCGGCTGGCCCTCGATGAGATCAAAGCATTGATCAAGAACGTAGGCAAGGAGGATCTTAGCGCAGCAACTTGGGAGAATTTCCAGCGGTACACAAGACTTATCCCGATCCTTGAAAAGTAGGTGTGCGGGCCACTCTTTTCTTTTTTCGGCTTATCGTGCTGCTCAGGTTCTGTCTCTCACTGCAGAGGATTTCTCACACCGAGTCACAGGCGACGCTCTCGTCTCACCCCCTGGATCTATATTTCGAACAATGGGAAGCGAGTCGCGAGCGGCTTCGAACGCTAGTCGAACAAATCTTGAAGGACCTTTGGGAATTCAAGGTTCGTTATGTGGACCCATCCCCACACGGTTACTCATGACAAGCAGATACTGCCAATATTCGATGACTGGGTGTATATCCAGAGATATGATGACTGTCAAGTCTTTATTACAATCGTGATGGCCCAGAGTTTTGAGCCGATACCCGTCAGGGACAGTGCGACAAGGGGGATCATGGAAAAGATTGTCGCAAAGGTGAAAGGACTTCGACTGTCCCTTTTCCGTGCGGCTCAAGCTGTGTTTTCCGTGAGTCGCTCACAGCATGCAAGCTTATTTCTAGCTGATCATGTCACAGACAGTGATGATGTGTTCAATCAAAGTCGCGTTGACTGTTCAAACGCTTTTGAATGCAGCAAAAGCCAACCAAAAAGATATGAAGGAGCAAACCAATGTTCCAATGACGTCATGGACTGTGATTCTCCGGTATGCCGGTATAGTTCTCCATGATGGCCCAGAAGCTTAATCGGTTCAGTTTAACCATCTTGATTCATGCGGCCTGTGAAGCTCCTGCGGAGAATAGTATCCCCCCGGAAGTCCGCCAGATCTGCAGGATATGTAACGATATGGTTAGTTTTGACGTCATATTCGTCGTGAACAACTCCTGAACGTTGATCTCAGATAAAAGAATCGCCTTCTAACTTGCCTGAGGGCTACAAAAGACTTTTCGAGAGTTTTTCAGACGTCCAGAGATCATATTATCACGAAATGCTGGCCATTGTCACCGAATGTCAGAGTCTTGCTCGACATTGGGAGTGGCTGCGTACCAAGTCCGGTGGCTCGGAGGCATTTAGCAAGTGAGTTAATGACCGCATCAAACTCCAAAATCCACGTACCACGATATTTTCAGGGTGATTCAAAGCACAAAAACCGCATTAAAAGCTGCAGCAGAGTCTGATTTCACACCCGGAATGGTGTTCGATTACTCGTCTGCCTCCACCAAAACCGTCCAGACATCTATCAATGCGGCAGTGGAACACATTCAAGAAGTGCACGCGCTGGACAAGGTCGAAACAATTCTTGCCGATCTGCCTTGCACTTATTCTTGAGCTTAAATGTTTAGATCATTGAGCAGGCTTCAAAGTTCAATAATCTCTTTGGCGAAGCCAGAGCTAAGGATCAAGCGCTTCTTAGCGATCTGAAGACGCGTTTGTCTGCTGAAACGCCGGTGCGCACCTTGAACTCGCCAGCTTATCTGCAGCTCTCTGATCTGAATGGCAGCTGGTCGAGAAGCACGAAATGATCAAAGTAGAAGTCGAAATCCGGGATATTGGCTCGATCAAAGCGAAAACTATGGATTGTACGTTAATTTTCAATGCTCTTGACCGGACTGATGCGCCCTTGAGTCATGATCAAGTCTACCGACACTCTCAGTGTTCTGCTCTTCTGTGTCTGCGCTCGGATACCTCCTAGTGATGCCGCTGTGCTGAGAACCAGAGGTGTCTTTAAGAGAGATATTGCAGACAACCAGGAGATGAGCACCGCTACACCAGCAAACGCGCTGCAAGGCAAGGTGTTTTTGGTTGAATGGGCCAGTTCGGAAGCATAGTCAGTCGGAATTTTGGCTGGAAATTCAGAGAACGGGCAGAAATAATTCAAGTGTCGGCTGTAATGACATTGTTTATGCGTCGTCCTCCGTTTGAGCACGTTCAACTCGTGGCCGTGCTCAGTCATGCGTCTGACCATTCATCAATCTCACAGGCAGTAGACCTTGTTATCCATGTAATAGACCTCCTCCGACTGTGTCAAAGCGTGCCATCGTGTCCTCTCAGGTCGTCTTATCAGGCTTGGCATGGGTCGGTTTCGGGACGGTCTTTCTGACGGGTCGCTCCGCTGCGGCTCACGGCAGTCCTTCTCATCACTACACCATCATTGCGCGACAATCATGCAATGAGAGGTCTCGCTCGGGTGACTGTTTCCCTGGTACTGTCTCCATCGCGGCCGGAGTGCCGACTGGAATGGTAGTACTTAGCGCTGACTTTCGAATGCCTGAGACGACTCTGGCCCTCTCCTGCTCTAATTCATCCGGAAATCATCCTGATCACACGGCATGAAAGACTAGTGAAATATTCTGCTGACGGTTGCTCGCTCAGAATGCTGTTGGCTTGAGGCGAACAAAGAAGTGCAACAATCTGCACTGCCACTGATGTGCCTGCTCAAGCCATCTGGGGATCAAACCGGGACACTGACCATCATTATTAGGATGCTTTTGCTCTCCGAAGCTGCGTCTCCTGCTCGATGAAGTCTCTGTTCCTACCAATCCGAAATTCAATTCTTTGTATGTTGGATCATTCTATATTGGTCACCGCTACAATTGATTTCTCCGAGTGGTGAAGCTATCGTTCACCTCTCGTCTGGTCATGAGAATTGGGATTTCATAATCAAGACCGAAAACTTTTTTTGCATTTGATCGTGCGGAGGGTTATTTTTCTCGCCAGAAAGCACCTCACTCAAAGTTCCCGAGCGTGCATAAAGTCCTTGTTCTCAAAAAGTACAATTGCATCCGAAGCGAGCTAGCGTCCAAAAAAAGTACAAGGGAGGGTGGCAGATATATCAAAGCGCGCACGGACTCGTCCGATTTCACGTCTTTCAATCCGAGTAAACGCCTTCCCCATAGCTATGCCCGGCACATTGCGCACGCACGACCTCGAACGGATTCCACTCCCCGCAATCACGACAGTATTTGACTTCAGCGGACAGAACAATCCGTTCAATGTCGCTCTGACGCGGGGTCTCGTTGCCCGCACGCTTGCGGCTTAGGACGGTGACGCGCTGGGCGACGGGAATTGGTTTGCCACCGAAAAGCTTCGTGAGCTTGTCCTTCGGCGGCGGGACCGAAACAGTGAGGTGGTAGATGCAATCCTGGGTGACGGAGAGGACCAGTGCGTCGCGGATGAGCGCGGGAGTCAGATGGGTGTCGCGAAAAGACGCGTCGGTGAGGATGGAGGTCGGAATTTCAAATGACCCGATGAGATATTGTTCAAAGGGGCGGGTTCTCGCGGCTGAGAATTAAACAGGTGAGCAACCATGATTACCGCTGGGCAGAATGCTGAATAGAACACTCACTCCATTGAAAGGAAATATCGAGGGAGTAAGCTGTCTGGTCGAGTCGCATGCCACCTTCCAAGAAGAACTGGAGCAGCCGGCCGCGACTGTCCTCCAGCACTGTGTGGGAGGATGTGGCAACGCGACATTTGGCTTGCGCGCAGAGCTCTTCCAGATCACTCAGAAGTGGCACGCTCTGGAGATATGCTACGCAAGCCGCCTTCGCGCTAGTCTCTTCTGCAGACGATGCCACCGACGAGATGGACTGCACCAGGCGGGGAGAAGTGTCGAAGATATCTGGGAACATGGTGGCTGAGGACGGAAAGGAAGAAGGTGAGCTCGAACAATACCCGTCGAGCATTCAAATACTCCTCAGCTGGGGACCGCTTTGCATGAGAAGCCAGACGCGCGGTGCAAAGCCATCGAGCGAGCCATAATGGAAAAGGAACGCGTGGAACGGTCACTCGATTTCGTCACGGTCCAGTCATGCAAATGACAGGAAGAAGCAGGTGTTTTTCCTGGCAGCGCTGGACAAAGGCCTGTTATCCATTGTCGCAGACACCGCTGAGTAGCAGAACCTTGATGGATGACGAGATAGAGATGAGGCTGGATTACGTGCTGCGCGGCTGGCGGTGTGAGAATTTGGAATCCTGGTAGACAGAAAGCGGTGCAGTGAGAAAGACACGCTGGATAATTTTTCATCGGTTTTTACGTTTTCACGTTCACGCTGGCTGGACTGCGAACGGACGCCAGCAGCTCAGTATTGAGTCTGATAGACACAAGCCCTTTCACACCGCAAGAAAAGCCACTCCACGGGGTGCGAGAGGTGCGCACAAAGCCAAAGCGTCGGACTCGGTAAATGGACCCTTGACAGGGCGCATGTGCTCCCAGGATGAGTTTTGAGCACGAGGAGATAACGGGAGGTGTATTGCCTCATTGGGTCATGGCGGGGGATCAGGCTGCGCGTTAGGCAGGGTGGGGAGCATTTAGAAAATCCGCGGAAAATGGTGGTTTCAAGTAGACGGCGAAAAATGTCAAAAGGCTTCAGCGGCCGTGAAAACGGCGGTAAATTTATCACGAGGACCAAATTCAGGATGCGTGGCATGTCCAAATTTGGTCATGGTTGATCCGACGGTGATGTGATGGCATCAGCTGCCATCTCATTCGACCGCCGTGCTGGCGCTCTGACAGGACACTATCCCACACCTTCCTCAAAGAATGACGAACGCCTGCCAACTCGGTCTTGGGCGCGTCGGAAAGCAGTTGGCTCGAGCTCTCCTTGCGAAACCAAGAACGTGCCCCTATCCATCCCATGGATCCTTGTAGGTCCTTGTTTGCTTCCAAATTCTCCGGGTCGTCAATTCGACGCCAAAGCGCTGGTGCGCAAAAGTGCTCTTGTTTATGGAGGTCGAAAACTACATGCTGATACGCGGCGCACATCTATCACAGGTGACATGATGAAGTGATCAACAGTTGATTGATGCACATCAGAGACCCCGTAGCGTTTAGCCACCAAATGCTGTGCACCTTAATGCGTCACAGCCACACCACTGATCACTTAGGGCGTTTCAATGCTTGTCAACATATATAGAGTTTACAGGGGAGAATGAGTCTCCCTCCATAATAATATACCCATTGCCCAAATACTTTCGCTAATCTTCTTGGAGAGAAGATAACTTGAAAAACTCACAGTATCTAGAGCAGACATGCTGCTCAGGGAACTGCTCAAAGAATTTTCCGTAGTTTCCTCCACCAAAGAGGCCACCATCAAGGGAACTAAGCAGATTCAATCAGTGTTTGGAGTTCCGGGTCATTCAAGGACTTACGGGGATGTCATAATCTGCGGATCAGTCAACAGAGCACCAGATCCTAGTAAAAGGTGGGTTAGAACTAAGCCGTGAATATATATCCAATCCAGAATACTCACCTTGCAGGTCAGAGAGAAAAACAAGACCATCCGTTTGCTCATATTGAACATGTTGAGTGAAGCACAGGAACTCTGCAAGAGAACGCCTATCAGGGCTGAGAGATGCAACCGCAGTTGCACTATTGTTATTGATGTATTTGACAAATTTGCCTGAAAATAACTGTATAAGGCAGAGGCTTTAACTGTGAAAATCTCCTTACCTGTTCCAATGAGCTCTTCTAGAAGGTAGGTCCGTCGAAGAGAACTCATTGTCTTGCTAGAGCTCCCAGCTGCCGCAGCTTCATGAACCATGGCAATTCCAGCTTCTACAAATCGAATGTCGAATATGGGAAGGTCATCGGGCGGCGCCCCGTACTTGCCAATGAAATTGTGAATCCAACCCATGGTGAAACGAAGGATGGCTGTGCCCCAGAAGAGCAAATTAGCCTCGGAAATGGTGTGTTCATACTCGTTCACAGGGTCAAATCGCTTCAACGTCTCTCTGGTCCTGAACATGCGTTTAAGCGCAACATGCTGACCAGGGGAGGCACCCAATGGGGTATCCGAAAGTCGGGTGAGTGTCAGGTAGGCAGAATGAGCAGATTTGAATGTTCCAACACCGAGAGGAGATGCTGATGGCTTTAGAGCCAAAGTACCACCCTCGGCTGCGGACATCTCAATCTTGAATGCTCGATTTTCCCTGAGCAAATCCTGGAGACCGCTGGGGCGAATCCGGAAGAACTCAATTGTTTCAGATGTGTGAATGGCTGAAAAATGTGTTCATCAGTGACCAGTTAATCAAGATAATCAACTCACGAGCACTCTTGGAGACAGTAACAGAGGCACCGCCAGCATTCAGAGCATTTCGCAATCTCTGCCTGTCCAAGGGCTGAAATTCCTCGATGTCAGATTCGGCAGAGCGCTTTTTTGAAGGAGTATCAGCAGAAATCTAATGTAAAGTAGAAATATAAGTCAGTATGAGTACCTTCAGGCCATGATTCACTTACAGAGTTGTCATTGGTGTTTTGGGAGATGATCTCTGCATTGTGGAGCTCATACTGGACATCCCGAGTTTGATCAGAGACAGATCCTTGCATGGATCGAGTTCGAATGGATGACCGAGGCTGTCTCATGATCAGTAATGGTGAAATACTGAATGGTTCAAATTGATGCACCGCTGTCTGAGTCGTCCTTGAGTTTGATTTCCTTTGCGAACGAGTCTGCATACGTGATTTGGACTGTGCAGGCTCAGTGACCAGAGGCTCTGTGGCTTCAGTAAATTCAGCCTAAGAAATGGATAAGCAACCAGACTTTGTACTCTGAGAAAACGGACTTACCTGTAGATTAATTGAACTACCTTTGGACTCGCTCTGTTCGATTTGCTCCTCCTGGAAATTGAGGAAGCGCTGCCATTCCTTGTAAGGAATGACAAGGACAAAAACAAGCGCCCTGGCAGGACGATGAAAGTCCAGGGTATTCTGTTTTTTGCCTGTGCCTAGCTTGAGGTAACAGTGATACAGGAGTGGTTGGTGCGGCGGCTCTTCATGAATGTTGATCCAGCCTTCCAATTGGCGCACAACAAAAGTAGTGGTGTTGAACACAAACTGAGAAGCGGTCTCCTCTGCAATTTGGGCAGCAAGCTTTCCGCCACCAACTTCGAGCACAAGTTGGATGATCTCACTTGCGAGCCATAGCACTAGGATTTAGACTAGTGCGCATGGCTGTAGCCATAAAAACCGTAGACTATTTTATGGATGGTAGCCATGGGCTATGGCTAGGCACCTTAATGACCGCTGTGCGATGCCTCAACCTCCGGCATCGTCACCTCGGCACCCGTCAACGTCAGTCAATCACAAATCACCCATCGCCACCAGTGATGACAGCCATCAACAGTGCTGATGACAGCGCCCTCCGCCTCTCGCGTATTCTGATGTGATATGAATCCGCGCTCGCCTGCTCCCGACATGATCTGGTAGCCCGCCGTCCCGCCCTCCGCCGTCCCGCCCTCCGCCTCCGCTGCATATTACCTGGTTGCCCGCTGTCCTGGCCTCCGCCCTTCGCTGCATATTACCTGGTTGCCCGTTGTCCTGGCCTCCGCCCTTTGCTGCATATAATCTGGTTGCCCGCCGTCCCGCCCTCCGCCCACGGCTCTGCACGTGATCGCTTCCTGGCATCGCGCACGCGCAGGCGACATCCACGCTGAGGTATTTTGTCACTACAGGCTGTGTGTTGCGGCTCCTGCTCCGCCCCTGGTCCGTGCGTCCTGCGCCGATCCCGCCGCCGTTTTTCACAGGCGCATCAACGGCGCTCACTGCTTCCGGGCCCATCACCTCAACTTTACAGAATCAGATGACTTGTATGTGTCATTGCCATTACGAGTCCGAGTCTAAGAGCGTCTACCCTTCTTTGTCCACAGCTCGTAATAGCCCGCCAGTCCTTCCAATACCCAACCTACATCCACAGTAGCCTCCTCCCAAGCCTCCATCCCTTCGCCAGCTCCGCTCTTCTGTACCTGCATACCCCAGAAATAGATGGATGCCACGGCTGTCATCACACCGTTCGGGCCCCACTGGAAAAGATTACCCCACACAGCTTGATCTCCGCCATATTCGCCCGACGGTGTCCACCCACGTCCAGTGGGACCGTATCCCGTTGTTCTTTCCCATCTCTTTGCGTCCCCGCTCCGCTTCCGCCATTGTGGTTGGAGGGAGTCCCACCAGGCATTCCAGCACTCCACATAGCGTGACACGTCGGTGATTACGGGCACCTTCCGACGTCTTCCGGCAATCCATGTCGATATCTCCTTCGGTCGTCGAGCATTCGGGAGATTTGTTGACGATGACTCCCACCGCGATGCTCGCTCGATCCGAATCCACGCTGCAATCACCGCATCATAGTGTGGCCCCAAATCGACCGCCGTCAAATTCTCGTGCCCTGCTGCAAACCATTGGGCCGCTTTAGGTGGACATGCAGGTGTTGAGCGAGCGCTCTTCGGGGCAGATTCCCCTGATGGCGTCACAGCTGCGATCGCAGATGCGGGATCTGCTGTGGGTGTGACCTCTGGCATTGTTACCATTACCAGAGCTCCGCCAGGCTCGCGCGCAGTGTCAGAATCGGGAATGGGTGTTGCATCACCGTTGGGATCCGCAGCAGGTGCGGTGTCGGGTTTGGGTGGGGCTGTGGTCACGGTATCTGCAGCAGGTGCATCGTCGGGATCCGGATCTGTAGTACGTGCAGTGTCGGGATTGGGAATGGGTGCCGCTTCACCAATGGGATCCGCAGCGGGTGTGGCCGCGGTCACGGCATCTGCAGCAGGTGCAGCATCGGGATCCAGATCTGTATCGCATGCAGCGTCGGCTTGGGGATCCGCAGCAGGTGCAGTGTCAACTTTGGGATCCGTAGCAAGTGCAATGTTAACCATGGGATCCGCAGCTACTCCCTGCAACTCCGGGCCCACCGACAGCATCTCCACGTCGACCTCTCCATCCTCGGTGTCGCCGCTGGCCTCCATCCGTGCGCGCTTTGCTGATGTGCCCTCCGTCCCGTCCATCTCGTCTGCACGCCGCTTGCCTGCCTCCAGGGCATTTGCTGTGGACGCTGCTCCACGCAAATCCATCATTGCCACCATTGCCCGGTTACGACGTATGTTCTGCTCCCGCTGCTTCTCTGGACTCAGCTGCTCGGTTGGGATATGCGCATATGGATCTGAGAAGGTGACGTCGCCAAGCCCGGACATGTGCACTGTCATCGTTGTCGGTCGATCCGGTGCCAGCGCACTGGACGTTGCCGGCTCGACATTGGCGGCATCCTTATTCCGGGGTTCCTTGGGCTTCGCTGCAGATTTGGTTGCTCTGCTCCCGGCTGTCTTTGATGACTTTCCGGTGTTCTTTGACCTCTTCTCCTTCTCTTTCGCTTTCACCTTCTTTCTCTTCATTGCCTCCACCAGCTGTGTCGCCTCCTCGTCCTCTGAACTGTTTGTATCCGACGACCAGCACTCCTCTTCGTCCGAACCACCCACGCTATCACTGTCAACGTCTTCTCTGTTGCCCACCGTCTTCACCGGCATCACGTACAGCGCCTTCGTTAACATGGCCTCGCGTTGCTCTTTGGAATCGTCCGCCAGTATGGCAGCATTGCGATCCTCTGCGGCTACACCCGGGGTAAGCTTCATGTCGCACAATGCATATGTTGATACGTACTGAACTGTGTCTCAGCAAACTGGGCCATGAAGTCCAGCACTTGTTTCTGGAAACGGTCCCGGTCCCAGTGAGCCCATTGGGGCTTCCCCTCGCCTGTGTACGACACGCTACATATCCATCTGAACGTGTCTCATTGCGCCAATGCGTGGTACTCACTGCTCGGCCCTCACTTCGCCGTTGAACTCCGGCATTGGACCAGCCACAACCAGTGTAGCTAGAAGTCCCGTGGTGTCGTATATCCCCTTCAGCAATGGCATAATGAAGCCCGGCAGTTGCATCACAGCCCTGAACGTCATCAGTCGTGATCCATAACCAGCATCGCATCAATGTACCGATGACGACTCTCCGCGTCGCGCGGTGGTCCGTTCTTCAGCTCCTCCATGTATTTGTCCTTTGCCACTTGTGCCTGCTCATGCGCCCTGTCCTTCAACACGTCTTGCTGATCCTTTGGCAGCGCATTGTAAACCTCACGTGCGACCTCAGCACGGAACCCCACCCGCAGCCCAGTAGCCGTTGTCTCTGCTGTGCCAGAAGCTATCGCCGCACGTTTCTGCTCCACCGCCGGCGCAATGAGTTTGCTATAAGACTCGTGCATCAACTGTTGGAAGCCCTGCCGTGCCTTTGGGGGTTTCTTCAGACCAGCAAGCCGACCGAGTAGGATTGCGTAGGCACTCCTCCGTGGGTCCAGCGTTGCCTCACGGCGTTGCTTCAGTGCATGTCGGATGCGATATACATACCACCGATTGATGCGCTGAGCCAGCACTTAGTAAACAGACGTTGATCCATCTTTGATGATGACCTACCAGATTGAGCACCTCGATGCGCTCACGCTTCTTCTGTTCAAGTTCTGGAGACAGTTTCTCGACGACTATGGGCGCCTTTGGGTCGTACGGACGTAGTTCTGGCTCCTCGTGGTCTTCGGTCTGCCAGGGTATTGCAGCATGGTAATGGTTGAAGGCTGCTTGCAGCCTCTCGCGCTCTTCGGCCCAAGTACCCGAGAGACGCGCAATGGTGATAGCTTCGAGGTGTTCCTGCAGTACTTCCTCGCGCTTTCCCTCTGCCCACAAACGGAGATTCTTGCGCTCCGCCTTTGACATCCGCTTTCTTGCTTGGGCTTTGTTCTTTGTGGCAACCATTGTGTATGACCTGTTTCCTGTAAGTCAACTGAACTCAGCCTGGGAGTACATTCCTCTTACGCTTGTTGCACAGGAACTCTGCGTGCCAATACGAGAGCCCTTGTTGTTGTATATTGTCTTGTATGGAATTGAGCCTGTTTTGCCATGTTGTGTTCCCAGCCTGATATGGTAAGTCGGCACTGCCTGGACCTGTCTTATCATCAACATCATATCTTATCGGTCTCGCCCGAGAAGCCCGAAATTCATCGACAACGTCCTGTGTGCGTCTAAGGACCAACTTGAGGTTCAAAACCCTGCAGAAGGTTTTCATATGTGGTGGGGTCTGAAAATTATTTGCTTCTGTGAAGGATTAAGTGATTTCATAATGCAACCTTTTGCTGAACTACGAGAACTAGGAATACTTGTACTGCTTTACAGCCCACTTTGCACTATCTCGTACATTTCCCTTCCCTGTTCTGGAAACTTGTCCCGTATTAGCTTCGGTATTAGATATCTTATTTCTCTACTTTTTCGGCTCTATGATCGCACCCGAGTGTTGCAACATGTGTGAACACACCATTTACAGCCAGGTGCTGAATTGTTCCTTAACAATTAGATCGAAGCTCAATCTGGTACGTATTAGGTATTCAGACCAGTATAGTGATCTGAATACATGTCCCTATCCTTCTATGAAACATAGAACCCACCCTACCGTGCAGAAGCAACATATATGAACTCACCATACTCAGTCAGCATGACTTTCAAAGATTCTGCGCAAATTTATTAATACCAGTATGTCGCATGGCATCCCTGAAACATTGTGATTACATTGACGCGTGTTGAGAGCGACCAAACACGTTTGGATATTGTGGGCAGCATCGTTTTCTACATTGCCTGTAGCGCACGTGACGGCGTCTGGTACTGATTTGACGAATTGTGGACGGTGACACCCTGTGACACAGCTGTCAATCTGAGCCTGCAATGAGCCTCCCAAGGCAAAAAAAAGGCGGACGGCCGTCCGCCGCACCTGCATGGGCTACAGCGGCAACTTCACGAACAGCCTTATACAGTGCAGACCGTGGTTTCTATGCCTCCGGTACCAGCAAACTCCAGGAGGAGTTGACGAGCATCAGCTCGAAGCGTCGCAAACTCAATGACGACGAATCCTCCGACGTGCAGGAGACACCGGGCGGTACATGGCACCCAGGGGCATCGAGAGCACCGTGGTATGGGGAGGATGGTTGTGACGATGAAATGGCTTGGCTCCCAGACGCGTCGGTGCGTCGAGAATCTGGAGAAGAGTCAGAGGAAGAGTTCGAGGACGATGAAAGCGAAGGGGTCCACCGAAAGGTGTATCGCAGCAGTGTGAGCATTTTCAGTCTGTAGGAGACAGCGGAGACGAGCTCACCCCAGGACAGAAAGATCCCATGTCGCTATGGCGGTCACGGATACAGCTATATGTCAATGAGCTGCTGCGCTTTCGAGGCTTGGCGGACGATATTGACGATCCGTGCTGCGCGCGATGTGGCGTGGACCTCAAATTGAGTACAGAGTACTTCAAATGTGAGGACTGTGGCCCGTTCTTGCAGTGCTCAGGGTGTCTGTTGGAGGCGCATCAGACAACGCCGCTGCATGTCATTAAGGTGCGCACCCTGTGCGCACGCGAGGACTTTTGACTAATAGGCTGTTCGACAGCAATGGACGGGATCATGGTGGAAGAAGAGTTCACTGGCGGATATCGGTCTTGTGTACCAGATGGGACACGGCGGGTGGGAATGTTCATATCCTACAAGCACGGTGAGAGAGATGACAGTGCTCCATGCACCATACATTCACCGAGTGCGTTTCAGATATTGCAAGTGCAACCGATCGGACTATGCGAGCAATATCCAGCAGCTACTGCGAAACGGGTGGTATCCAGCGACCGGCATTGACCCGGAGACATGCGCGACATTCCAGACCCTAGAGTCGTTTCGCCTGTATTCCGTGGCGGGGAATCTGAATGCGCGCGACTTTGTGACATCATTGGAGGAGATGAGCGATGTGACGGCTCGGACAGGGATGCGAAAGCTGCCGGTACATCTGCGGTGCAGAATTAGAGTGATATGCTGATTATAAACAGGAACGATACAAGCAACTGCAGCGCATGTCGCGCCAGTGGGCATTCCTGCTGCGTTTGGTCCGTGCTGGGAGGGGACACGATCCGGATGGCGCCCTGCCAGCCAAGAGAGGCGAACTGGCAGTGATTTGCTGGGCTTGCCCCTACGAGAATCGGAACTTGCCTTCAAATTGGAGAGACATCAATCCAGCATACCGGTGAGCCAGGCTTTGTGTCACGCGGGTGTGTGCTGACAACTACGACAGCTTTATATATATGCTGCTCCTTGCGCTGGATGCAAATTTCCGTCTAAAGAACCGCTTAAGAGCGAACGAGATCGACGACCCGCCGTTAGGCCCTGGGCTCGGGTACTGGGTGGAGCCAGAGCCATACAGGGACCACGTCAAGAACTACGTTAGTGAGCAAGATGTTTGTAGTTGTCCATGCTCTCTCTTGCTTGCTCTCATTGTTTGCTCCAGACAAGCACATGTATTGCATTTGCTGCTCTTCTACAGAAGGATACGCGTTTGACGACCGGCTTGAGGGTCTCGGGAGTTGGGGGCTGCGTTTGCGCGAGACATGAAATCTTGCGGCCCAATGGATTGGGAGACCTGCAAAAGGGCGAGCGGTGCGTACAACACCGGCTTCCGCCTTTTCATGATGCTGAGGACAGTTGCAGATACGCAAACATGGACTACATTGTCTTTTCCGCCCTGATTGGGTTTACACTATGGTGGCTGACGCTCTCCTACGACATCGGGTGCCAGTGGAATGTCAAGCTACGCGATCGCATGGCCAAATTGCCCTCCCATCTGCACCTCGACCTGGAGCAGGTGAAGGTCCAATGTGGTCTGCCGGTGTGGCACGCGGGTTCCCACAACCAGGAGTGCCAGAACACCCACAGCTTGAGCTTCAAGCCGGGTGTCGGGAAGACGGATGGCGAGGGGATTGAACGGATGTGGTCAGTGCTTAACCCGATTGGCTACGCTACGAAGACTGCAGGTGTCGGCGTTCGGGCTGACCTCATCGAGGAGCATGTCGATCATCACAACTTCCGCAAGAATCTGTCGCTTGGTGCGTGATGCGGTTGGAGAGGAAAACGACGACTGACATGTTGCATAGGTAGCGTTCTCTCTGCGCGGCTCAAGCTCGCCGAAGCCGAACGGGATATCCAGGTCGAGGCCTTCAGGGCAGCAAGCGAGGGAGTGGAGGACGAGGTCATGGGGGAGTGGCTCAAGATGATCAACATCTTCCTCCAGAGACCCGAGACATCGCCGAGCCCGTACATGCTCGAGATGTCAGGTACGTGCACGTGGGGTTCTAGATCATGTACAGGTGCTGAGGATGAGCTCCAGCTTGTGTGTCGGAGGCGCAAGTCCGCTTGGAGGTTCGCAAGGAGGAGGAGAGACTCACTCAGGAGGGAAGAATGCCACTGCAAGGACAGAGCGCAACAGCGTTTCTAGTGGCCGGGATTCTAATCGAAGATATCAAGTGTGTCGTAGCTGTGATGCCAGACGTGAGACACTTACCTGGTTGCACAGGGCAAGAATCATCCGCGAACTGAAGGGGACGGCACTGGTTGCAGGCGAGCGTGCCAACCAAATCGAAGAGTGGCGGCATACAGTTCTCACGAAGCTGGCACGCTTCCGAGAACTGCAGGGGCTCTATATGCCTGCGGCCCCTGCTATCATCGAGGAGGCCGAAGCCCGACGCGACCGCTCAGCTGCAAGTCCTCGGCCAGAGCACATCAAGCTGTGGATGCCAAGTGAGATGCCCTCGTTGTTGGGTCCAGCGCGGGGCTGTGTGGGCGGGTTGCTGGACATGGAGATGAAGCTACGGGTAGCGCAGTGCGAGAACTCACTCACACTGGTTCGGGCGCGTCTGCACGCGAAGAGGCACCTGATCAGCTTCCGCAATGCAAACGTGACGGGCCAGAACCAGTCCACAAAGGCACGGACACTCATCAGCGAGGTCGGGGAGAAGGTTACAGCGAGCGCGAACCGGTATCGAAGGGGAAGGGAGGCTCTGGTGGCGGCCGGTTGCTTGGAAAAGTTCCAGCATCTACGAGAGCTCAAGGATGAGCATCTGCAGATGAGTGGTGCAGCTATGGAGACGGACGCAGAGAGGACGGATGCTTCGACAGCAATGAAGATTGGGGCGCTAGGAGGAGGGAAAGCACCGAGGCAGGACCAAGGATCGTCGATGCAGGTGATATCATGGATTTGGACCGCGCCCGGAGCTTTGGACAACGAGGAGAAGGATCTGCATGACTGTGAGTTCCCGGTGCAATAGGTACTGGATGGGACTGACATCATCACAGCAATACGGGTGGAATGGAGTCGGGCGCTGGCACGTCGCGATAGGTGGACCGAGGAGGTCCTGCTGCTGAAGGAGGAGATGCGTCGAGTGTGTGCTTATCTGGAATGGCAGGCCGATTGGTGGAAGACGAAGTCGTCGGGGCAGGTGAGCTCATCACGTGAAGTGGAGGCAGGGGCACGGGCGTTCGCGCTGAAGCAGTCGGCGTGGCATCTGGAGTTGCGCACCTTTTTGCAGAACAAGTGGCAAGGCAGCATCGGGGAAGCAAACGAGCCAAATATGTACAGCGCAGGCGTAATGATCTAGTGTAGAATACGATCAGACCAGATATGATGCCGTAGGCGATGACAGGCGGGCGGGACAAGCGCGGGAAACCGACAATATGTACGAGATATAGTGAGGTCAGTGGCCGACGAGCGTCCACAGCCGTGCGGAACGAGTAGCTGTGATGGTAGATCACTGCGGTGTCAATGTGATCTGCCGCGATGGATGCCGAGAAGGTATCACACATGGGGCGGCTGATGGACGTCGCGTGATACATCGCGTGATCATGCGAGAAGACTAAAATGCATGGCTGTAGCCATGCATGGCTACCATCCATAAAATAGTGTATGGTTTTTATGGCTACAGCCATGGCGTTAGGCTAAATCCTAGCACTACGGGTGCACTTGCTGTTGCTCAAGCACTGATGTTTTTGCCCTCGTTGATAGTCTAGAAGCAAAATCAGTGCAGGAGACTTGTAGGGGGACAATTTTGCATACCCCAAAGACCACACCGTTTGGTTTCCCAGGAAATTCGTGGCGAACACCAATATTTAATGTGAGAAACTCCCGAGATAGACCAGAATAAGCCATATTTCCCCACAGAGAATATTGAGACCCATAGCTAGCATGTGCAGAGGAATATCCCTGACTGTTGAACTGCGCAGCAGCCGCAGCAGAATTTGGAGCAGCCACAGCCAGTTGACCAACCGCCAACTGATTAGGCACAGAAATTCGTGGGACTAGAAATAAATAAAAACATTTGATAGATTCGGTTTGGTTAAGAAAAATGCACAAACCTGATGAGCCACTACTCTGTCTTTGCGGAATTATTGCTGGAGGAGCCATCAAACCAGCGCCAATGGGGGCAATTTGACCTCCAAGAGACTTGTCTGCTGGATGTCAGAAGGAAAATACATCGAATAAAAGCCAACACATACCACCGAGCCTCCCCTCAATGTTCTGGCGTCGGATTGCCTCTCGTTCAGCTTCCAGGTTTGGAGTGGCAGGTGGCGGCAGCAGAGGACGTGCTGCTGAAGGACCTGGTGCTAAGTAGGAAGAATCAGAAAAGAAAATTTGTCAACTGAGAAGCGTACCTCCTCGTGTACTGGTGCGCTTCCCATCATAATATACATAGCACGCTTCACAAACAACCCGGCTGCCTGATACCTGAGACGCACTCTCGACTGTGAATCGGGGTTGGCCTGGCATGACTATGAGACCTTTGGCAGTATCAGTGCGCAAAGTCGATTTGCAACGACGGCCAGATCGACATTCAAAAGGAATATCAACCGTGGCATCATCGGTGAATTCGGCATAGAGCACACCAGCGTTTGACATCGAAGAAAATTGGAAGGAAGGCGAGTTGACCATGGTCCTGAAGTGAATATCCCTCTCACATTTTATGGTCCATGCCTCACCTCTGACCTCGTTTCCGACTTCTCCCGATATCTCTCAACATCCGGATGTGACCAACGTGAAAATGAATAAAAATAGGCAGAAGATCATTACGGATCAACACATGCAGATAATATGAGATTATGCGCGCTCAGATATACTTTTTGTGCTTGCCTCCATCATTTGGAGACCAATAATTCTCCTGTATGCTCCGAGCGGCATTTTTGCCATGCATACATCATTAACATTCCCCGTTCCCATTCTCCGTAATCACCCGATTGCCTGTGAAGTGCTCCTCTCCTGAGCACTCCATAGATCCGGATTGCGGCAAGGCTAGCTCATTATAAAGACTGAACATTATACTCATGCATTCTCAGGTTAATCCCACTCTTCCTACTGTCGTCACACTGCTCTTTGTTCTGTCATCTCAGACCACGCTGCCATGGGGCGGAATCAGCACAAGCCCATCCGTGTGTTATATCTATATACATGATTTTCGTGTTGTTAATCTGACGAACTGTGCTCTAGCTCCTGCAGAGGACCTTCAACCATTCATTGCTAAGTACTGGAAGCAAAATAAGTCCGATGTTGCTATCCTTGCTCTCCTCAAGAAACATCATATTGATCTCTCCAAGTATGGACTGGAGTGAGTCATTATCTTATCAAGAATTTTGCGAATTTTTTTCTCTAAAACTCAACTCAGAATCGCATCGTTCCGTAAAATTCGTGAGAAGTTGGGGTATATTCGAGCTCGAGCGCAAGGTCACACGGTTGAATCTATTGTGACTCCGATTTCCAAACTTTGCATCACTTATCCAAAGGCTGGAGGTCGAGAGATGGTCAGCCTCCTCTTTCATGAGGAGAACATCCGGGTTGCACGGTGCGTCAAAAATTTCTTGGTGCTCTCCCAGACCTGATGGATCATCATGTAGTGAGACAGTGATGCACTATTTTCGTGTCTATGAGCCAGATTTAGTCCGAGAACGCCGACAGCGCCATTTCAAACGCAAGCGCTTCTGGGCTGCTGGTGCTAATGATATCTGGGCTGTAGACCAACATGACAAGTGGAAGTACAAGTTCGGTCTTGCACTTCACACCAGCATCGATCCTTTCCTTGGTCTCATTCATTGGATGAGGATCTGGTGGAACAATAACAATCCTCGACTTATTCTTAGTTACTATCTTGATGTGATCGAGAATCTTGGAGGTATGTGATTCCCAATTTATTTTTTTATCGCACCTGTCTCATTATTTGGCATGTTAAGTTATGCCACTTGTGTCTCAGAGTGATCCAGGCTCAGAGAACGTTGGGCTTGCTAACGGACACACTCAGCTTCGACACTATCAAGATCCCTCTCTGGTTGGAACATCACAACATCGCTGGATGCGCGAGAAGAAGATTGTCAAGCCAGAGATTACTTGGAGCCAGATGCGTCGCCGATTCACACCAGGCTTTGAGGATATCCTCGATTTTGGTGTGAATCAAGGATGGTATGATCCTGGTGTTCTTCTTGAAGCGTGAGTATCTCCAATTATCTTCCTTTGATTGATGCTGAAAACTTTCACTCAAGTCTCGTGTTCCGCTGGGTTTTTATTCCGTGGCTACAGGCAGAACTAGACAACTACCGAAATCGCGTCAATAATACTGCCAAACGACATGACCGCAACAAAATTCTTCCGAATGGTGTCCCCAGCCACATGTTCGAATTTCCCGAAGACTACGCAATTCTCGACTTCAAGGTACATGGATGGTCTCACTGAAAGGATTGTATTTTTCATTAAATTGTTCAATTCAGATCAAAGCTGATCCTGTCGGGATTCAGAAGGTTCGTGACATGTATGCGCCTCCCGACCACGAGATTTTCCAGCTCGTTCCATTGGATTTCGAGGTTCTCATCTCCCAGATATATCGGGACATTGGAGAGCCTCCGGTTAATCGGAAGAGCTGTTGGGAGGTGTATCGACGACTACTGTCCGAATTCAACAAGCTCAATGAGCTTCACGTGATGCATCAGAGTGCACACTGGACCCGGGCATTAGAAATGGCGTCCAACGAGTATCCAGACGAGATTGAGGTCCTCCCGAACCTGAAGGAGCTGCGAGGAGGTGAAGACGTTGTTGGGCCTGGCGCGTACATGGGCGGCGTCAATCAGGGTGCTGGATTAGGCAAGTGCTCTTCCTCCGAAGCTTTTGCATCCGTCTCTGACAATGTTTATTCTCAGATCCCCAACATTATGCAAGACTCGGTGAAATGCTCAATGAAATTGAGCCAGATCTCGGCCCTGTCGAAGAGGAGCCTGAGAGCTTGTATGCATGGTTTTCGGACGAGGAAGATGATTTAGTAGCAGACGGGGATTGGTAATTAAAAACGTTGTTTTTACTTATGCTCTAGTCTACTACATACATTGTTTGAACTTATGCTCTAGTCAGAAGGTGGTCCCGGGGGTCGCAATCACTCAACATTTGATCTTATATCACTTGCCGAGGCGTATCATTGATATATAGACTCGGTTATCAGCATGTAGTTTTCGACCTCCATACTTGTTCTCGATCCGGATACACAGTGCAGTCCGCTGGCTACATACAATTACAATTGCTCTCTCATTATCCATCCACTCCTCCCCGCTACAAGTGCCTCCCACACAAGGCTCGACTCGGATGCACGCTATACGGCACAAACGACCGACACCCAGCGCGCTCACAAGGGCGCATCAGCCGTGACGTAATGGTCTTCACCGAAACTATCTTGCCCGACCCCGCCGTTGCGTTTTCCTGCGCTGGCCGGTAGCGGTACAGGACGACCGACTGCTCGCAGCACGACTCCCAGGCACCCGGAGGCATGAACAGGCTCTGGGTTTGCACTGGGCCAAGGCAGTAATCGAGGAAGAAGAGCGCGGAGCTGCGCAGGGAGCGGATAAGGGCCCCGAGGACGAGGTCGGTGCTGATGTTCACCGCGCGGTGAACGTCCTTGGTGATGGAGTGGAGCACGCGGAAGGAGGCGACTGGGACGGCAGTGGCACCACGCTCGTCTAGAGAGCAGCAGCAGTCAGCCATCATGGTACGTGGGTCTGTTGCCGCGCCTGTGCTTACCCCATTGAACGCTGAGCGTCCACCCAGTGCAGCGGTCTTGCGTGTACTCGCCCCGCGCGATGTCGATTGCGAAGGACATCCCTTGCGTGAAGATGCGGTCCCGGAAAACGGCTGTAGTTTCCGGAAAGGCGTGTGGTAGGCGGCTAGAGACACCTCCGGAGGCGGGGCTTATGAATACATTGATTTCGAACTCGGTGCGCCTGAGTTCGGTCATGTAAGTCACGAGGATCTCATTGGCACCACTCGCGTCGGCGAACGACGTGGTGCGGGGCTCTGGAAAGCGTTGGACGAGGACAGACATCTGGGGCAGCAGAGGAAGCTGGTGGCTCTTCATGGCCGCGAGGCGGGGGTATATAACTGGGCGTTCCTGCGCTATGGCCCTCGAGATGACGAGCCCAATTAGGAAAGTCCAGACATCTGTCAAGTTCTAGTAAAGCGCAATTCAAAGAAAATGAGAAGCTTGATGAGCGGAGCGCACGACGATCTGCTGCAAACCTCCTACGAGAGGAACTCGTCGCAGACACCTGTGCAGTCGTTTTCCCGTGAGTACAAGCACGTCGGCCACCGCCTGAGTGTCGACGGCGGGGCCGACAAGAGATCAGCCCTGCCTACCACAAACGAGAAGCATGACGTGACTATCTGAGAGGGTTGACACATTACGGCATTTGCTCATGGCCTCCGACCGATGCCCATGATTCTATCATGTCGAAAATGAGCGATGCGAATCAGGAAGAAGCTAGGGAGGGCTACTGGGGTCGACCGTCGACGCCGACATTCCAGACACGGTACATCACTGAATATCTTGCTAGTAAAGAAAGACTAATGCTGCCAGCGAGTACCAGCAACTACGTGAAGTGGATGAGTGAAGTGCGCATCCAAGAATTAAATGACGTCGTGGATCATTGTCTCACGTGAGACTGAGTCCCGGGGCTTCATCTGATCAGTCATTCACTTGCTCAGGATCAGTCTACCTCCCGAACGGCCTCGAGTCAGTCTCAGGGGGAAATCGGTTTCAATGATTACAAACCTGGGCGCATCCCTCTTTCGGGCCCTGGCTTTACTGGAACCCATCGAGCTCAGCGACATTGCAAAGGAAACTTGTCCACGGCACTATTGCCTGCTGTCACGTCCTGGACTTTCTCGCTGTCTGAACCTTTCTCGACCGGATGCTGTTTTACAATTTGTCTCTTTGATGGTAGTTTTCTTCAGTGCTCAGACTCGTTTGAGCGCTTGGCTTGAACAGAAGGGGGATTGAATATAGAAGCTACTTTTGCTCATCTGCTCGGAGGAAAATGACGTGACGTGCGGATGGTGGGAAACCGCACTGATCCCTCATTCCGTACGCTGATCCACCACCAATCTCGAGAACAATGAAGCCCCCGCTACAACTACCCGGTTTACCAAGCTACTCCCTCTCCCATCTACTTCCAACTCATCGCTTTGCTTTGTGCAATGTGGTAATCCTAACGGCACATTGTTTATTTCTTCGCGCTTTGGCTGATTTTGACAGGTTAGTACGTGAGCGGATAGCCCATTTCCCAATCTGGCGGGCAGTCTCGAGGGCCATAGCGCACCAGTTTCTGTTTTATATCCCGCGCTCGCAGCGATGCAGAACAGCCCACACCGAGCCTCCCATCCTCCAGCCACCCTCCCGATCCATCCCAGATGACTCTCCTCGTCAGTCGCTTCCCGCGTCCCAATGGCACGTTCGTCGACTCCATCAGCACCGTCGAGCAGCTCCTCGCCCAGTACATGACTGCCTTGCGCCGCAGAGAGCAGGAGGTCCGGGCGGGCATGACTTCGAGTCAACTTCCACCCGACTTTCCTGTCACGCAGAGCAAATTTCTTGCACGCATCGACAATTCGCCGG
Source organism: Mycena citricolor (assembly GCA_963692855.1). NCBI lineage: Eukaryota > Fungi > Basidiomycota > Agaricomycetes > Agaricales > Mycenaceae > Mycena > Mycena citricolor. The sequence goes on along the minus strand of CAVNYO010000414.1, from coordinate 133,725 downwards.
GCTATTCGTTCTTCGCCAGCATCAAGTACCGTGTGTATAACCGGGATCAATGTTCCGGGTGGACGCTCTACGTCCAGTGGGGTCAGTAAAATATTCATCAGCGAGCTGAATGCACTCAACAGCTGACATTTCCTCCAGAAGAGCGAAACGCCGAGAGGCCGACCGCCGTCGCGTCATTCCGCATTCCCAACACCATCGCCGGGGATATATACCGCTCCGTGCAGATCACCACCGACCTCGTGCTCGAGGCGCTCATCGCCTCGCTGTACAATGCGGCGCCTGCCGCGCTTGTCGTGACCACCGGTCCGGTATACCACGAACCAGGGAACTCTGGCTGGCTGGCGCGCTATGTCGAGTCGGTAGTCCTCCAGGTCGACGCCAACAGCAATCCCAATGGCGCGCACGCGGTCCGTACTGTGGACCAGCGGGTCATGTGCCCGTGTCTCGGAGCTGTGCAAGGATGTCAGGCATGGGTGCCGGCGAGCGCACAGCCTGCTTTGTGCAAAGACCACCTCGGAATGCGATAAATGTGAATGTGGGGAAGAAATCACTCGGACCGTTGTACTTGTATTCACTGCATGTAACATATAATCATTTTGAGAACAAGAGCACTTGAAACAGGCAGGATGATCCCCGAAAAAACAAGGACTTTGATTGATCTACATCACCGCTCCACGGTGAAAGGACGGAACCTATGCGGATCAGATTCTTCATCAAACGATGCTCCGCTTTGTTCCGCCATACTTCATCTGACATCCTGTTTCGGCGTCCCGCGATGGACGTGCGCACGCATTCAACCACCACAAAATGTGCGGCTAAGAAACCAACGCACCTTGGGGCACTCACGCGCAATTTTTCACGCATCAGTAATCTTGCGTATTTATTTTGGGGTTGCAAGAATGTCCTGAAGCCTTGGATGCAATCCTGTTCTGAACACTCACGTGACGTATACACAAGTTCAGAGCTCACGTGGCCGGTCGATGAGTTACGCGGGCTGACGACACGTGACTGTGTTGACGAAAGTCAGGTTTCTTTTCACCAGTAGATTATATATTTCTACTTCCTTGAGCGTCTTTTACTCTAATCCTTACGCAGAACCGTAGATCACACAGGCACACTTAATGCATGCGGAGGATTTTCCAGTGTTTTAAGTACATATGAGGAGTTGGGTTCGCCCTGGTTCGCCTGAAATCTGCCCCGGAATCATGCATTAAATAGCAATAAATAAATAGCAAAATATTAACTGATTAGTACATAGTCTCGGAGCCCTCGTTGTTTGACCTCTTCCTTGCTGCCCGGAATGTGCTAAGCTCAGTGGCATTCGATCCCAGCGCTTGCCACGGCGTTGCTTCAAATGTGTGCACGCCCCATGAAATCACCGTCTGCGACTGGCTTGCCTTCTTCAGATTCAATGTGATGCGGGTTATCATCACCGACGAAACACTGCACATATAAAGTCAGTCCAAGAGCATAGCTGGACTTTAATAGATATCTCACAGCATGGCCGGCTGGTTGTGAAGGAACTTGAGGGCTGGCTGCATCATTTTCGGTCGATCAGCAGACAAGGATAGGTTAAGACCGTCGCACATACCGGAGCGTATTGAATTAGCAGCACCCAGAGCAGGTTCGAGCTGAAGAGGATGAGGAAGTACATGATCCCATCCCGCTGAATGACTTGGATGATGGGCAAGAGCTTGTACGAGCGCTGGCGGCGCAGTGTGACACCGAAGATCACGAGGAAGGCGATGGTATCGTACGCCAAGGCCAGGCCCAGGAAGGCTTTCACGTACGGTGTCACAGTGAGTGTCGAGATGAAAATGCAGACTGGATTTCAGATATGAGAAATGGGCGCGGGAAATGCTGTCTATACGATCGACTCACTATGATATGGATCGATCGTTGGCAAAACGGGCAAAGCGGGTATCGTTGCCGCCACCGAGGAATCGATGTCACGGCGGACTGGGAGCAGGAGAGCTACTTGGTCAGTTCCCAGACTCGATTGCGACATGGCATATATCGCGATTCCCCACTGAGCAAGGAGGACCAGGATCGTGAAGGCGGGGAATAATTGATGTTTCGCGGTGATAGCGTACACTCTAGCTCTAGTCAGCAAGCAGAGAAATCGGGAGCAGCAAACTCTTTACCGGAGGGCGATGAATAGCTGGGCAGTGGTCGTGAGTGTGACGGTCTCAAACGTCTCCATGAATCCGTATCGACTGCAAACACCCAGCGTCCATTGTGGAGAAAAGTAGGCAAAGAGCGTGATCACAATGTAGCAGGGAGCGAGATAGCGATTCTTCGAGGGACATTAGCAGCATTCGAAATGACCCAATCGGGGGAGCTCGCCAAGATAAATAGCCAGAAAACCGGCGTCTTTCTGCCCTTCCAAGCATAATTAACCTGACCAGTGGATGAGCAGTCATGCAGAGAACACAGTGATAACTGACCTCGTCATCAAAGGTGAGGAAATACTCGTAAAACCACCAAGCGGAGGCGGCGACCCAGTACAGCTTGATGGAAAATCTACCAAGAAAATCAGAATCTCACACACGGGGCTTGATCAGAGGGCCGACAATTGAAATCCGAGTTCGATTATCTTCTCTTGCAGGTCAGACATGTCGGAATGCGACGGGGCACGACATCACTGAGGGCCGGGTTATATTCGAAATCTGATCAATCTCCAAGCACCCAGATCTCGCCACCGTTTCATCCGAATGCGCGCTAATTCCGCACGGGGAATAGAGGACATCAGGCGACCGCTCGAAACTTGACGTATTCGACGCAAGCGGATCAGGGAATGTATTCGTCACCGGGGCGTGTGTGCCGTCGGTCTGTTTCCGGGCACAGCACGCGGTCTGTTCCTTTGCATGTCGCGCCGCAATATGATCAGGGATGGTGGCCGTTTGGTCTGGAGAGATGGCGTCTCAGCTCGCGTGGGAGTGTCAGTATCGTCGTCGAAACAAGTCTAGATGTTCGCTATCAATTCCGGTATCTTGTCTATTCTGCACAGATACAAGGTGGGAGACATTGTAAAATCAGCGCCCAAGTTTACCGAGCACTCAAAAACGCGGTTCGGTGGAAGAATGGGGAGCTCCGATCCTCTTGAACAGATCTTGATGTTCCCGCCTGGAATCTCGGAGTTCGCTCCCGTTTAGAAGCACTCTGAGTGATGTCGGAAATGAGGCGTGCACAACATAGTCTGATCTCAGTCGGCGGATTCTTCTCACGACCTGTCATCGTTCCTTTTTCAGTCGCGAGCGTGTCCCTCAGCTCGGCAGACCCGAAACACATGGGTCGCAAGATCAAAGTAAGCGGGTACCTGGTGTTAGATGATTGGTCCCCAGCTCCTTCCTTTGATCAGATCTTACTCTTGTGCTGTTGAAGGACCGACTCAAGACGATCGATATCCTGTCCCCGAAAAGGCTCACAAATGCCGTGGGCGATTGCAAAACCAGTATACATCTGCGGCGAGTATCCCAAAAGGACTGATATTCCTTGGCCGTAAACAAATCGCAATGGTTGAGTCTCGCAACGACGAAACCTCTCCCCTCCTCGCCACGGCTCCCAGCGAAACAGACAAGACTCCACCTGGTCTAATGGATGTGCCGACCTGGACCGAGCTTCAAGGTTTTTGGGAGCTCTGTAGGCTCCACAACAACATCGGCTTCTGGGTCGTCTGGCTTCCGACTGGTGCGTGTATCATTCAAGCCTACTTTGGCCGCGCTGAATCACGCTCCAGCCTGGTCCATATCCATGGCCTACCGTGCCAACACGAGCATTTCCGCCTTGCAGGCGCTTTTGCGCGCAGCCGAATACATCCCCTTGTGCTTCGGAATCAAGTCCCTCGTACGTTATCGTGGCTGACTTGGTTGGATCTCCTATTTACCCCAGGCGCAGATCATGACTATCGATGACATCCTCGACGAAGACGTGGATGCGTTGGTTGAGCGGACCCGCCTTCGCCCGATTCCGCGTGGTGCTGTTTCGCTGAAACGGGCTTGGCTATTCTTTTCAGTTCAAGTTCTCGTCGGGGTGTTCTGCGCATTCAGTTTCTTGAGCAAACCTGCGTAAGCGTTTGCCGAGACAAGTCGACCTGTATTTCTCACCCGTATTCCGGGCAGCCTCTACGTTTCCATCCCCGTCTGGCCTCTCTACATTATTTACCCGACTTGCAAGGTCGGTCGCAAACCTCAGGTTCTGAGCTTTCCACTAGACTTATACAAACATCTCAGCGTTGGACCAACCTTGCTCCTGTCCCACTGGTCAGTTGAAATCCTCTCTTCATTGCATGTGGTCGAATCATAGCGTGATCCAGGGAATCATGTTCAAGATCGGGGTATTCATGGGCTGGGCTGATATGGTAGGAACAATCAACTGGCACGTCCTCGTCCCTGTCTACATCGGGGCTTGCTGTTGGACTTTGACGTACGAAACGGTCTATCAGCACCAAGTGCGTATTCTCTCCCAGCGGTTCAGAATCACGGCTGAATCCAATTCGCAGGATAAACTCGACGACGTGAAAATTGGTCTCCATTCGCCTGCTCTCCTCGTTGGAGCGCACACGTTGGTCGTCTGCACCATCACGGCCCTCCTCTTTCTTTCGCTCGTCTCGTACGGGGCATTTCTGAACGGACATAGCTGGCCTTTCTTCTTGGCCATGAGCATCGCGGCGTTCCTGCTTCTGAATCGGCTCTGGAAAACCGACATCGACGTACCCGCTGATTGCAAACGTCTGTTCCTCGACACCACACTCATTGGAAATATCATTCTGCTCGGATTTGTAGTCGACTCTCTCTTCTATCGTGTATCGCAAGGTCTGGAAATCTGAGGGCCCGGTAGCACTACAGTCTAAATCGCATTTTTACTTGTCCCGGATAGGCAATGCTTCTTATAATATTCAGTGATATCTAATGCCAACGATGACATCAAGCCGCTCCAGATCCAATCCTCACATGTATAAATACGAGCATGCTCCCAAAAGCAAAAAAGAGATCATCAACCTCACCCTTCGCACTCTCATTGACGACATCGAACAGCCTGACATGCACAAAATCTTTGATGGAAGAACCGCGAAGTGCCGCCTCCGTGTCGTGATTATCGGCGCTGGCGTTTCTGGCTTGTCTGCAGCGTTTTGTCTGGGGCAAGCTGGGCACGAAATTATCGTGCTGGAAAGCTCTGCCGAAATCCGGGAGACCGGTGCAGGAATCCAACTGGGACCGAGTGAGTTGTTGCTCTGTTTCGGATCCATCGTGAATCAACCGCGGGTGCTGATACGCCGGCTGCGAGATATGTCGAGATTGCTCATGCGATGGGGGCTCGCCGACCGTCTAGCCCAGCTCGCTGTCAAACCACTCTCAGTTTCATTCCGCCGATGTAAGAAGGAAGAGTCTGGGCTTGCATTCGCCGATGATCATTTGATACTTCTAGATGAAACGGGCGAGCGGATTGGATTTGCTGAGTTTGGAGATAGTATGGCGTTCACGCATGGGGCCCCGTACCTCCACATACATGTGAGCTTCCATCGCTCTGGTGCCCCCGGATCATTCTCAACCTTGTTGATATGAACAGAGGGCAGATCTTATAGCGATGCTTGCAAGCCTTTCTGCTCCGTTTGCGGATATCCGACTCTCATCTCGGGTCAAGGCGGTGAATCCAGCCGATGGCACCGTCGCGCTCGACAACGGAGAAATAATCACGGCGGATCTGATTCTAGGAGCAGACGGCGTCCGGGTGGATCCATATGCTCGACTATCGCGCCTAAACAGCTTACCATATATTCTCCCACAGAGTGTCACACGGCGGGCCATATTTCCGGATGCGGAGGATCATAGCATCGCCACAGGTGATGCGGTGTTTAGGGTCGTCATTCCGACCGCGCCATTGTTGACAGATCCGGACTTGCGAGCGCTCGTTCTCATTCCTGAGGCGACCTGCTGGATGGGGCCTGGCCGGCATGTTGTTGGCTACTGTATTGTAAGCGATCGCGCCGAGTCATTCGCTATTGCTCCCAGCTGATCTCGGATTACCATCACACAGAGCGGAGCGGCAGAGTACAACCTCGTCTTTCTCTGCCCTGACAGCTCATCCGGAAAATTCCATGACTCATGGACCGCGGACGGGGACGTCGAAGAAATGCGCCGTATCTTCGCCAACTTTGAACCACAGTGAGTGGTGTTGAACATGTTGTGTCAAATTGGAACCATACTTGTACAGAGTGCAGAAACTGCTTAAACTGACAAGCACCGCGAAGGCCGGAAAATTGATGCTGCACCGCCCCCTCGCTACTTTATGGAGGCCGGGAATTATATGCTGATAAGCGGAGGACATATCACTGATACGCGAAAGTTTGCCGACATGGCATCAATGTCATGATGCGCTCTATGTCATGATGCGCTCTGTCTGGACCCCGAACGCTCGTTAACATGTATGAAAAAGGCCAAGTACATGCACTGTAGAGTAGCGATAGAGCGTAACTACTTACATGAGACTAGACAGTCCAAAAAACTTGCAGTAACCGGAGCATACATGCTGCTCAGGAAACTTCTCGAAGAACCTGCCTGAATTGCCACCACCAAACAGACCACGTTCGAGAGTCCTGATGATCCAGTCAGATATCAAGAGCACGCAGATTGACACAGCAGTGGACTGCGCACGGTGAAGTCATAACCTGCGGATCCGTCAAGAGATTTCCGGAGCCTTGGATAGAGTTAGTATGAAACAGTGAGCCAGATCGAATGAACCGGCCTTGAAGATCAGAAAGAAAGACCAAACGCCCGGTGTGTTCGTATTGGACATGTTGTGTAAAACAGAGGAACGATGCCAACAGCTTGAGATCTTCTGGAAGCGACGGAACGGGCACTGCACTATTGTTATTGATGTACTTCACAAAATTGCCTGAAATTCAGTGAGCAATATACTCGAGTCGTTGCAGAGAACAAATCCGTTCCAATTAATTCTTCAATGAGATATGATCGTCGGAGTGATGTCATCATTTTGCTCGACTTGCCATCTGCCACCGCATTGTGAACCAGAGCAACGCCGGCCTCGACAAAGCGGACTTCAAAGATAGGGAGGTCGCCTGGTGGCGCGACATGCTTTGATATGTAGTTACGCACGAAAGAATAAACGAAACTGAGAAGGGTAGTGCCCCAGAATAGGAGATGTGCCTCCGATACATGGTGCGCATATTCATCGATGGGGTTGAAGTGGATCAAGACGCTATTCTCGTTGTTCTTGAACATGCGTTTCGCGGCAACGGCTTGATTTGGAAGCGCTCCGAGGGGTGTGGTTGGCAAAGTGGACAGCGTCAGAAACGCAGAATGAGCAGATTTGAACGAACCGATCCCCAGAGGCTTCTCCGAAGGCTGGAAGCTTAGTCTTCCGTTGGGTATTCATCCCGTGGCTTCAGGGCGAGCTTGAGCTGTATCGGCATCGCGTGAACAATACCGCAAAGCGCTGTGATCGTAACAAGATCCTTCCTCACAGTGTTCCGACTAGCATGTTTGAGTTCCCAGAGGATTACGCCATCCTCGATTTCAAGGTACGAGTCCGATTTCATCAAGTACAAGCCACTAACTACTAGTCCCTTACAGATCAAGGTCGATCCTATCGGTATTGAAAAAGTCCGACAGATGTACGCACCACCTGATCATGACGTCTTTCTCCTTGTTCCCCCTGACTTCGAGATCGCGATCTTGGATATCTATGCAAAGCTTAATAGCCCTATTGTGGACCGGGACTCATGTTGGGATGTATATCTCCAGCTCCTGAATCGCCTCAAGGAGTTGGATCAGCTCAACAATGTCAGGGGACGCCGCGCTCCTTGGGCACGTGACCATGCACGTGACCCACTGCACCCTCTCTGCCGACCCGTGCCTGCTCACCTGTCGATCACCCAGCCTCCTCCTCCTCCTCCGATCCTCATCTCCATCCATGCCAACATCCGCCCTTTCCCTTCTTCCCCCGGCCATCTCCCTCGAATCCCCGCAAGCGGTCTAGCCAAGCCCGATTCCTTGCACCAGGGAGTGCTACTGCCGTATGCACTCCTCCCCCTTCACTTCGGCCTTCTCCCCGCGGATGTGGTCTACTGCCGTACAGGCTCGTACCAGATGCCCTTGCGCTCATCTGCACCACCCCTCTTCCCAGTTGGGCATTGGTCCTCGCCTCCAATGTCTCCACTGGCCGGCCGGGCACTGGCCTGGCCGCTGGGCTCCTCCAGTGTGGCCTTCCACTGTTGGTGTCTCAGGAGCTGGCCATCACTGGCCCCTCTGAGCCACTCACTATCTTATCTGGGTTTGTCATTATCTACTTGTCATCTGCCATTGTTCCATGGCAGTGATATCCCATCATCATCAGTCACTTGTCACAGCTGACTATATAGTGTGACACCTGGGCACATGGATCCTTGAACCGTTCTCTAAGGATCCCCCTCTGTGCTCAGGTGAGTAGTATACCTCCCTTGTATTTGATAGTCTCTAAGGATCCCCCTCTGTGCTCAGACTCATGTGAGGTTGTTGTGTGCTGTGTGCTCTCTTCCTTCGGGCTGGCAGGAGTTGCCCTTACAAACAATATCGATCAGAGTGCCGATGCAAGGTGGGGGCATGTGCTGACCCAGCCGGTCGATAAAAACATTCCCCTTCTCCCAAACTTGCAGGAACTGCAGGGCGGTGAGGGGGTCGTCGGAGAGGGTGCTTATTATATGGGTGGAGTCAACAATGGGGATGGTCTCGGTATGTTCCATTACTTGGGAACCTTACTGTTCACTGACTCGTCTCCTTTCGGAGGTCCTGAACATCACGCACGTCTGAACGCAATGATCAACGATATCGAGCCCGAAGTGTATCCCATGCCCAACTCCCAGTTACCGGATGACGCTCATGCATTGTACGCATGGTTCTCGGACAAAGAGGACTCTCAGGATTTCAATGATCATTGGTAGTACATACATGCTGACGAGCAGTGATGCGCCCTAGCCCTGAAATCAATCGATCACGTGCACGAAAAGATCTCAATGGATTTGTCAGCGAGCTCATCAAGGTTGTTGCACGTGATCATTCTGATCATCACTGGATGCCTCCGGCGGGGTCCTATTTCGGAGTTCGTCTCCTTGTTGTGCTCACAGGACTCATTCATTTCGGCAAAATTCAGCACTGACTAAAGAAATAAATTAACATAGAGCTCAATGGTCACCATATCAACAGGAGGTTCAAGTTACTTATCTCCTTTGGATTTGATTCACACTTACTGTACCGTGCCAATCAAATCGTCAGTCACGCGTCACAGGCTGCCTGACGAAGTCGAAATTTGTTTTGATGTCACGCATCACATGCTCAGGTGACGAATTCATTTTTCCGTTCGGAAATAAATAAGGCTTGTGGGGTTCAGCTGAAGTGTTAAAAATACTTGTGTACCCTTCCCTGTGTTGTTTTGAGTCTGTCTGGGGCTATCACACAGATAGCTTCAGATCAAGTTGCAAGCAACTCATAGGGAGGTGAATGCATGACCTGACGAAAAAATCAACATGTCACATGTCATGGGGGGACCTGACGAATTGACGAATTGACCTTTTGTGTCACGCATCACACCCCCTGACGATTTGATTGGCACGGTACAGTAGTATAAAAGACCTGTAGTACAGTACAAGAAAAACAAGAAATCTTCTTCACCCACTCTCTAGAGTCTAAAGTGACTTCCCAGTACTTTCTATCTCGCTTTCTCGGCGCCTGCTTCTGCATTATTTTCCCAACATCGCCCCCAAACCCCCATTTCGTGCTACAGACATACATATTGATCTCCCCGTCGTTCTATCGTCCTCTCGTCCTGTCCTCCGTCGTCATTATCGTCCCATCGCCTGTTCTATTGTCCCTTTACTCCCCCTGTTGCTCGCTGCTGCCCCCGCCCATTTCAGTTAAGCCCATTTCCCCGAGCCTGACCTTGTTAGGATCAGAATCCCACAAATATACTGCGCGAGCTCGAGCCGCAGCTCCCTCCCCACGACCTCCGACTAGCCCCCTGTCTCTCCCCGTACAGCTGCGCGCTCATACGCTCCGTAGGCGTGTCAATGCTAGTAATACACTTCAGCGTTCGGGGTCCAGACAGAGCGCATCATGACATAGAGCGCATCATGACATTGATGCCATGTCGGCAAACTTTCGCGTATCAGTGATATGTCCTCCGCTTATCAGCATATAATTCCCGGCCTCCATACTACTTGGCTGTCGGAAAACCGACGTGTTGCTCTCATTGGCGATGCATGTCACTCCATGCTGGTGAGGCGTATGGTACCAATCCAGAACCTTGGCAAGAACTGACTTGTTACCCTTTATCCTGCCTAGCCGTATCGGGCCCAAGGCTCTGCCATGGCTGTGAGTCGTCGAACTTGCTACTGTCATCTCCTCTGAATGATACTTTCTTCTTGATAGATTGAGGACGCTGCGGTTCTGGGGAACCTTCTATCGCGTATCACTCACAAGTCGCAACTCACTCATCTTTTGGAGGCGTATCAAACACTCCGCATTGGACGCGCGACTGCGACACAGAATGCAGCGGCGGCGAATCAGCTGACCTTCCATCTGCCTGATGGGCCGGAGCAGCAAGAACGGGACGCTTCGATGCGGCGCGCGATGGAGACACGGCATGACCCAAATGCAGGCAGTGCGAATATGTGGGCGGATCGGGAGAGAAGCATCGAGCAATTTAGCTACGACGCAGATGAGGCCGTCGACCGCTGGTGGAGGCAGAACTCTCACCTTGTCGCAGAGCAAGCCAAACTGTAGATTGAATGCGACGTCAACTTGGTCGGCAATCGCCATGTTACCTAAACGCTTAACTACCTTCCAGTCTCGTGCTAGGCATGAGTCGGTTAGACTATGAGTTTGGGTTGAACAGCTCTCAGATTCTGTGCTGTTAGAGGTATCTATTCTGGTCCATGTGCGGCAATACCGCACATCTCGGTCGAGTCACGTTATTATGAGTCCTGATGGATATGTGGAACCTGAGAACAAAGCCGCCCAAGAAGCGCGGTGAGACGACGTAGTCTATTCTGATTTGCTGCAGGCGCGAGGCACCCGAGTCTAGACCTGAGACCGCGCCCAAATACTCTCACGCTTGTCTCCGACATCTCCCTTTTCGCTTCAGTGGCAACGGTTCACGATCTTGGACCTGGAACTTGATGTCTTCTGGTTCTCCCGCATCTGAGAGATGAGTTCTGAAGTTCCAGATCTCAGCACGCAGGAATTAGCTGTGCAAATGGCTCGGGCCCGTCAATCCGTTTGTGAAACATGATCACCAGGAAGCTCGTGGACGGGCGGCATCTGTATTGAGCGAGATCTGCTCGCGGTCCAATACGAATTGTCAATCAGGGAACGTGACCCGTGCTAGTCACAGTCATTTACCCTGCTTATATGCGCCCACTATGAGCTGTGTCTGCATCTCGACCACGCTCTACCATGACTTCTGCCATTCGCCAGCTTCTCGACATCATCACCAAGAACGTCGAAGTTCTCGAGCAGGCGGGGCTCACGATTCCCGACCTGGCCGAGCCCTTCGCGCCGCCCTCTGAGGCGTTCCGCATGGATCCCGCCGGGGGCCCTGCCGCAGCTGCGATCAGCGCCGCGGCGCTCCAGCTCGAGGCGATCCTCACTCCTCCGCACATCTCCTTGTACCGGATCGTCAGCGGTGTGCGTCTCTCCGTATTTCCGCCGTCGTAACACCTCTTGATCGATTTGAACAGCACTTCAAGTCTGCTGCGCTTCGCGTGTGCCTTGAGTCCAGCGTGACTGAGATTCTGCGGGAAGCTGGCCCCCAGGTTTGTGCCTTACCCTATCTTCTCAACCGTGCACCTCGGATGTTGACGCACGTTGGCTTAAGGGTCTCCATGTCAAGGACATTGCTGATAAGAATGGTCAAGATCCCGAAAAACTCGGTGGGTGCCTCCAGGACGGATTGTGTCTCAAAGCCCGAATCTCATGTTCTTTTTCAACAGCCCGCTTCCTGCGCTATCTTGCTACCCACCACGTGTACCGCGAGGTGGCGCCCAATGTGTTTGCGAACAACCGCATTTCCAGCATGCTCGATACCCTGAAGCCTGCAGCGGATGTCATCGCGCAGTGCGTTTCTTTCAATTTGGTTGCTGCCCGGATACTCACTCGAACTCCAACCCAGCCCGGAGACGAAGCACGTCGGCACCATGGGACTCGCTGCCCTCGCGGGCCACCACTTGGATGAAGCCTTCAAGGCGTCGGCATACGCCTGGGAGACGCTCGAGGACCCGAAGACCGTCCGGTCCGGTGATCCGACCGCGTCTCCCTTCGCCCGTGCGATGGGCCGTGCCGAGACTCTGTGGCAGTATTACGAGCGCCCGGAGCAGAAGTGGCGGCAGGATCGTTTCGGGATCGGAATGCAGGGGATCCAGGCGCTTCAGCCGCCCGATGCTGTTGTTCAGGGTCCGTTCCATGTTTTTCTTTTCTCCTCGCGATACAGCAAGCTGATGTGATCGCGGATAGCGTACAAGTGGGAAGAAGTCTCTCCCGGATCGCTGATCGTTGATGTCGGTGGAGGTGTTGGAACATCGACCTTGACGCTAGCGAAGAAGTTCCCCGACCTCAAGTTCGTCGTGCAGGATCTCGAAGCTGTAATCGGTCAGGCTAAGGATGTGCGTTTCCTTTGTGGCGGGTGTTGTTCTGGCTGAGTGCTCACCGTGTGTCCAGATCTGGGCCACAGAGCATCCTGAGGCCATTTCGTCCGGCCAGGTCACGCTTCAAGGTAAGCTCTTCGTCCTTTGCTCTCATTCCTCGAAGACTGGATTTATCCCATCTGTAGTCCAGGATTTCTTCGTACCCCAGCCCCAAAACAACGCATCCATTTACTTGTTGAAGCAAATCATGCACGACTGGTCCGATGAATATTGCGTCAAAATTCTCACCCAACTCTCCAAAGCCGCGAAGCCCGGTGCGACTCTTCTCCTGCTCGATAGCGTGATGCCGTTGGCCTGCCGAGACCCGAGCGCCGACGGACCCGGCGGCATCCCCGGTGCGGCACCTGTCGAGGCGCCCGCGCCGTTGCTTGCCAACTACGGTGGCTACAACGATATGGGATACAACGCTGATTTCGACGTGCGTCACCGGTTCATTCTCCCTCCATACACCTACCGAACTCACGATTGGCACAGATGTTCTTGCTATTCAACTCGCAGGAACGCACCGTCATCCACTTCACGGAGCTGCTCGCCAAGACGGGCTGGACCGTCGTCGCGGTCCACCGCCAAGCGGGGGACAGCACCTTCCTCCAGAGCATCGAGGCGAAGAAGGTGGCGTGAAGACTCATCCCCTGGCTCGAGCTAGAAAGCGCTCAATATGCTATGTGTTTCTTTCCAGACGGCCAGAAAAGCGAGTTTATGACGGTTAATGAAACGTGCCGGGGGCCCGATTGCGTACCTGCGGTGCTTGTGAACTCTACATCATGAGGTGCTCTTTACCCTCTGTACGATTACCGTCTGTTATCTATTTTTGCATGGAAATGGAATCTTTATCAGATACTAAGCTAAACCGTTCCTCGCGGAAAAATATGTTTTGCTGCATGGGTAGATGTTGGTTGGATTGTCGCAGTTGAGATGGTGCCCTTGATCGGATCAGATGCCGGGTCAAATATCCCATAAACATTTTGCTTCACGGCACGTGTGCACTTCTTTTCTTTTTTCAATCTTGAATACCCCACCCGGTCTTTTTTACGATGCATCGTTCTCTGTTTCGAGCTTGTTCTGCTAAGGCCGGCGACAAGTTGCGACGAAATCCATGGCGAAGCTCACGAAGAACCATTGAGCCACACGGCAGCTTGACCAGTTCAAGACGTGATCCTGAGACTCTTGTTGTCTGACTGCTTGCCATCATCACATCGAGATGTCGCTGAATGTCATGCATTTGCTGTCCACCTCGTCTCTGTTTCCTCCATTGCCCATGTCCCTCATGTTCTCGTTGAGGTGAAACCGTTTCCAGCCCTCACCAAATGGCGGCTATGACTCGACCAGGCAATGTGAGCATTGCACGATGAGCATCAGCCTGCATCAGCGCGGCCAACTCTCAACTCGATTCGAATACAAACAAGACTTCGTTGACAGCTGCCACCCGCGGAACGCCCCTAAGAAGGAAGAATGCATTCACGATCCGTCCACTTCATTTCATTCCGGGGTTCCTCGCGAGCGCTTCGATCGCCGCTTAAAAAGCGGAAGGCTGCACTGCGCACTTCCGCCCTCGCTCTCTGTCCCCGCCAGCCATGTCGTCGTCGTCGTCATCGCACTACGGCACATTCACCGAGCCTCCGCCGCCAAGCTACGACGAGGAGAAGCAGATCGCTCGAGCTGCAGCCGCGCCCGTGACCTGGATAGACTGGCTCATCGCCCTGCTCGTCGACTTCACCACCTGCGTCTTCGCCTCGACGGCTCTCCTGATCGTCCTGCTTCTCGTCGCCGGAATCGAGCCTGAGCGCATCTCGGTCCCGCTCGCATTCGAGATCACGTTCTTCTTCACGGGAGTTGTTATCGGCATGTTCGAGCTGGGGCGCTGGTGCATAGATCGCTCGGGGAGTGGTCATTGTACCATTGAGAGGGGCTCTGGAGAGAGCAGAGGGCTGCGGGATGGCTCGGACACTCGCCAGCAGATGGTCTAGCACTTCCCAGGTGTGTCCCTCCTGCTTCGCGCTCATCAAGTACAACGCATCTGACCGGGATCCTCCCAGCACACATTCAGATGCGCCGTTCCTTGTTCGTTGTATCACCACTCTCGCTTGTATCTCTCTTTTTCATGGAATCGGCATCGTAATGCGCCTTGTTTCAAATCTGAATCGTGGGGTGGGCTCTCTCCTATCGTAGTGTCGTGGCCCTCTAGCAGAGGAGCTAGAACATGACGAGCGGTGAGAGGGATGTGGACCGAGATCAATGAGTGAGTGGATGTGGATCGTGAAAACAGGCGAGGGATACGTTTCTATGGTAGGAAGAGAGGGCATCCAGGGATGGCCATTGTGGGTTTTGGGAGAGTAAAAAGGTCTCAGTCTGAGAGATGTCCGCGGGGTGGATCGAACACCCGGCTCTTCGGATTGTGTCTATACCACAACGAAGTGATTTAGCCACTAATCGACGCAGACCGGAGTTGACCCTTCAAGCTGTGAGCCACAGTCGTCTCAGTCACAAGGATCCAATCTAACTATCGATGTTGGCAAATGCATCGTTCAGTGGCACTGGCAGTTGTTTCAGTGCGTAGAATCCACGCCGCTCACTGCGGACTCGGTGAGGTTTCTGAATCAAAATAGCTGCTGGACCGTGTGTGATACTGGAGCCTGTCACCGTGACAGCCAATCATTGTCTCTCTGCACTACCCATCCAGTCCGTCGACGCATATCACGCAAGTCGGTCATGTCGTCCTCGTCTCTGTAACATCTTCCTCCTCGAGCATCGACCCCGCGCCGCCCAACCTGATCTCGCGCTGCTCCTCCTCCTGTGGCATCCTGTGACTCGGCACCCTCAAATCCAGCGCGGCATCGCGGAGCGCAAGCAGACGCATATGCGCGATGGCTGCAGCGCCCCCGCGCCGGGCATGCGTCGTCTCGAGTATCCGGTCCCAGTCCGGATACCGCCGTTCCCGCAGACGGTCCCAGATCCAGCGCGAGCCCGGTCCGGTGGGGTGGGCGAGGTCCGGAAGCCACAGGTTGTCGCAGATGCGGATCCACTTCATCGTGCCGGACTCTGTGAGGGCATGCGGGTGTTAGTCGAGATCGGGGGTTGGAGAATACGAGACACTCACGGGGGAGAGTGCATTCAAGCAGGGACGGGCAGGATTCGCCCCAGGATGTGACAGATTCAAAGGCCCCGTCCATGTTTGGCTCAATTGGTAGCGCGTCATCTGCGTCCATCACATTGACGCAGCTGACGGCCAGCCGCTGCAGGCACGAAAACCGAGTCAAGAGCCGGCGTATCGCGTCCAGCTGTTCAAGCGGTCAACTCCAGATCGGTGAGCGGCTGCGCTTTCCCACTGACTGGAGACGTTTCAGCTGACACCCTGCTCACAGGCACGAAGAACAGGTTCGTCAGACTGAGCGCATAGATGTGCGGAAGATGCCATGAGATCTGCTCGAGCAGGTCGAGATTCCAGCTGTGTCTCCGGCACGCCAGGACGTTCAGCGTGTCCGTACTGCGGCGCTCAAGGGCGGCAAACACGTCCTGGTTGTCCCGGGCCTCGTCTGCGTCGTCCCACGTGATGAATGCGGCGCGTAACGACGCGTGTCGGGCCACGGGCGCCAGGCACGTACTGTTGCCGACAAAGTACTCGAGTCCGGGCAGCCGGATTTCGCCCCCCAGGCTCGTGGGCTCTAGGCTGTCGAGCTGGAGGTAGCTGATCCTGGGGTGCCGACTCAGAAACGCCGACATCCGCTCGTCGAGCGAGAAACAGCTCTCAAGATGCGTCAGCCATGGGAACGAGCACTGCTGGAGCGCGGATACGAAGCTGCTTGTTGTCTGCTCTGGGGCGAAGATGACGAGTCGGGTCACATTCGTCAGGCGGACGAGGCAGTGTTGCACCAGGGCAGAAAACGATGCGAGGGATGACAATTCGCGTCTGTGCGTAAGCGGTGAGCAACAACGAGTGATCTCGCATGCCAAGCAACTCACCTGCAGTTCACCTCAATGCTTCGCACCGCCAGCGGATTCGGCGTCGCCACAATGGCCCGGAAGCACTGCACTAGAGCCGACGGGGAGCGGAGAACGATGTGCCCATAGATGAATCGTATGCAGAGGGAATGGAATGCGTGCGAGACGCGGGAGAGCGCCAGATACGACTTCGGGATGGGAGGAAGGAACGCGATGATCTCCTCGACTATCTCTGGTGCAAGAGCAGCTAAGGAATGTGCTGACGGCGACGACGGCAACGACGAGGACGAGCGAGAAGAGGATGCCATAGCCAGGTTTTTCGGGAGGTCTCCGTCCTCAATTTATGACGCTGCTGCCGCACGCGAAACACGAGGCGGTAACCACGGGTGCAGTTCGACCAGCAACAGAGCCACAAGACAAGACAGATGCAGCGTGACCACGACTGGTGGTAGCAGCAAATACAAGGACAGCAGCCCTTCTACTTCTCAGGCTGGACCGGCGTTCAAAAGGGCACCGAGCGGCCCCGGCTACGTGTGAGGGGAGAGAATTAGAAGCGGGAAACGTGAGCTTGCCGGTACCCGAATCTTCCACGCGGGTTGACATCTATGGTACCTCCCGGCAACTGTCTACAACTGTCTATGCTTGGTCTACGCTCTATTTCAGGTCGTGCAGCAGCCTGTGATTTAGTCATTGATGATGTGTGTTATACCGGACTCCGCCATCAATGCGTACACGTTTTGGGTGTGAATGAACCTCATTCAAGTTTCAAGTGGTCATTGACGCAGCGTCATCCCGCTCCCGCTTGAAGTGCTCGCGGCTAAGGGCGAGGTCAACCACGCCGTCGTAATCTCCGGTGCTGTTACTTATCTCCGACTTGGTTTTCTCTGCGAGTTACCTCGCTCCCTGGACCCGGCTATTTTTGCCGTCCACTGCTTTTACCGCGCTAAAACCCGCTTGAACCCTCGCTACTGGGTGGCCTACCATGGGCCCCGAGGATACTTATGTCAAGGGGGGCCGAATATTTCTTCAGTGTCTGGGAAGCATGAAATAATCCTCATGCTTATTGTAAAATCGAGGGAACCCGAAGCATGGGGAAATGAAACGGGTACCGCGACTAAGAGGCCCGAATTGTATCAAAATGGACGCACAGGGATTTGAACCCTGGACAGCTCGCAAATACAAGAATGCAAAGCGAGCATGATACCACTACATCATACGCCCGTGAGCTGTGACGACCGGCTCAAGGGTATGATTTGAGTTTAGTTTCTCTCATGAAACACTGGAGCGCCAACATTGATCTATTACAGACGCGCACCAAGCACATGCAGATTGTAGAGCAATTTACATGCGTGTTTTCCTTCAAAAGAGAACAGGGATCGCCTCTGCGTTCAAGTGAGTTATCATCTGTTGCTCAAAGGTGTAACCGTCCTATGCGCAGCGCAAGTCCAATAGACAGGCTGACGATCCCAAGTCGTGCTCAGCGATACACCGTTTGAGGAGGTACATTGCGAGAAAGAGAATCATGGCATCTTCAGCCGATTTCAGAGTCACTACCAGCCTTTGGAGTTGCTTCGCTTGCCGCACCATACGGGCCAGGGCGGATGCGAGCTGAGACAAGACGGTCAGTGGGCGACAGCACAGACATGTGAAGAAATACAGACTCGTTTCAAATGCTCGGTTGCGATCACGTCGACTGAAATCGACAGTTCCACCACGGTCAGGGCTGGGAGCCACTCGCATATATGCACGCAATTCGACAACTCTGCGACCGTGATCGAGCACCAAAGGGCCCGGAGTGACGACAAGTCAAGCTTCGCCAAGGTCGCCCATGACATGCAGTCCGAGTTGACCGTGAGCCTTGCAACACAAGAGGGCGCGAGGGCCGCAGCACCAGAGAGCAGAAACGGAAGGCAGTCCTCCGGGGCGATGAGCTTTCTGAGCCTCGGGAACAACCGCTCGCCGCTGTCTCCCACATCTGCGGCCCACGTTGCGACGTCCAGCTTGAGGCCCTCCACGTTCGGAAACACGCATGCCAGGATCAGGACCTGCGTGGCGCTGAGCCGGAAGCAGCTCACGCTGAGCGATGTGACGGCGGGGAACTCCAGCGCGGCGAGCCGTGAGCCGAGGACAAGGCAACCCCGGAAGTGGAGGGTCACAGTGCGCAAGCGGGACGGGTCCACGAGCTCCATGAGGCACAGATGGGAGGTGAGCGAATCGCGGCTGCGCTGGCGCGAGGCATGGAGGACTAGCCGGTCCACACGCAGCAAAGATACGGATTTCGTCGTCTCCATTGCTGGTACTATAACTCCGCCATCAATCACCAGTTCCTCCAGCCCTGCATGTATCTTCTCCAGGCCAAGTTTCCCTACATGCACCGCCGAGTCGTACCCAAATACGAGCTCGAGCCGGCGCAGGCTCTTGAAAGTCGGGAGAGTCTTCAGCAGAGCCACGACGAGCTCGTTATCGCTCGCACGCGACACGCTGCCGACCTGCGCGCCATCATGATTCGCGGCCCGCGCAAGACACGGCCGGAGGCTGCAGTCGATTGCAAGGTTCCGGACGCAGAGCCTGGTGTCTCTGCTCTTCAGGGCATCGAGGCGCGCCAGAAACGCCAAGTCTTTCGTGTTCGGCCCCAGGTGAATACGAACCTTGCGGAAGAGGAGGGGATGGGCGATGTCGTGGAAGTTCCACGATAGGAGGTGGATGGCACAGAGGTCGGCGGGGCCGATGTCCTCGAGCACGAGCGACCAGAGTTCTGGTGGGAGGTGCATGAGGGCAGAGCCAAGAGTGCTTGGATAGTGACGCCCCCGCTCACGAGTGACGGTCGCTAATGGACACGGGATGTCATAGGTGCGTGTGTGGAATGTAGCCCTCAGTTGCGTACCGTGCCTGATGCAGATCTCTGTGAGTGAGAAGCTGCGACGGGAAGACACTGGGCACACCTGGCCCCAGATGCCACCACAAGAACGATTGCAAGTTGGTCCTCTCGTTTCCATTTGGTCGGCCAAGCTAAAGCTTCTTCTATCGGCAAACGTGCGGCGATACGCTCGCTGCATGGTGCCGCATCGGTGCAGGATTGACGCTCCCGCCACGGGCCGGCCCAGGTAAGAGTGGGAGGAGAGTTATTTCTGTGTGATGAGTCAGCATTTATTCAGGACCCCTCATCCTGACGCACACATGCCTCACAGTCTGCATTCGCACTCTGGACAGTTCTGCAGTCACGCGGTCGGGTCTCTAGAACATGTCGTGCTGGCTGCGATCGAGAAGGGGTTCCAGATCTACGGGCTCAGCGAGCATGTACCGCGCTATCGAGAAGAAGATTTGTACCCGGAGGAGGTGTGTGCAATATATATTCCCCAAGCTAGACTGCCGGTCACGACGATCAGCGAGAACTCACGCTTCAAGACCTCTCTGAGCGATTCGGCCGATACCTCGATGAGGCGCATAGCCTGAAGATCAAGTACGCCAGCCAAATCACGCTTCTGGTCGGGCTGGAAACGGAGTACATCACGGATGACGACTTGGATCAGCTCGAAGCACTGCTAGCGCGGTATGGCGAGCGCGTGGAATACCTCGTTGGATCGGTGCACCACGTCAATGGCCTGCCGATCGACTTCGACGCAGCCACGTATCGCTCTGCCGTCGCCTCGGACCACGGCCGCTTCCTATCCCGCTATTTCGACGCGCAGTACGAGCTCTTGCGCCGTTTCAAGCCGGAGGTCGTCGGGCACTTGGATCTGTGCAGGCTCTACACGCCGGATTTGCGGCTCGCGGATTTCCCGGACGCCCTGGGAGGTGCCCGACGCAACATCCTGTTCGCTATCGAATATGGCGCGATCTTTGAGATAAACGCTGCTGCTCTGCGGAAAGACTGGACAACGCCTTATCCAGGGCCGGATTTACTCCAGGTGTGTTGTCGCGCCAGTCTGTGGGCTTATCTCAAGCGGCGTCAGATCATTCTCGAGAACGGGGGACGCTTGGGACTGTCTGACGACAGTCACGGGCCGCATGCGGTGGGGCTAAACTATTGCAAGTTGCCTGCATATCTCCGAAAGGCGGGCGTCACCGAACTTTGGTTTCTCGAACGAGCTAGCACGCCGAATTCCGCTGGGCGTTTCATTCGTGGCAACAAAATGGAAGAGGACTGGGAAACACATTCTCTTTGGAAACAGTTATGAGGATGGCCCAGTTTAGTTGATGTTGCTGTTTCGTCTCGGATATGTGCTGCAATCGATTGAAAGACATTGCTCTTGCACTGTACAGTGTACTTGTCCGTGTTTCTCAGAGATATTTGTCAAGGCCCGAAAACTCATATGTGTATTTAAGAAGATGATTTCACGACCAGTTGTCTGAAGCTGCTGCATAACCCCAATTGCGGATCACCATTTCAAACAAAAACACACTGGGGGCGGCCGCTGCCAAGTCACATGAGCGCGTCCTGGCATGTGTCACTAGATCACGTCATTCTCATCTTAGATGAGCACCCACGCTTACGCTCAGGGACGCAGCGGCGATGGCGGCCAGGCCAAGTTCCCGTCTGCCCTCTCCCTCCTCACCGCGCGATAACGACCATGAGCGGCGAAGAGGAGCGCCTGCTCGCCACCAAGACGCAAT
Organism: Mycena citricolor; assembly: GCA_963692855.1. Taxonomy (NCBI): domain Eukaryota; kingdom Fungi; phylum Basidiomycota; class Agaricomycetes; order Agaricales; family Mycenaceae; genus Mycena; species Mycena citricolor. The sequence continues at coordinate 112,478 of CAVNYO010000414.1, read as the reverse complement.
ACGGGGCCCTCTCATCGGATGCCTCTCCCCACGGTGCTGCAGTCGACAGAAGCGAGGGAAACACATCGGGTGCGTGGCCCGCGCGCGACGCACACGGAACGCATGGCTGAGATAACGCGCGCCCAGGTGAATCGTTCGATGCTGTGCCGCAGGAGCGGCGACAGCTAGGTCCGTGCCATCCCTTCTTGTCCGGGTGTCGCTCAGGCTCATCCGGGCGCAGGACTGACGACCGCGACATTTCTCGTCTTCAATCGCGTCATTGGGACAGGGTGTGTGCTTGTTCCGTGCCGAATCTTGCGCTGAAACTCACGGCGGTGCAGAATCTTCGCGACGCCCAGCGTTATCTTGCTGTCCGCGGGAAGCGTCGGCGTCGCGATGCTGATGTGGGTGCTCGGGGCGCTCATCGCGACGGCGGGGACCACGGTCTATGTAGAACTAGGCACGGTGCGCTGATCTGCGCTCCTGGCTCCAGTCCTCCCCTCATGCAATCCGGGCAGGGTCTACCGAGGAGCGGCGGCGAGAAAAACTACTTGGAGTACATCTATCGCCGACCGCAGTTCATGGTCAGCTGCACATACGGCGTCTACACGCTTATTACCGTCCGTGATCCTTGTTCCTCTCATGAACCCTGCCAGCGCTTACTGGCTGTGCACAGGGATCCAGTGCGACGAACGGGATCGTCTTTGGCGAATGTGCGTCTGAGTACAGGTAGCTTGGGGAAGCTACTAATGGTTTTCAGATTTCATCCACTCCCTTGGGCTCGAAGCGACACCGTTTAGGACTCGTCTGACGGCGATCGTCTGTCTTACATTCAGTTTATCGATGATCGGCGTGTTCCACAAGACTGGCGTGCGACTGCTCAATATCCTCGGACTTTTCAAGTTCGGTATCCTCGCGGGCATCGCCGCTTTGGGAATGCTCTCCCTCGTTGGCGTCCCTGGCTTAGCAGTGCGTAACGGTTATGAGAAACCAGACAACTTTGCAAGCTGGGAGCACGTGTGGTCGGGCAGCCGAGCGGATGCCAATGCTCTCGTTACAGGATTGTATAACGTGATCTGGTGGGTGCTCTGGCTCGGCCTGTTCCCACTCTGTCGTCTCACTATAGCTGTGCAGGTCTTTCATTGGGTACTCGAATGCCAATTACGCTCTCTCTGAGATCAAGGATCCGGTCAAGACGATTAAGCGAGCAGCCCCACTGGCGATCATCTCTGTCACGATCGTCTACATGCTGGTCAATATCGCGTACTTTGGAGTCGTCTCGAAGAACGACATCCTCAGTAGTCGGCAGATCGTTGCGTAAGTGTTTCGACTCGGATTCGGCGACAGTTTCTTAAGCTTACCAGGGCACTTTTCTTCCGCAATCTATTCGGCCCCGCTACAGAACAGGCGCTGAGCTTCTGCATCGCGCTTTCATCGTTGGGCAACATTCTGTCGGTTTCATTCACCCAGGGGCGAGGTTCGTGGTCACCGTTTGCTGACAGTAGCAGACCCATAATGTGCGCGCAGTGATCCAAGAACTCGGCCGCGAGGGCGTGTTTCCCTTCGCCACATTCTTCTCGAGCAACAAACCCTTCGGGGCACCGTTGGCCGGGTTGAGCTTGCTGTACTTGCTTTCAGTTGCCCTGGTGATCGCGCCACCGCCCGGGGACGCATATCTATTCCTGCTGAGCAGTACGTCCATATACTGTCTCGATGTGGTGCTTAGGCTGACTGCTGCTGCCCAGTGTCCTCCTACTCGCTCACCATCATCAACACCCTGGTCTCGTTTGGTCTGCTGCTGCTGCACACCAAAGGCTATTCCAGCTTGGGCTGGAACCCCCCGTTTCAGGCCCCACGCTGGGTCGTCGTCGCGTTCTTCCTCTCGAACGTGTTCCTAGCCGTCACCCCGCTGATCCCGCCGACCAAGGGCGGCCGCACGTTCGAGCGCGTGCCGTATTACGTCCGTCATGCTCCTCGTAGCCAGAAGCGACTGACCGACTGACGGCTCCCGCAGATGTACGTTCTAGTCACCATCGGTGTGTCCCAGCTCGGTGCGCTGTATTGGGCGTTCTGGGCCAAATGGCTACCCCAGAGAGGTGGCTACGAGCTCAAGCGGGAGTGGCAGGTGCAGGACGATGGGGTGTCGCGATTCGTGTTTGTCAAAGTGCCCAAGAACTGAAAGCACCTGATGTAAATTAGAGACACGGATTGGCCGCTAATAAACAGGCTGACCCTCGTGATATATACAGTTCAATGTCCAAGTCTCTACTATGATCTGCGGACTCCAAGCGTTCCTCAGTTTCTTCACATTCGCGATGCATCACCTCAGAGTCGCCTGGCGGTACAGCTCAATCATTCATGCTCTTCTCCGACGACCATGATGCGATCCAAGCAGAGTCGCAAGCGCTGCTTCATTCTATACGGTGGGCAGCCCACAGTGAAAGCATTCGCACAGCGGCTCGATCATGTGTGTGCTGTCTGCTACTGGCATGTGTTGGGAGGGAGGTCTACATGCACAAAACGTGCGTACTACACACAAAAAGGCCCCAAGATACCTGTGCGCGTCCAGGCAGCACACCGACCGAAACCCCGTATACAGTACATTACATGAATAGATCGAGCAAGCGCTCCAAATAAAGGGGGGTATCAATCTAGGCTCAACACTGGCTAGTTAGGTTGTTCTTGGGGACAGGCTGCTTGTAATCGTCCGTCCACGTGGTCAGATTCGGGTTAGTATACGCCTCGATGTACCTGGAACCGAATGAGCTGCACTGAAGCAGAAAGGCAGGGAGAAGGAATGGGTGACGTACGTGTTGATGTAGTCCTGCGTCGGGCGGTCTGGTGGGTCGCAGCCGATGTTGATTTTATCCGGGTGTTGATATACGCGGACCCAGTCGACGCGCATGATCCCGGGGAAAGAGAGCCGCTCGTCGAGCCAGGCGAAGTTGCGGGAGAAGCCCAGGTTGATCAGGATGTACTGTGCAATGGTGAGTGCGACGCAACCAGCGCAAGGCCCTGTGAGCTTACCATCGGCTCGGTGGGAATGGGCCGCGCAGAGATTTGGGTCTGCGGATTCGCTCCGACACCGGCGGCATTCAGGGTCCAGGTCACTTTGTTGTCGGTGATCCAGGTGATGTACTACAGCGCTGTTGAGATCGGACCAACAAGTGAGGAGACATAGAGCACATACTGCGTTGTCGAAACCGGACACATACTCGAAGCCGTGCACGGCGAAACAGTCCTGGACGAGCTGGTAGCAGAGCTGGTTGGTGTCTGACACGACAGACGCGGCTTCCTGGTATATGCCGCCAGAGTACGTATTCTGCGACGAGTGGGCCGGGTCGCGGATGATCATGTTGTCCGTGGAGTTGTTCCAGATGTACGAGGCATCGAACGGCTGTGATGGATTCAACACGAGAAGAGCCGTGCGGATAAACGGCCTACCGCCCACTGCGACGACTGGGACACTTGCCCTCGGCTCGTCGGATCGCCAGAGTTGCCCCCGATCTGCGCCTCGATGACATCGATCTCGGGCGCCGACCGACCGACGTAGGAGCCGTCCTTGTGCAGCGGCCCCGGGTGCGACTCGCCCTTGCACGTGCAGCGAGAGAGCCGCTGGCCGCCCAGATAGGACAGTGTCCCGTTGTAGTCCTTGGAACCCGTGTCGAGGGCTGCTTGGGGCGCGTTGTTGAGGGTCTGGTTGGGCAGGGTCCCGACGTCACACGAGTCGTAACCTTGGAATCTGATGTCAGCTGATGCACGTCCGATTGTGGGAAAAGGGACGAACTGTAGGGCCACTGGGGGATGTCAGCCGATCATTCGAAGAACAATGGGTGCTGGACTCACCATCCCATCCAGGGTCGCACCGTAGCCAGCACGGCCCAGGTTACCCATCGTCCACACCGCCGGCCAGAACCCTGAAAGCGTGTGCTCGCCTGGGAGCTGAACGCTCGCCAGGATCAGTCCCTCGGTGAAGCAGAACTATGGAAGTATCAGCACCGCGGGCTGGGACAGTGCGAAGCAGCGCGTACCTTGTTCCACGTGGACATCATGCCGCTCGAGTAATTCATGTTATGGTTCAGTGTCGGATCCGTTACTTGCTCCAGCGTGATCTCCAGCGCGCCAGCTCGGGTGGTGATTTGCTTGGGGTCGTACCACTCCTTGTCGCCGGTTGACCAGTAGTCGAAGTCTACGGCCTCCCTGGATCTAAAAGTCAGGCGCGGTTCTGGATGAGCCGCGGGAAGGAATCCACGCACCAATATGGATCATCCCCTGGATAGAAACTGCGCCCCTCCACCTCGAACTCGTCGCTGAAAACGAGCTGCAGCGCCTGAGAGCTGTCGTGGTAGCCATAGATCTGGTGCGCACTCTACACGGGTCATTCAGCGTCACATCCAGGCGGCTTTTTGGGAACCGCTGGGACAGACCTGAGGCGTGTGCACGTCAATGAGCCCGCGACTGCTGAAGTTCGCGATGGGCGTCATGGGGCCCGTCGCGACAGCCTCGCTCGGCTTCGCGCGGGTGAAGTGCGACGCGACGGGATAGCCCAGGCTACGGCACGTCAGCGCGCCTGCCAGGGGGTCACAGCGACAAACGGAGGGACGCACAAGAGACCGACGATCAGCAAGCAGAGGATAGCCAGACATCCGACGTTCATGAACCCGCGCCGCGTGAAAAGGCTGTCCGACGGCGACTTGTCGTTTATGGTGCCGCGGGGACCGGGGTTGTGGAGCACGTCGTCGGGTTCTGGTGCGTTGACGTCGAAGCCCCATGTCGTGGGATCCGGGGAGAGGTTGAACTAGGGCATTGTCAGGAGGCAGCACACAGACAGAGTGGCTACGGCCTGCTGCAGACGCACCTTGTCGGTCGCGCTCCCGGCCTCGGACGCCGCATATCCGGGACGCCGTAGCGTCAGTCCGCTCGAGGACCGATCCACAGCCCCGAGCGGGACCAGCTCCTCCTTTGAGCGCGAGGTCGCGGAGAAGGGTGTGCGCGGACTGAGGCTATCCGACATCGTCTCCGCGCTCAGCAGACTCGTGTACGACGGACTCCGCAATCCGCCTGGCCCCAGGTCCTCGCGGTCCGGTGTAATCTTCCCGGCCATGCGAAGAAATCGTGCGCGTTACAAAAAAGAATGTGGAGGCTCAATGATTGGGGAGTGTGTGTGTGTGCGTCGGTCGGGTAGTGGGTTGGTGGGGGAGCAGGGATGGAAGAGAATTATGAAACGGCGCCCAAAAGCGTGATGCATGATCGATTTGTCAAGGCGACGTTGGCGAAAGATTGCTTCCGGCCCACGGCGATTTCTCTCCGTTGATCAGTCCTTCATTGAAACCACTCTGTACGAGTACAGTAACTTCAGGTCTCTAAGGCTTCATACCACCACTCTCACTCTAGCCCAATCGAGACCCAACCTGCGGCGCAGTTACCGCAGGGGTCCAGTAGCACACCAGTTGTGGAGGACGAGCAGGCAGAATGTACCGAGCAGGGGCGGCTTGGCGCTGACAACAGTCCTTTCACGTGATACTTTACAGCTTAAAATTTTGAGCAACGCCCAGGGAAGTGTGTCCAACAGACTCTAAAACGTTTGCCACACAATAAATCATACTTACTACGACAGCTACTCGGATAGAGAGGTAGGTAGCTTGCAAGACACGTATGTATGTAGGTGAACTCCCGAAGAAATCGACAGAAACACATCCATCATGGCCATGGAGAGATCAATATCTGCGGGAAATAGTCAGCATGCGTGATTCAAATAAGACATGGATAGCCAAGATGGGTCTCATCATCGAAAAAAGTGTCGTCTAATCCACGGATGGATCCGACTCATTAAATCAGTTTATATTTTTCATTCTTCGACCCGACATGGAAGTAGGGGAAAGTGTTGGAAGAAACGAAGAACGAGAGGGAAACTCACCAGTAGAATACCATCCGTGGCCCACACTCCGTCGACGTAAAAGGTACAGCGAATATCCCAGCAGAATATGTCAGCATACAGCGGCGTGGCTCCAAACCGCCATATTTCCTAATACTGGTGTCGCTCGTGAAGAACAAGTGTCGCGTTTAACGCGTCAATTGGCACTGCGTCGGCGGTCGCAGTCTGCGTCGATCAGCGTGGCATTTCTTGAGGTCACACACAAGCTGATGGGCGAAATTTATACTCCGGCGGAGTGGCAAGCGGACTTTGAAACGTGCACGGACCACCCCACGTGCGTCATCCGCGCACATGATTACTTGTTGTCCGAACTTTTCTCTCGCTGCCGCTTTCTTCATTTACACAAGCTGGGGCAATCCCACGACTGGTTAGATGTGCGTTGTTCTCAACCCGTGTCCGGCTCCTGTACTAGTTTTCGTACCTTCCAAGCCACATCGCCGACTGCGCGGTCTTATCTCTTGCCGTCTCAACTGCCAGATCTGCGGCGGATATCGGCAGTGTCCCAAGCGCAAGATTCTCAAGCCCACGAGGCCATATCCAGACATGGTTTCTTCACGACACTGGTTTCAGAGACAAAGACACGGCATGATTGTTGAACACAGATTTATATTATCTATGGGTGCAGCCACAACACTCGTCTGATCGCTTCCCGCCGCAGCTCAAGGAGGGCTGCCGAAGCAGCAGCTGGCGCGCGCAACGCGTCTGTGGTACGGCATCAGCACCGCGCATAGCCAACTGGGAGGAGAAACATCACAGACCCAGCAATGGCCTTGAAATCGACGACCTCGCGGCCCTCGACGATGCCGCTCCGGGGCGGGACGCACGGCGCGCAGCTGCAGGGGCCGAGTCGCGTCAGCCAACCGAGCTCAGGTGGGATCATAGACAGCTGAGGGCTACGCACAGTGCCGCGACATTGGAGGCGCCCATGAGCCCGACGACCGCGAGGGTCAGAACCGACTTGAGGTTGAACAGCATACTATGTTCTTGGCTGGGTGGCAGAAACGGGGAGGTCGATTCTGGGCTCGCTGAGGATCTGCTTGCCTCCTTATATGCCCGCCGCTTATCTGCGACCCCCCCAGGGCAGGGGAGGATAAGGGCTATGCCGTGCCCTGGAGTAGCTTGGGAGGAGCACGAGGGACGGGCGCGGATAGCAATCTCGCTGCGCATCACAGATTCTCTTCCGAGTGTATTGTAACGAGTATCGAGGCTTATGCAACTCAACAAGATGGGATAGCGATGCCCCTCGGGACTCGGGAGCCTTGGCATAATTGTATTTTCTCTCCATACTCATCGTGGAAACAAGGAATTGTATTCGTTGGCTTGACACTAGTTCACACGCGCGAGCGGATACAGTTTCTTTGCGCATTGTTCATTGTAACACTACCGTCTGCACTAAGTACTACGGATTTAAGCGACGGGAGTCGGCTCAGCGCGGGCGGAGAAGCAGCACGAGTCGACGGCGACACGGCTGGAGCAGGTGGAAAAACAACATCAGCCTCGAAGACCCTAACACAGACTGGGACTGAGACTGACCCAGCAACGACGGCAGCGACCTCACGGCCCTCGACGGTGTCCTTGCGGAGGATGCACTGGCAGCTACAGAGGAACAATTATCAGACAGTGCCAATCACCCTTGTCTACAGCCAACGCACTGAGCAGAGACGCTGGATGCGCCCATGAGCGCAACCACAGCGACGGTGACGAGGGATTTGAGGTTGAACAGCATCGTAGGTAAGTTGGCGAGTGACTGAAACTGGGGCTTCTTCACACAGATCGGCTGAGCTTTTATATACATTCAGCGGGTGCTTATCATCGGCTCGTCCGGAGCCTGTGCGAGCCTCGAGGAGGGGTTGCGGGAGTCTACAAGATGATCACTGATCCCTGGTGGACCTGGGTTGAATCACGACTCGATGCATTCAATGCTTATCAGACTGGGGTGCCTGGCCGGGAATCCATCATGCACCTTCAACACTCTCGTCGCATCCGCCAAATAAGCGTCTCTCGAGCTTGGGTGACCTGCGATCCAAACACCCAACGACTGAATCTGGCGCCGGCGCTCACTCCCGCGTCGGGCCTGATACCTCGCACATAAGTGCCAGGACTGGACGATTCGAGCTACGATCGCCCGCCGCTCCACGAGCAGCATGCGGCCTCCCGAACGAGCCATCTATCGGGCACTCACTCACCACTAGTCCATCAGATGCGGATCCATACCACGGCTGAACGCCCATCGTCAATCCGCCAGTCCAACAATCGAACTTTGCGTGCATTCCGCGTTGTGTGTGTGATACAGCACTAAGGTACGCCTCACTCGACGTACTTGCCGTGCTTCTGGTGCCAGCTCGTGAGCGACTCCGGGCCGTAGTCCTCGTACGTCTCCTTCGGCGCGTCCGGCAGATACACGTACGCCGGCTTGCTGTTCATTTTGACCACGACCTGCCGCACGCGTGTCTCAGACTCGGATCCAAGTCGCGGAGGAAGAGGAGAGGAGAAAAGACGGACAGCGACGCACCAGTTTGTCGGGCGTCTCGAGCGGCGAGTCGATCGCTGATGCGAAGGGGTGGATGAGTTCAGGCCTGATGGGGGACACGGTAATCTGAGATGCAAGCGCGCCTGATTTGACCAACGCAGCAGCACGCACCAGGTTTCGTCGTACAGCCAGAGCATAGTCGAGCACTTGGAGCAGAAGTTGCGCTCAGACGACGCGGTGCGTTCTTGCGGCGTGTCGCGGTCAAGCACAGCCTTGTACACACTGCAGCAGGCCAAGAGTCAACCATCGCGTCCCGTCTCGCACCACGCCGGATCGGATCGATGCGGCGCAACGCAACGCAACGACAAACCTGATGAACTCCTTCCCGCGCTCGATCTCAAGCGAATTCGAGTGGCCGCCGAGGTTGATCGACCCGCCGACGCCGCCAGCTTTGCGGCAGATCGAGCAGACGCAGAGCTACAGGCACGCGATGCATCGATGAATCTTGGCGATTGTTTGATCTGATGGAGCTGACCTGGTATGGCACGGCGGTGCTCGATAGGACGCTGAAGCGCACGGCGCCACAGTGGCAGCTTCCTTGTAGTTTCGTCGGCATTGAGTTTGCGAGGGTGTGCAGATGAGAGCAGCGAGACGGGTCGGGACGAGATGACGTCAAGTTTTGAGCGTCATACAAGGGGCACGAGACCTGAGGCGTGACCGAAGGGCTGCGGTTCGAATGTTTAAGATCACGTATGAAATATTATAATGAGATACATGGCAATATAAACAAAGTACTTACGGTTAACTAGTTCTAGGGTGTCCATCGGTAATGCAGATTAGTGCAAGCTCTAGGCCTAACAACGAAATAATAAAGGAATCAAAGCGAAGAGGTAACAATACAACGAAAAAGAAAAGGAGAAAGAAATCACTTCAGCTGCCTCAACCCCTTCATGAGCGACTGCTCGTCGACGTTCCATTCACCTGTCCACCCGGGGCCCCCGCGCTGAATGGACCGCTTGCGCAGGTTCTTGGCGGCCTTGTCAGCCGAGATCGAGGAAACGGCGGCAGAAGACAGTGACGGGCGGGTAGAGGTCGGCTCGGGACTGCGAACACCACGATCCCTGGACAGAGCCTTGAGATCTGCTACCCACAGCTCCTCGTCCCCATCACTGAACGCCTCGGAAAACATCGATGCCGAGGAAGACGACGACGACGACGACGAAGACGACTTGCCCGCGCCCGCGCCCTCGCACAGCGTGTCCGACCCCGCATCAGACACCGACGTGACAGGCGACGCCGGAAACACCAGATCCACGGGAACGCGCTCGCCCAGCGTGCGCATCACGCGCGCCATCTTGCGCCGCCGGTGCTCCGCCTCGTTCTCCGGCGCCGTCGGCGAGACAGGCGACGGCAGTGTGCCGGGCAGCGTCGCCGGGCGGCCCCACCCGTGCGAGTCCACCCGCACGCGCGGGCCCGTGACGGAGTTGGTGTGCCGCAGGAACAGGGTCGGCCGCGCGGGACGCGTGTCGCCGGAGGACGTTGACGGCCGGCTGCCGTGGCTGCTGCTGCTGCTGCTGCTCCCGCTCCGGGGCGAACGCGGGTGCACGAGCGACGGCGACTCCGTGCGTGGGGGGAAGGTGTGCGAGAACGAAGACGCGGCGCCGGGGTCGGAGTCGTATGCATCCGCAGCGGACAGCGGGTGTTCGGCGCTGATGGGGGAGGATGGGAGAGAGGGTGGCGCGGACTCGAGGAGGACGGGGGTCGTGCCGAGGAGGGCTGCAAGTTTTCGGGTTGAGCGCATCAGCCGGAGCCGATGGGGCTTTGCGACTCCGTGGGTTGTGGGTGGCACGGGAGCGGCGATCATGCTGGCTGTAGAAGAAGAGATCGGAGGAGGAAGCGCAGGTTGAGGAGGGGGGCGGAGTCGCTATCAAAGTAGGCACCAGTCCTTAAAAGAGAAGGACGCGTGTCGGCGGATTTCGACGCAAGGCCAGTGGAGTGTGAAGAAGAGAAGGAGGGACAAGAAACGTGCACTCGACCCGAGCCTTGCTTGCTATGATCCGCGTTATATATCGTGACGACATCTTCGTTTCAAATAAGCGTGAGCCCACGAGTCCGAAACCCGAGGACAAGTCTGTCAGGTGTCACTAGGAAACAGCAAGGCTGTCGAAACAGCGAAGTTTTTTTTGGTGAAATCTTAGCGACAGTTGGTCGGAACTTGCAAATTCGTTTGCTTTTCTGTCTTTGACTTCCCTTCTGCGATCGAGTTGGCGATGAGGGACCCGCTCGGTCCGAGTCGGTCGTGCAGACAACTGTGATCGGCCTTTGACGATGAAAGTGATCGGTGAGATAATGAAACAGCGGGATATCCCCCTTGGGCATGACCATCGAGTGCACAAGAAATAATGGTGGAACGATTCGAGCAGCTTGATCCAGTCCAGATTTCTTTGAAGGGCCAGTGCAGAGATCAAGTCCCAGAGTTCAAGCCATGGGGGAGAACAGCCAATCTGAAACAATATGCCACAGCGATGCTCGGAGAAACTGTGATATTTATTTGATGGGGACCGGAAGCGGCCGTGTCCCGCATGCAGTTTGCTGTCCCAGCCGACGCCTGCATCTCGAACCACTGGGCTTCCCTTACCTCACCCGACCTCTGCCGCCAGATATCGATGGCGCCGAGAGATCTTTGTGTGTCTAGCTGTGCCAAGATTGCATCCGAGCCTGAGCCCAGGCAACATCTCGCACAAAAAGAACTGGAGCCTATCTGAAAGAGACGTAGAGAGAGAGAAAGAGGGGTTCCCCAGTTCTCCGATCTCCGTGGCCGAGGATTCCGTGTGTGTGTGTCCGGCTGCAGTCGCCTAATATAATGCGAGTGATTGCAGTCGCGTTGCCCTGCATATGCATGTCACCAGACCGCGAAGGAGAGCGCAGTAAGAATGCTGCCCAAATGGGGACACACACAACCGCCTAGCCCCCACCAGTTCTTACTTGCGTAAGGACATGTGTGCACGACTTCCTTATGTGGAAGCGGTTCCGACAAGGATCGTGCGAGAGCATGGGATGACGTGCTTGCCGCGAGCTGCGCAATACGTATATATATCTTCTGAAAATGGCGAGCACCCGAAAGCTCGTTGATAAATCAGAGAAATCATGACGCACATATTTCGATGGTCAAAATACCATTGGCCCGAGTCGGCTGCGTCGAAAAGAAATTATAGGCTGCGTTGGGCTCTGACGAGTTCGCAGAACTTGGAGGAAGATTAGTACCATAGCTAATCACAGACGATGCTACCCACTAGATGTGTGCCAGCGGAAGATCAACCCCGCCGGAGAAGTTGCCCCAGGCTCATTGCTGGCATGCTTCTGGCCCTGGCGAGAGACGCTGAGATTTGATGCTCTCTGCTTGCCGCATAGCTCCAAGAAGTTGTCGTGGTCAAGACACAACAGCACTGGCATTAAGGAGAAGTGTATACATCGTCTTTCGATTTCGCCCAGGCTCATTAAAACAGCCGCACAAGGCCCTTTCGCTCAGAGACTACCCCTACGATCTTGCTCTCGAGATCCATCAGCCCGCCAGCTTGCAGAACAACCAGGTCCGCGCCATGCGAGTCGGAGATTCCGAGCGCGCGCTCAAGGTTCGTGGAAAACAGGGCATGCGCAGTGGCATATCCGATGGTGCCGTTCGAGTCGAGCGCGGCCTGAGAACGTGAGCAGGGGCAGCGAAAACACAGCGAGGAAGGAAAACCCACCCAGGCCATCTCGAAGCGAGAGTTCTTCGCGTCGTAATCTGTCGGCACGCCCAGCCCAACGTTCACACCGTGTCTCAACAACTTCACGACTGCCGTCTCGGCCGACAGGGGTGGCCCGGGGAGTCTGTCGGTTGATCAGCATCGCGATCGACATGCACACACACACACAACGCTACACACATTCTCCGCGCGTTCCATGACTCAGGGTACGGCCTCGCCGGGGACAGAATCACGCTGACGTTTGCCTTCCCTATCTCCTCGGCAAGCAGATGGGCCTCGGCAGCGTCGACGAACGTCAGCTGGAGGGTGTTCCCCGTCTCCGCATCATGCTTGGCCTTTAGCGCAAGGACAGTGGCCATGATATCCGCGCTGTCCACTTTGATCACCAGTGGAATCTCGCCCTAACAAGTCCTTAGCATCGACCACGGCAGTGACCGAAGGCACCACCACGCACCTCGCGCACACGGATCCACGGCCCCTCCCCGGCGGACAGCATACGGCGCAGCGTGGCGACCTGTGTGCTCACAGACGCACCCATCCCCGAGCGCATCGAGATGTGCAACGCAGTCTCGCTCTGGACGATAGCTCCCGGCGCCAGAGCATGCGGCGATCCCGTATCGAATGCGACCCCCAGCCCCTGCAAGAAGCCGTAGCCCTGCGGAGCCACCACAGCGGTCGTCACACCGTATCGGAACGCGTATCTGGGCAGAACGTAAGCGCACACGGGCTAATCACATCAACCACCACCACGACGCACAATGTGTTGCGACCGGCGAACTGCAGCCCATCCACCGCACGGATGACCGTGTGTCCCAGGATGCTCGGCACAGAACCCGTCAGCGGGTCAAAGACGTTTCCATCATTCGTCGACGGCTCTTGCAGAATCTCGCTCAGACCCAGTCGCGATCCGAACGTCGTGAGACCTGGAGCGAGCGACCCGCCCTGCAAGTCGACGGTCTCGATGGGACCTGACATGAACGAGGCGCAGCCGCCATCCGCAGTCGACCCAGCACAAGCAATCCGGCCGCCGTGGACGACCACAGTAAGGTTCCCCTCGCTCGAGTCGTCGACCAATGACCGCAGACCCATCGCGCCGTTCCGCATCCACACGTTCCGTACATCCACGAACGCGACAGTGCCAGTGAATCCTCTGCCCTCCAGCGGAGGCAGGCCCTCGTACTCGATGGTCTCCGCAATCTCCTTCTCCCAGGAAGGTGTCTCCGGCACGTGCTGGAATGCATCCGGTTTCGGGACCGGTCCCGGCAGTTCGGGCAGCTGTGCGATTCCGTCGATGTAGACTTGCATCGGCGTCGCACCGAGAGCTAGGGGATGAGAGTCCCAAATGACCAGGTCGGCATCGTACCCTGCCCTTCTTCAGAACGACCGGCGTTGATGAAGGCAAGGCGGCCCACCTTCGATGATAGACCCCACCCGCCAGTCCACGCCCAAAACTCTCGCCGGCTCGGCTGTCACAGACGCGAGCGCCAGTCCCGGGTTCAGACTGTGGTAGTGCGCCTGCTGAGCCTCGTACATCAGGTATCGTGAGTTCAGCACCGGATGGTCCGACTGGTTTAGGTCACTGGATTGAGAACCTCGTCGAAAGCTAGAGACCGGAACCACACACCTTCAAGATCACACGCAGCCCGTTATCGGCCAGAATCCTCGTCGCAAACTCGGACCCCCTGTACGCTTCGCGCTTTTTCCGGAAGTTAGACGCGAAGAGGGCGATGGAAGGAATGTTGCCCTGGGGGGAAATTCAGCAGCAGGTAATTGCGATAGAAACAAGATTCCACACCCAAGCCCGCTTGATCAGGTCCGGGACGAGGTACGTCTCACCGGCATGGTGGATAGACGAAACCGGGAACTTGAATTCATTCGTGAGCTGTAAATGTTAGTTTATACTGGAAATGGAAGATGAGAAGCGCGCACCCTAACAAGGGCGTCCAAGTCCACAGCCTACCGGGGAATCAGCGGAGGAGACGACTACTCTAGAAGCAAGAGCACCTCGTAGCAATGGACTGAAAGCTTGACTTTGCCCCTCAGCACATCCACCAGCGCCTCCCACTTCAAACTCTGGGGGAACTGCGCGCGCCCGTCCCACTCGCCACGCTCCGCTTTGGCGCAGAACGCGTCCTGCGCGTCGCGGACTTTGCGCGCCTCCTCGTAAGCGTGACGGAACTCCCACGCCGAGTCCATCCGGGTCTGCGAATGCACACGAGACGGGTTCTCGCCGCACGCATGTCTGAGTAGGAAGAGAGTGAGAAAGGCGTGAAAGGATAGAACGAGCAATGAACACACTTCATGTGACGCCACGTCTCACGCGGCTCTTCTGTCCCATTGAGGAACAGCGATGGCGGCGGCTCGAGAAGCATGCTCGAAGTCGAGCGTTCCTTCGTGGGGCGAAGCTTGATCAGGAACGCCTGTCCGCCGATATTGTTCGCGCTGCCCGGCAGAATCTGCGCGGTCGTCACACCGCCTGCGACAACGAGTTTGTACGCGTCGTCGTGCGTGTTGAGCCCGTCAACGCTGCGGAGCCACGGCAGCACAGGTGCGGCAACAGAATTGGTATCAGATGCGCCTGCAGTCCCCAGTGAGTCGCTGTAAACGCACAGCCAATGAAGTACCCACCGGACAGTTCGGGTGCCGAGCCTACACCCAAGTGCGAATGCGCGTCGACCAACCCCGGGGTGATCCATTTCCCCGCCGCATCGACGACGACCACGTCCGGCGGCAGCACAAAGTGGTCTGGGATGTACCCGACCGCTACTACCAGACCCTTGTCAAGTAAAACGTCGCCGTACACCACCTCCGTGCCATTCCTCGCGCCTGTGATGATCTTCGCGTTCTTGATGAGGGTCGGTGGTGTGCCCGGGACAAAGCGGTCGCTGCCCGTCGCGACACGCTTCTCGAGGTATTCAGACGACGGTTTGAGTGGGATCGGCTCGTGGAGGCGGACACATTCGGGCGGGATCGCGTGCGTTTTCGACCCTTGTGAGACGGAAGCGAATGGCGCGAATGCGAGGTGTGTGCTCAGTAGGGCGAGGGAGACGAGAGCGACGAGCCCGCGACGGCCTAGTTGGAAAGGACGCGGGCCACGCAGGGACCCCTCGAGCTTCATGTGTGGTGTCGACGTGGGCAGAGACGAGCTCTGGCTTTGCTGCGAGTTGCCATATGGCGTATTGATGCGCTTATTAGATAAGCGGCCATGGGTTCGCCGCGGGGAAGAAGGCTTTGTGCCTTGAAGTTGTAGGTTTTCGGCTGGCTCACGCTCAAGATTCGGTCGAGAGCAAAGTGGGAGTATGTGAAAAGCAGCAGCGCTGAAACCCATCTTGGGATGCTCGAACCAAGACTGCTCACCGGCAACTAGCGGAGAAAGCCGACATGAGGGTTTGTCACTAAGCTTAGCGAATCGCCTACTAGAGCACAAGATTTTGCTCCGGTGCAACTTTGTTTAACATGGAATGGTCACTAGGAGACCAACTGAGACGCAGCTGAACAGCCAGAAAGCCAGGAAGTAGGAGTGTCCGTGGTGTTCAGAGAGACTGACAGATGAATGACGGAGTGCAGTGGCTTGTCGAAAGGTCTTCATGCAAACAGTATTCCTGTGTTTACATGTTTATTAGCCAAGCTGGAAGACAGCCTCTATTGCAATGTCTGCCTCCGAGTTTCAGGTCTTCACAGGAAGGAAAGGAGCATACTGTAATGTTCCAAGTCTTGAGAGGGTCATCAGCCACGATCAGCCCTGTCAGTCATCCATCAACAATCACATCAGCTCTGGCCTTGCGCGGTCACTCCACACAACGGACGAATTGATACCGCAAGAACCCATCAAGATGACCATGTTCTTCTGCGCACCTTCCTCGTACGCGAACGCGACATCAACATGAGAATCATCTTTGCAGACTCAGCTGACCTACGGGCCGCACGCCGTGTCCCGACCCATGACTAGAGCTGGCAGTTGATATAAGAGGAGGGCGGAAAACCGCCAGCTGTGCATCATGCAGCTTGTACGCGCCCTTGCGGCGCTGTCAGTGGCCGCACTTAGCGTCGCGCAATCGTTCAACAACAACAGCGCGCAGTATGTTCAACCGATCGGATCGCGTGCGTGCTACTTTCACCTGCTACGGGGCCTTGCTGTCGCTCATCCATGGTGCAGCTGGATTCTATCACGGTCTGTCCAACTCTTCGGTGACCTTTGATCAGCACTCCATCCTCCTGGATGGCAAGGTGCGCCCCCAAGTTTCATTCCCTCGCGCACTCCCAACGCGCATGTCCTTCAACAGCGCCTCGTCGTCTTTTCTGGCGAGTTTCATCCATTCCGGCTACCTGCTCCCGAGCTGTGGTATGACATTCTCGAAAAGTGAGGCTCTCTTTCCTCCCTTCCCTCCATGAAATAGTCACTGACTGTGTGTGTGAAGATTCAAGGCGTCTGGTTTCAACGCCGTTTCCGTGTATTGTGCGCTCCCCGCCATCAATCTCCCACTTGTACTTGACATCTACGCGCAGGGCACTGGGGACTCTCCGCGCCAAACGCGGCCGAAGTTCGGTTCACACAGCACAACGACCTCGCCGCGTTCTTCACCGCAGCGCAGGAGGTTGGGCTTCTGGTCGTCGTCCGTCCCGGGTGCGTCCCACAAAGTGGCATTGATTCCAACACATATCCATTCTCCACTGCCGCAGACCCTACGTCAATGCCGAGACCGCGGCAGGAGGCATCCCCGGCTGGACGACCAACATCCCCGCGCTCGCTCGCACGAACGCGACGGGCTACCGCACCGCCTGGCTCCCGTACATCTCCGCGTTTGCGCAAGCGACCGCGCCGTTCCAGTACCCGCACGGGCCCGTCATCGCCATCCAGAGCGAGAACGAATTCGAGACGAGCGCGACCGCGCACATCACCGGACTAAGCGAGCACATGCAGGACATCGAGAACGTGTTGAGGGCGAATGGCATGAATAAGGTGCCCATTATACACAACGATCGGGGCCCCAATGGTCAGTATGCGAAAGCAGGACTGGGGAAGGTCGATTTGTGAGTTTGTTGCTGATACTAACTTGCTGGTGTCTGATGTCCCCCGCTCAGATACGGCTGGGACGGGTATCCTCTGGGCTTTGACTGCAACAGCCCCAGTGTCTGGACGGAGCTTTCTACTCGTGAGCATCGTTTCACTTAATCAGAGGGAGCATCCTCATGCGAGTCCTTCCAGAAAGCGACAACTCCCACCAATCGCTCAACCCCGCGGAGCCGCTCGCTCTATTCGAATGGCAGGGCGGTGCGTTCGACTATTGGTCCGGGCCCGGCTACGAAAAATGCTCGCTTCTCGTCAATGAGCAATTCGCCAATGTGTATTACAAGAACAACTATGCGGCCGGTGCTGCACTGCAGAATCTCTATATGACCTACGGAGGAACCAATTGGGGAAACATGGTAATTGTACCTACTCCCTTTTGCATCTACCTCAGCTGAGTATTTCTATCGCAGCACTGCACCAGTGAGTAACCACTCAGCTCCTTCTTTCTGCGTTGACGACTAACGGAAATTTCAAGCAATCTACTCCAGCTACGAGTCAGTCTTTCTTACTTTTTTTCCCAAGTGATCTAATGCCGAGGCTATCAAGTTACGGTGGCGCAAT
Organism: Mycena citricolor; assembly: GCA_963692855.1. Lineage (NCBI taxonomy): Eukaryota > Fungi > Basidiomycota > Agaricomycetes > Agaricales > Mycenaceae > Mycena > Mycena citricolor. The sequence goes on along the minus strand of CAVNYO010000414.1, from coordinate 94,716 downwards.
CGCAGAAGATCGGACCTCTCGTCCAAAACTGGCCGAGCTCAAGCTGCAGTCGTATTTCCTCCACGCATCGCCCGACTACCTGCTCGTCGGCCGCGTCGGCGCTGGCACGACCTTCTCGACCTCACCCGATATCTACACGACCAATCTGCGATCACCGTCCTCGAACGTGAATTTCTACGTCGTGCGCCAGCTGACGAACACGAAGGTCACCGACACGCATTTCACGTTGAGCGTCAACACGACCGCGCTGGGGCTCATCACGATTCCCACGGCGGGGAATTTGACGCTGGCGGGTCGTGAGACGAAGATCGTCGTCACGAATTATCCGTTTGGCCAAGGAATGCTGGTGTTTTCCACTGCTGAAGTACGTCGTGCAGCTCCCGATCGACGGCGTTGACTGATTCCCGAGCAGGTTATGACCTGGGCGACCTTTGACGGAGTGGACACGATCGTGCTTTACGCTTTGGCGGGCCAATACGTTGAAATCTCAGTTTTAAACCCTAAGCATCAGACCATCAGGACTTCGGGATCCAGCACCATCTCCGCCAAGGGGGGCAAAGGGGTGCGCAGATCTGACACTCTTCTCGACAAGCAGGTGGATGCTGATGATGATCGCCGTCGCAGCTCGTCACGATCTCTGGAACCCCGTCGGGTCTCACGTTCGTCACCTTCGGCACGAACAAACTCATCGTGGGAGACAAGCAAACTGTCTCCGCGTTCTGGGCCCCGCGTCTCACCATCACGAGCTCTGCACAGTACGATCTGACACCAGAAACGCCGTCCGTCCTCGTCTCCGGGCCGTACCTCGTCCGATCGGCCACGGCCGCAGGCGCCGTCCTCGCGCTGACGGGTGATCTGAACGCGACGACGCAGCTGAACGTGTGGGCCCCGCAAAAGTTCACGTCGATCACTTGGAACGGGAGTCCCGTCCCCACGACATCGGGGATCGGCAGCAGTCTGCAGGCGACGCTGGGCTTCCCGCAATCGCTCCCGGCCGCCCAGATCCCCGTGCTGCAAGATCTCGCGTGGAGCTGCGCGGATTCTTTGCCTGAACTGCAGCCGGGGTTCGATGACAGCCAGTGGGTCGTTGCAAACAAGACGAGCACGCAGAGGCCGCTCAAGCCTACTGCAGGCAAGGTGAGTCGCCCATTTCATTCTGAAATCTGGTTTCCTGGAAGTTTATCGATATCAGTATGTGCTGTATGCTGGGGAGTGCGTTCACGGTCCCACTGATAGATCACGTGCGTAATCTGATCTTATCGCCCAGGTACGGCTTCCATGCCGGCCAGTGGGTATGGCGCGGACACTTTAATGGTAATGCGACCGGTGTGCAACTTTCGATCCAAGGGTGTGTCCGTGAAGTCTAGTTACTTCCATCGATCTCACCACTGGGGTTCCTAGCGGATTCTCGTTCGGCTACTCGGTCTTCCTCAACTCGCATTTCCTCGGATCCGGCCAGGGAAGCTCGATCGACCAGCGCGGCGTCGATTTGCTGTCTCCGACGTTCAATTTCACAGCAGGGATGCTGATTCCAGCAGGAAATGGTGGGCAATCCTCATCTGTTCAAATGATGACTAACATCGATTGCGTCAGTGTTAACGGTGATACATGACTCGACTGGTTTGAATGAAGATTGTGCGTTCGTTCGAGTCGTTCCAGGACGTGAATTTGACGCTCTCTAGACAACGTCAATGATGAACACAAAACTCCACGTGGAATCCGGGGCTACACGCTGCTATCCACGACCGGAAACGACTTCACGCAGTGGAAAGTGGCTGGAAGTAAGTCCAGTGGCGTTCATCTCACTCGCACAGGCTTCTCAAAGCACTAGATATCGGCGGCGAAAACGCGCCTGACTACGTTCGCGGGCCGTACAACGAGGGCGGGTGGTGGTTTGAGCGCGTCGGTAAGCCTCACGTGCTCTTCTGTCACCGGCCAAAGACAATGATCCCCCGCGCCTAGGCGCGCACCTGCCCGGATACAACGCCTCCTCGTGGCAGTCCTGCACGCCGTACCAAGGCCGCACGACGGCAGGCGTCACAGCGTATCGCACAACGTTCACGCTGGATCTGCCCGCGGGCTCGGACATCCCGCTGGCGTTCGATCTGGCTCTCGATTCGGCCGCTCCGTATCGGAGCATGATCTATGTGAACGGGTGGCAATTTGGACGGTGCGCTCGATCTGTCTCTCTGTTACGCTCGATTACTGAGAATGACGTGCTTAGCTTCGCGTCGTCGCTGGGCCCGCAAGTAAGTTATCCCGTGCCCGAGGGCATTCTGAACCACCACGGCCCGAACGAGATTTTGATAACCCTCTGGGCTCTCAGTGCGTTCTTCTCGATTGTGCGTGGCCGGGGGCATCACTGATGACACGTCTCCGTGCAGATGCTTCCGGCGCAAAAATGTCTACCTTGTCGCTGAATAAGCGCGCGAGCATCGCCTCGAGCAAGAGGGCTTCGGTCACTGTCGTCCCTGCCCCGGGCTGGGCAGAGTTGAGGGGCTGAATGATCTCGAACGCCGAGACTGCGGCGCGGGCACGGACAGGATCTGCCGCGGCGGGTGCATGGCCGCCACCTGTTTGTCGAGGTCGTTAGTTTAAGCGCTGATTCTGCACAATCTACCGAGGGAATGAAAGCAAGGCTAATCGTGACACCTGCCAATGTTGACCGGAGATGATCGAAAACGAAGAGAACCACTTTTAGCGCCTGCTCGGGAACTGCAGTCTCGAGCATGGGAGACAGGAACGATACCGACAGCATCGGACGAGATGCTCAATTCTGCTGACAGTGAGACGGCCAGGGTCACGATATGTCACAGGTACCCCACCATTGGTGCATATAGATAGACTGAGCCGGCTGTTCGCGAGTCGTCTCCCGCACAGTTCTCATACTTCTTTTCATGGCTCTGTCATCGCAGCCCCAGTCCTGTCGTCCATTCTGTCGAAGGGCAAGATAAGCAGCACAGATATCGGGCTCCTGTGTCACACCGGGTCATTCTATTGATCACATCGACCGGCTTACCCACGATGTTCAAAGGCTAATTCCGCGGGACGCTTGGACCGACCGGCCTCGAGACGGACAGACAAGGCCGTTTTGGATTTGGTGAGCGGGCTCGAGCGGTGGCTCCCGGCCAGGCCCATATATGACTCATACCTATCCGGGTGGCGCCGGGCCGTCTCGGACGCTGAAATGCCCCGGAGCGACGATCCTCTCGTATGGAGGCCGGGAACTATATGCTGATAAACGGAGGACGTATCACTGATACGCGATAGTTTGCCGACATAGGATCAATTTCATGATGCGCTCCATGTCATGATGCGCTCTATCTGGACGGCTGAAAACGTTATACTAATGACCGATGTCTGAATCGTGGATGGCCGCTCGGCAGATATTGATCAGATGATTGACGCAATGATCAAGACCCCAGGTAGCCGACTATCGCAATATCGCAACATCGTAATATTCGAAAAGCGCAACATTCAAGATAGTGTAATATTCGAGATAGCGTAGTGAGCATGTAATTACTGTAATTCACTAATCATTTTCGCGGGAGTCTTCCTCATCCGAGAACCATGCGTACAGATCAGGACCAACAGCTTGCCGCAGCTGATTGATACGACACGCACCCGAGCGATCCGTTGGCCGAGAAGCCCTCTAGCAGCGGCGACTTGACACTCAAGTTGGTTTCCAGCATGTACCCCCACTCGCGCTCGATCAGATCAATTGCCCGCTCGCCCTTGCCGGCCACAAAATGCGCTTGGATCTGTCGCGCAGGTGACACGCAAACCACAAACCACCAGCGCAACACGCACCTCGAAGCCACGGCCTGATGGGCGTCCAGAACTTCATCAGCCCGGCGCTCACGGCCTTGTTCTGTGCGTCCGATGTCGTGAGGTTGTACAGGACCGCGAGCGCGTTGCCGTCCTGCGGGTGGATGCTCCTCGGCAGGTCGTTGCTGCGGAACCGGCCCGCCGCGGCGTCCCACAGCAGGCTGTTGAACGCAGTTTTGATCTTGGTCGCGTTGGCGAGGTATGTGGCGGGGAGGGAGACATTGCCGAGATGCGTCGCCAGGTCCGCCGTGGTGACGAGCGTCTACGAGCTTGATGAGCGCGGATACATGATGCGAGAGACAGAAATCAATCCTCACGCGATAAAGCAACGCGTTTGCCGCAGAGTTGTGTCCGGCGCCGCTGGCCCTGCCCCAGTCGTTCGAGAGCGCAGACGAGACGTTCATCAGGCCGGTCAAGTCCACCTGGCCCTCAAGGAAGCCAACCGCCTTGGTGTAGTTCGCCCAGACAGACTTGATGAAATCGAGGTCGCCCGTGTACAGGAAGTAGTTGTGCGTCCCAATGAGCGACCACGAGATGTACGTGTCGCTTCCCTGGTTGTTCAGCGGCGGCCCGGAGTACTGCAGCGCGCCAGTCGTCAGGTTTTGCGTGCGGAACATCACCATCAACGAGTTCTTGGTCGGCTCCATGTCGCTCAGCGCGACGAGCTCCGTGTGTGTGGAGATGCCGCAGTCGCCTGATCCGTCGCATGAGTCCGAGGGTTAGATCGCGTCCATGAGCATGAGGGGTTACCTGGCCAGATGTTCCTGACAGTACCAATGTCATCAGCAGGGATTGCACACACAGATCGCGACCGACCATTCCTCACCTGTCGCGTTTTGCACCATCGACGAGGATAGGCCCAGTGGCAGCTCCTCCCAAGGCATCGTTGGACCAGCCACCTACAAATGTGATCGCACAGTTTGAGTCCAAAATTCAGATCCACGCCGACACGAACCTCCTGCTGGGCACGGCTCCTGTCGCGCCGTGTGGGGAGGGATTGTGTTGGTCTGCACCCTATAGTGCCTGCTAGCGGTCAGCCCCCACCCACGCCACGCTCTGCCACATCAGCCAGCAAACAGGCGATGACGCACCGGCGTACCAGATCTTCGTGAGGCAGTCGATGTCGTGGAACCCGGGGTCAGGTGCAAAGAAGTAGCCCGGGTACGCCCTGAGATCATCCCAGTGGGGCATGAACGTGATCGCCAGCGAGATGTTCGAGATCGTCAGCGGGTCCGCGCTCGCACTCACAATCGTCAGGAAGCGGAACCCGCCGCGCTGCTGTCCCACGGTCTGCGTCAGCAGCCCCGTGGCTCGCGGCACGTGGAACGTCTGGATTCTGTCCCAGTTCTGCAGCCGTGCGGGCTGGCACGAGTCGTCCAACTTGAGCGGGCTGATGAACTCCGCGGACTCGGTGAACGACAGTGAGAACTGCGACTGGGCCGTCGCGTTGTTGATCGTCAGCGACAGGATCCCCCCAAGCTACAGTATGGGTGTGTGAATTGACCCTCGACGGCGCTGTATCAGGGAGGCCGCGCACCTCCTTCCCCAGTCGAACACGACGTACGAACCGCTGCCCTGGAATGTCGCCTGGGAGTCCGGACTTGCGACGAGCCTGCTCGCGCCGGCGACCCGGCCGCTGATCCTATCTCGAATGTTGCGCTTTTCGAATATTACGATGTTGCGATATTGCGATAGTCGGCTACCTGGGGTCTTGATCATTGCGTCAATCATCTGATCAATATCTGCCGAGCGGCCATCCACGATTCAGACATCGGTTATTAGTATAACGTTTTCAGCCGTCCAGATAGGCGCATCATGACATGGAGCGCATCATGAAATTGATCCTATGTCGGCAAACTATCGCGTATCAGTGATACGTCCTCCGTTTATCAGCATATAGTTCCCGGCCTCCATACTCTCGCTACTTCTGCGTTACCATGCGCTGGTGCGATACTTCCATAACGTGCTTTCCGCCCCATAAGATCCGGTGCATGCGCGCAATATCTCGCTCGAAATCGTCCCGAGAACTCCGCGGGCCGGCGTCGGAGGGGGGGAGGATCATAATCAGACCCTCCATGTTGGAAGCGTGGCGGACTCGATCACCACCCTCCGATCAAGAAAGAATATCCACGGATCGTCGTCGGCACTTTTGTGGTCTGACGTGAGTACACAAGAGCACACGCGGCTGCAATTAGTCTGTCCTATTGTTGTAAAGTCCTAGTGTACGTATAATAAGTAGGTCGCTTGACAGCGTGATACTACAAGATCCTAGAGCTACAATGACCGCATCGGAAAAAGCCGTCCCTATCCAATCAGCAATGCAGATAGTTTGCCACGACACCATATACCAGACGAAAGAGGGTTCCGTCGTCCGTGAACAGTTCCACCAGCCGAACTTGGTCGTAAATGACCCCGTTCGTGTTGAGCGCGAGGTGAAGTTGCTGGGAGCTGGGTGTCTCGTGGCGCTGTAATCGAGGTGCAATGAGCGGGCGTATCAGGGACGAAGCGGGTAGACAACAGACGTTGCGGTTCGCGAAGTCCTTCCACAAACGGGTGATCTGTTCTCCAAGTTGGCGGCGAGTCATATAGCGGCCAGTCGATGCGTCTGCCATATCGAGCGGATAGAGTCGTGCGCGATACCCGGGCCACTGTCATATATTTAGCATGATATTGAGCAACGACTGTTTCGAGCGGTATGTGGCGTACCTCGATCATCAGCTTCACTGTTCTTTCGGCGACGAGCCCGGCGGGCAAGCACTCCGCAGCGCACTGCTCGCCATGCGCGGTTCCCAGTCCGTTCTCCAGATTAAGCAATGCGACACCGAGAGAACACGAGCCGGCGCCGCTGGAACGAAAGGAGATAGAGGAGTAGCCCCTCGTCTTCCAGTCCGCAGGCCGGTTGATCAACACCGCGTGGTGGTCGGAGTGCCAGTAATCTGGCAGCCGGCAGTCGATCTGAGTCGCAGCCTGGAACGGTGCTGTCCACTGCAGTTGGATCAGATGCGTGTGAAAGGATTTACAACCGAATCACCCACTCGCACGTGGGATTCGCAGTGCGCTTGCGTCATTGGTTAGGGTTTTTTGAGGAAGCGGTGGCGGCTGGGTCGTTGCTCCTCGTCAACGCCTCATCGTAGGCTTATATCGACGAGAAACGACAAAGCCGCCTCTGTCCTCGACTCTACACGCAACCAGCTCGCAGAAAGGCCCCATCGTCGACCAAGTCGCATCACAATCCCATTGTCCACCCGCCTTTGTCGTCTTTCAGCCGATGTTTGGCGTGTAAACAACGTGCTCCCTTTGGGACTTTCAGAGCAGGTGCCAGCAAAGGAGCCATTGTATGCGGCGTGGCGAGCCCGTAAAAAGCGCCTATCATATGTCCGCGACCGGGACGTCGCGCTCACACCTAAAAATCAGAACCGCGCCTAGATGGATCCCTGGACGGGAATTGACGTTGCCTGGACTTGAGCGACACGTAGGGTTGAACTCGTCGGGCTGTATGCAGGGAGAATGAGTCGCTTACAGGGTCGTTGTCATCAGGACTGAGCAGACAGGGACGGAATCGTCAACTATTTTTTCAGCCGTTGCACGTGCAGATCCGACCGGGCCGGGACTTTACCGGTGGAGATACGTCAGATCATGATTCTTGATCTCTCTGCTCTGGTAGATACTCTGACTGAAATTGAAGTATGGAATGTTGGACAGCCGGTCACCAGCAGGATCAGCGCCAACCACGAGGAGCACAAGCGCGCATGCTAGCAAATCACTGATTTTCGCGAGTTCGTTGAAGTGGTGAACGCAGATCACATCCTCGGCTCTGCCAGTCTCATGGAGCTCGTACTGTAACTCCGCACGGACCGCGACTCTCAACCCGGAATCTGCAATATTTTTAACCAGCACGGCCCGGAAGACGTAAAGACAGCTAAGCGGGTCGACTTTGATCCAATCGATAGCAATTCGAAGCGGCGGCCGTGATTGTTCAATGACATAGCATGCGATCTGTCTGTTTTCTGGGTGCCGTTAGAACTGCTCGTAAGTACGAAATCTTCGCTGCGCTGCTATCATTTCGCTGATCACCCTCTCGAAGAAAGCACCGCGTGGTCCACTCATTTTTGTCGCTAGCATCTGTCTCGGGCCTTGTTTTTCCAATCACCGCCAAGCCGACGGCGACAGATCGGAGCTTTTCATTGCAATGCGGATTCCGTGCCCGGGGCAGGTGATAATTAAAAGCCGCCTCCGTCTCTGGCCCACGCTTAGCTTATCGCTTTTTCAGTCCAGGTCGGTGACAAGGGCAGCTATGAACACACGTGAGACGCCTGTCATCGGTCCACGGATATCAAGCATGTCGAATCCGGATCGTATCGGTTTGATCCACATCCAAGTTCTTTCCTTCGCCCTCTTGATCCCCGCCCCCCTCTTCTGCGCAAACTATTTCCGTCTCGGGGGCGATGCCATAGCCGTGGGGACGGACCCCTGCCCTGGATGCAGTTCGATGAATGACTAGGGATGACTGGGTCCCACACGTTTCCGCTCCCACCCGTGCATCTTCCCCGCCTCATGCGAATCTCGTTTGTCTTTAGGCGGCTTTTGCGCCACCAACACTGTATCCAACGGAGCTAGACTGCCCGATCCGGTGAGTTGGCGTTGGCCGTCCCTTGTCTAAAGAGTTCCAGGCTTTTTTTTGACGTTTGCAGGATCTGATAGATGGAGTGATAACCTTCAAGCGAAAATCGAGCCTGTCGGTCTGGTGCATGTGTAATTTCTGCTCCCAGGTGGATTCATACTCAATGATGCCCGCTCGCTAGGACCTCGCCGCTTTCCGACCGTTATTCTCGACGATCTCGACAGGGGGAGCATTATGTAAACGGAACTGGGCGGTCCGGCAGTGGTGCACACATATAACATGCGCGGGAAACACCTGCAGTGCGAACAGCTTCCTACTCATGGTGAGTCTTCCTGTCAGACAACGGCATCGAGAACAGCACGAGCTGCATCGCTCATCGATGCGGGAGCGAGCGTACATTTCCGCCGTCTCGCTGGTAGCCATTTTACGACAACGTTGATAGGAACGTTGACATTCAGTGGACCGCTGATCAGACATTACTCTCATTTCTCATGCCGTGAATGACTCTGGATTATAAAGCCCGGGGTCAAGCACAGCGCGCTTGCACATCTCCCCTCATCTTCTATAGTCCCCGTCTTATCCTCCCAGCTTACCCAACGGCTCCAGGAAAATGTCTCAACGAAATCAAACTCGCCATAGCACACGAGGAGGGTTACGAACCAACTCCAGTCCCGAGCAATTGCTTCAGGACCTCACACATCCCGCGCTTCGTGAGTCGGCAACTACAGCGTTCTGAGTGTTGCGTGAATACCTACCCTCCAGATATCCGTAATGTTTCCGACGCGCTGGTTGTAGTCGAAGCCGTCCGTCGAGGGATGCTTCCACTGATCACCCACCGCCTCTCGATCGAAGACCGGGAGCAGGTGGGCGCTGGGAGAGTGTATGTTTGGGAGGAATCCGCACAAGAGGGCGGTCTGGTGCGCTGGACGGATGGTCGCAAATGGTGAGTCTCTTGCCGACCCATGATATCTCCGTTAACCCCGTTGCAGGTCCCAGAGTCGCGTGCTGGGTGAATGCCTGCTGTACGAGGAAAAGGTGGAGATCACGGAGGAGGAACGGGAAGCCAAAGCCCAACGACGGTGCGGACTATCTGAGCGCGGCCCGGACTCATCCGTTGTTAATTTCTCTCATCAGTGTGCAGAGGATCGTCAACCCGGGGCTATCGGTCCCACCTCCGAGCCGGAACCAGCGACAATCCAAGTCCGATGGGCTGACCAAGGAGAGTTACAGCTTTTTCGTGCAAGGTCCCGGCGATCTTTCTCGAAAATGGCATGTCGTGGCCTACAGCATCGTGCGTACAACTATTCCGGTGTCGAATTTGCCAAGCTGATCGAGCAAAGTGGTCCGAGCGTGCTATTCATCCAACGGTGGATCACTATCCGGATTTGCAGGCGATCCGGGTCCCGCCGGGCGTGTTCTCGCTGGCAAGGAATCGTAGCGCCGAAGGCAGTCATGTTCTCAGCGCTTCTGAAGGAAATCTGCGATCCGTTGCGAGCACGTTCGCCGAATCCTCCAGGAGCCGGAGTATGGGTTCTCTTGCAGATAACGTTATGCGAGGATTACCTCCAGTCAGAGACTCCGCCGCGCAGAGAGTCGTTCTTCCGCCGATCTCCACCCTTCCATTCCACGACCCTGCTAGACCAATGTATACATATCCGCCTCCTGCCCGCGTGTCGCCTGCACAGGGACCTAACAGCACAGTTTCAGACGAGGACAGGCGAATGCTAGATAGTTTCCCACTTCATCTTTAGGCGCTGAGTGTACATCAGCCGTGTAAATAACGCATAAGGATCATTGTCCTGATTGCCCACGATCAGGCTATGTTCTGACTCTACGGAGTATCGTCGGAAATCAGACGCAGTGCACCAAGCAAATGTTCAACATGACCGGCCAGCGCGGACCATGTATTTTTACGTTATCTCCAGCAGAGAAAGTGGCGAGTCTCACATGAGAGAGAGAAGCGTTGTGCGACACAAGCCTGTCAAGAACACAGCGTTTCCTCACGTTTTTTGCTTGAGATCACGATGCAGAAGATAGGCAAGCACTCCTGACAGAAGGATACTTGAAGTGAAGCGCGGAAATTGACACATATCGAAACACTTATCTATGAAATCTTCTCTGCTGTCAGCAGCGAGTTCGTCTCATCTACATTGAGGTTTGTCACTTGGAGATAACCGCAATGACTGACATGTCACGTGTAAAACACACCGGCCACAATTTTTGATTTACGAGAATTTGACGCAGGGAGCAAGGGCCGGCTCTCTGAGAGCACACGAATGCGACGATTATCTTGTCCCAAGGAAACGCCAGTAGGACTTCTAGCTACGTGCATAATGATCTACATATGGTCAGTCGCGGGTTGCAGAAAATGAATCCCGAGCGATCTGCGCAGCATGGCCGAACAAACCCAGCTTGTCACTGAAGCGCTGTAAGACGGCCATAAGCCAAATGAGATCGGGCAGCGTGCGCGAATTCTTCCCCCATTCAGAACAATCTCGTAAGTACTTTTATACAAAAAGAGTTTCTGATCCGAGCAGACCCAGCTTCACTCAGACTGACTGGTTTTGGGGAATCGCCAAGAAAAGGCGTCCATGAGACTTCCAGTCATCAAGTCCGGAATTTACCATGTCCCGGTAGATACACAAGTTGATGAGTCCAGTCCTGGAAAGCGGAATTATTTGCAAACCAAAACCAGAAAATTGTGACGTGCTGCGCAACGGGGATGGGCACGCCAGAATCGCACCGAGACCTTTTGCGGTTAATCCATCCATCCATCCCGCGCATCCTGTGACAATTTGTGACTCCCTCATACGTACTCTGCTTCCAAGTTCCCGTCCTCCTCGACCTGAGAGAGATCCATGGCAGCCATGCTGATATGCACCCTTTCCAGAACTCTGACCGCTATCCCACCCCACCGTCGCCTGGGCGCGGGCTCTGCAGCTCATAACCACGCGCCGTCCTCACCGTTCCATCGCAACGATCATGCAGGGCATCCCGATTTTCCCGCACGCGCCTGGGCCATACTCTTGATAGGATGCACGCAGACTTTCTTTAAAACCACGCCGGCAGTGCGTACGGTCTTGTCGACGCGACGGGGGCCTTTATTGGACATGCAGGGCGTGCATACCCCAGGTGGTGGCTTCTTCATTTCTATGCTCAGTACTTATCTCTCAAGGACCGCCATCAATAGGGACCTGCACCCCAGCTCTTCGCCGAGGGACAGGAGATGAGGAACGAATACCAGCGGATTGCGTCGCCGGCCGTGCGTCCGTTTCCCCCCTCGCCACTCAAAGCATCTCAAGTTTTCTGCAGACGAGGGGCAATCGCTCGGCTTTGCGAATTAACGCTTCTGCAGCTCGTCGAGGTCACTTGCGCCGCTCTTCAGCTCCGCCGCTGCGACCTTGCCGAAAGGGCCGCGGATGCCAACGCTGGGCTCGTTTACCGCGACCCTGCCGACCGCCTGCAACACTGCACTGAAATAACGCACATTCCTCACCCCACTTCGTTTGCATCACCGGCTGCCGAAGAAGGGCCAGATGTGAAGACCAGGTTTTCCAAAGCCATCGCTTTGCACGCTTCCGTGCTGAAGAGACTCGATGCATCTCCTGGCAGGGGCCCAACATTGCGCAGACGATGGACTTTGGCGAGGAGCCCAGTTGCGCAAAATTTTGGCGTCTGCCATCTTTGAGAAGGCGCCAGCCGACGGGTGCGGGGAGCGATGGCAATGAGAAGACGATGGTGCCAGGTCATCCTCCCTCTGGACGTACCGCAGCACCCCATCCATCTGCAGTCGCTCGTCCGCTCGGTACAATGATCAGCGTCTGCCTGCGCACAGCGGAGCACATCCCCGACCTACCTGGCACACCCGGTGGACCTCAACGCCTGTTCCCACCCGTGGCACAGGCGCGCATACAAGCGTGCTTCAGGGAGGCGAACGCGGATCTCTCAACGAAGCCGAAGCACTGCAAAGTCGGGTTCGATAATACGACGCGCCCGAAGACTGCTGCGGCCATCAGCCTGTCATTTATGCCCCCAAGGAATCCCAGTGATCTGTGCCTAGTCACTGCATGGCCTTGTTGTGAAGGACGAAGGAGAGCAGGCCGCACTTTTCGACTTTTCGCACGATGGTTCGGACAAGGAGGAGTCGGCGAAGCAGATGAATATACCTTGCATGTCAGTTGGCGAGTCGTCGGACGCCGCGAAGTACGAAGAACACGGGCTGGCAGCCAAGTCGGCTTTCCAGAAGACCAGGATGTCCCAAGAGTCCGCATCTGAATCTGACGTGACCATACGCCATGACCGCTGGAATGTGCACATGACTCGATGTCACCTCGACAGTTTCCGATCCGCAGTTGCCGATTGAGGAGATACCGCTCGAGTTCTTCGACCCTTCTCAATCAGTCTTTTTCGTCGTCCGCTGCCTGTGGTCGGTGTTTCTAATTTCCGATGCAACTGGTGAAATCGATATCGCGCCTGCTCAGTTCAGATGATACATGCATGCATTGGAACAGTCAGCGAGTACAGTCTTATCTTAACAGACGTCAGTTCATGGACTAAACTCCAAGATGAGTGTTGGCCAACTGAGAAACGAGAGATCGCACCTCCTCGGCAACCCGATACTCTTCTCTTCGTCCTCGTCTTCGTCCTCGTCCTCGTCCTCCGCGGGATCGTCGTCCGAACCTCGTGGCCACATTGACCACCCATCTCGCCCCAAAGCCATAGCAACAAGTTCCGCCCCGGCGAACACAACTCCCGTGCACAGCGAGGTGGCGATCAGCACCGATAGCGGCGACGTATGCGCGAGGGCTGCGGCGAATCGGAGGGACGCCGTGGGAATGAGACTAGTGCAGTAGTAGCACTCGCTCGGGAGCTGGGCGCATTTGAATAGGAGCACGCCAAGCGCAAATCGGACGAGTGCGAGGATCCCGAGCAGCGTCGAGAACGCGAGAACGCTCGTAAGGGCCAGTTCGTACAGGACGGCATACACCAGCGAGGAGCGTCGGGTGCGTGCCGTGATGTCCGCCGCGGGCGAGGTGAACGTCGGGAAGTGGGCGACGCTCATGAGGTATGGGAGCCGGGGAAGGTCGGCTTCGAACGCGGATCTCCCATCCTCTAATAGCGTGCGGTGAAACGTAGGCTTTACTTGGGTTCCTCGGCGAACGACTGACGGTCCATGAGACCGGCCTCGTAACGCTGCCAAGGGACTCGGATGCGCACATGATTCCGAAAGACGATTCTCGCACGGGATACCGGTCAAAGCTCGGTACGGGTTACCGTCCTGAGATGACATGGTCACCGACGGCGTAGTAGCATGCGTATTGATCCGATCATGAACGATGCATTTATAGCAGCTTCAGGTTGGGCAGCCTCAAGTTGCAACTTCGCAAGGCTATCTACTTGCCTACGGCCGTTGAACATGTCAAACGTGACGGGCGGTGGCAGCTGTTGAATATGCTGGCTCGATATGATTGTGGCGGAACTAAGGCCGTAATTCTATCCCCGGGAAGCACACCCGGAGTCTGTAGCAGGCGGGTGCCAATGTCATTTTGCTGAAGAGAAATCGGGACTCTGATGGGAAATCCTAGTCTGGCCTTCGTAGATGGGGAAGACTCAACTGATAAATGTAGTAGCTGCTATATACTATGCAAAAACAAGGAACAAATGTGCGGACAGCTTGGCAACAGTTGACATCAATCAAATATATTCAACAGAGCATCAGATGTTACACTGAGAGCAATATTGGGAGGGCAGATCTTTACAAGCACTTGGAATGTCATATTGAGGGTATGATGAGTTCTATGTAGGTCCATTCACATACTATCAAATTGCCTGGGACTGCTGAGCCAATGGGAGAGTCAGTAAAGCCCAAATCACAAACAACTAAACTACTTGTTGTGCAGCAACAAGATTTTTCTGCTGAGCTACCACCCATACTGGTTTATTGGTCTAGGGCAGTAATTGGCAGTAAATCAATCACAAAAAAGAGGTGCTACAAGGTGCATGGGCTTATTGAATACACACATGAATAGACCTGTGAAATATGTATAAGTTGCTTGAAACCTTGTTCCAAAACACTTAAAAATGAGTCTGCACAACTCAACATGTTTTGAGCCTCAGGCAGTAAAATACTGGTAAACAGTGGTAGTTGGGCAGTAATAGGGTTGTAAAATGGTAACATGGGCAGTAGATGGGTGGTAAGGGTGGTAACATGCATAATTTGCAGGCGGTAATGGGCAGTAGACACATGTGATGTCAGTGTCAGGGGATGCCACACTCCTTGGGCATGTGACTATGCATGTGACCACATAAGGAACATCCGCCACGGAGGGTACCCCCCTCCTAGGGGGGTAAAATTGACCCATTTTGACCCCCTAGTAGGGGGGGTACCCTCTGCACTTTTGGCCATCCTCTGCACCAAAGCTCCACAAATGGGTGCCAAGCATCCACATCTTGCCCTATAAGCAGCTGCAGATCCCTCCGCAACTTGCCCTAAACAAGCTGTGGATCCATCTGCACCCAGCTGTCTCTGTGATCACTGTGATCCCATCATGCAGGTTGTCTGCAGTCTGTATCATGTGACTCTGATCTAGTGAGGAGCCCTCTGCATTTCTTGTTCTTTCATTATTTCATTTATAGCCTCTATGCATTGCTCCACTGTAGACTTGAGCCTTCTGTAGCAGATGTATGTGCTTCCAAATGATCCCAGCTCCTTCAAGCTCCTCTGTATGCAGCAAACAATGAATGGCAGTTAAACCAATTCAGTGCTTGGGCTGTGCGGATGCTCTGCATTGCAGTGTGGATGCCTCTGCTGCATGCTGTTGTCAGGGGACGCCGCGCTCCTTGGGCACGTGACCATGCACGTGACCCGCTGCGCCCTCTCTGCCGACCCGTGCCTGCTCACCTGTCGATCACCCAGCCTCCTCCTCCTCCTCCGATCCTCACCTCCATCCATGCCGACATCCGCCCTCTCCCTTCTTCCCCTGGCCATCTCCCTCGAATCCCCGCAAGCGGTCTAGCCAAGCCCGATTCCTTGCACCAGGGAGTGCTACTGCCGTACGCACTCCTCCCCCTCTACTTCGGCCTTCTTCCCGCGGATGTGGTCTACTGCCGTACAGGCTCGTACCAGATGCCTTGCGCTCATCCGTACCACCCCTCTTCCCAGTCGGGCATTGGTCCTCGCCTCCGATGCCTCCACTGGCCGGCCCGGCACTGGCCTGGCCACTGGGCTCCTCCAGTGTGGCCTTCCACTGTTGGTGTCTCAGGAGCTGGCCATCACTGGCCCCTCTGAGCCACTCACTATCTTATCTGGGTTTGTCATTATCTACTTGTCATCTGCCATTGTTCCATGGCAGTGATATCCCATCATCATCAGTCACTTGTCACAGCTGACTATATAGTGTGACACCTGGGCACATGGATCCTTGAACCGTTCTCTAAGGATCCCCCTCTGTGCTCAGGTGAGTAGTATACCTCCCTTGTATTTGATAGTCTCTAAGGATCCCCCTCTGTGCTCAGACTCATGTGAGGTTGTTGTGTGCTGTGTGCTCTCTTCCTTCGGGCTGGCAGGAGTTGCCCTTACAGCTGTCCTGGGCCAGTTTTGGGCAGGCCCTACTGAGCATGGGCTCTGTGGACTGTTCAACTTGCACAGCATCGCCTGCCATGGTCTGTGCATCTATCCAGACTCCTCCTTGTCATAATTCAGCCCTTTTTCATCTTATCATTGACCATCTTATCTTATCTTGGCACGGGTTATCTTATCATGGATCACGGCATCAGACGGTCCGGGCTAGGGGTTCCAGGGATTATCTTTATTGATTCAAGGCTGCGCAACATATGCTCCAGAAGGTTCTACTACAACCCATGACCAGTGCTCCATGTGGTACATAGCCTTATGACTCATTAGTTGTAGATATGACTCAGACTGGATTTGGGTATAAATACTGTAGCTACTTGGTTGTATTCTCCAGTCTTTGAATTCACTTCTCTTTTCAACATTATTTCTTGTTGATTGTCACATAATTCGAAGACTTCTCTCATACCCTCCTACCTCATATCTCTTACCTCTGCATCCCTCACTGCTACGCCTGCTATATCCTCTTAAACCCTTATCAAACCAACTCACCCTTTTATCAAATCATCTAGTTGTCCCCTACAATCACAGTGAAGGGTTTATCTTGAGCAAACAGCACCAGGCCATGGGTAACATTGAGCCCGACCCAAGCCTTACAGTAGCTACAAGGAGTGCTGCGGAGACCTTTGGGAAAACGCACCTCGGGATCATTGGGCACATGAAGAGCTAGGCCCGGGATCTTTTTGCTAGCAAAAGAACCCTTCCTCGAGTGCTTGTACAGCACACAAATCCACCATTTTGTTCCGATTCCCATCGTCGTCTGGGAGTCTGTCTCCTCCCCCCATCCTACCATCGTCGCCCGATCTGGCGTATCAAAGCCAACCGGGGCCCTCCAATCCCTACCTTGCCCTCCCGCCGCCTGAAGACGAGATCCCCGACCTTGACAAGTTACCCTCCAAACAACCACCCTCGCCCCCACCTACCACGCCTGCTCCTACCATGTTAGCACACCACCGCATCACTCTTGCTGCCAACCCCCATATTTTGACGGGGACAAGACCAAATACATGGGCTTTGTGGACTCGTGCACCACCTAAATTGGTGCATACCGGTCAGAATTCTCAATGGATGAAACCAAAATCCTCTTCATCCTCTCCTACCTCCGCAACGAGGCTGGCACAAGCTGCGCTGCCTCGAGATGGGTGATGAACTGGAAGCAGTGCAACTTGGAGAGCCTTAATGGAGTAAAGGCTGGGGTCACCTCGGCGACCTTCTTGGAGGAGCTTCAGAGGGCTTTTGGGGACTCCAACATGGAGCAAGTCACCGCTGCTCAACTCATGGCCTTGCGTCAGAACAAACAATCCTTCACAGATTATATCTCTGACTTCGAGATGTTGGCTGCGGATGCAGGGTATAATGTGGTCACCACCACCAACAACAAGGGCGAGTACAAGAAGGGGGATCAAGACAACATCCTCATGGAGTTCCTTGAACACGGACTCAGTAGCAAGATCACCAGTCACCTCTACAACACTGGTGTCCCTCTGCCCAAGGTGTATGGTGCCTTCAAGGACTGGTGTGTCAACATAAAGGTGAACGCTCTGTGTGATCAGCTGCGCAAAGCATCGTATGGGCACTCCACACCATGACCACCTCCCCAGTTCTGTCCCCAGGCAGCACCAGCGGCGCCCACACCCGCTCTGACCCGGCCGGCTGCCAACGAACCGGTCCTGATGAAAATCAATTGCACCCACACCCGCTGAAATGCTGAAGGCGCACTCACAAGTGAATCTACTATGAAAGTAAACCCAAATGTTGAGCACTGGGGAGAGCGTCTAGCAGCTCACCTGTGTGAGTGAGAGCTTAGTGTGGGCACTATGCGGGAGTAGTCAAGAGACTTGTCATTAAAGGGTAATAGAGCCCTCCTTATATACAATACAGGGGGCTATTTGTGTCTATTTAGGACGAGTCGACATGACTCTAGATGACACGTGATGGAGTCATAGATGTGTATCACGACACCCATCTGGCAGACGATAAGATCATCATTTGATCAACACTCCCCCACGCTGAAAACCACGGGATAGTGTTTGAAAGCGAAATCTTCATCGGCCATTCCTTCAGGACGAGTTGAACTCAAGTCCTAGTTGAGACCTGAACTTCTCGAACTTGACGCGTCCTAGGTTCTTGGTGAACATATCTGCAGGATTCTCACTGCCCGGAATAAAGAACAGTTCAACCTCTTCTTCCTCGACTCGCTCACGAATGTAGTGATAGCGGATGTCTATGTGTTTCATCCTGCGGTCTCGGTAGGCATTGCTGCCACTGAAGAGTGCACCCTGATTGTCACCGCAAATGGGTACTGGGATGGTGAGTTTGAACTGGAGTTCCGAAAGGACGCTCTTCAGCCACATCACCTGGCGACTACAATCTGAAATCGCCATGTACTCTGCTTCGGTCGAAGACTGCGCGACTGTGCGCTGAAGTCTAGACTGCCAGCAAATAATCCCATCTGCCAATTTCGTGAAGAAACCAGTGGTAGACCTCCTCTTGATCGGATCAGCAGCCCAGTCTGAATCGCTAAATGCAATGAGCCCTCTATCCGTCGCACCATTGAAAATGAGCGAATAATTCCTAGTACCAGCCAAATAGCGACAGATATACAGCGCTTTATGGAGGTGGTCTTGGGACGGATTGGCAGCAAATTGTGACAATTTGGTCACAGCAAATGCAATGTCAGGACGTGTGCCTAGCATGATGAAGAGAAGAGATCCAATGACTGATTGGAATTTCTTCCTGAGCTCTGGATCGACTTCATCCTCATTTGGCATTGGAACATATCCAGCCGGTAGAGGGGTCGCTGCGAACTTGGCGTTCTGCATCCCAAAGCGCTCTAGCACCTTGTCGAGATAAGGAATCTGATCAATCTTGATCGAAGATCCTACTCTACTGAGGCGCACGCGCAAGAACTCTGGAGTATCTTCAGAATTGCGGCATTCCCATCGCTTGTTGAACTCAGCCTTGAGAAAGGCGAGGAGCTTCTTGTTCTTGGAGAAGAACAGTGCATCATCCACATAGACTATTATGACGGCTATGCTGCCATCAGAGTCCTTGTAGAAGAACACGCCGGCATCCGATGTAAGTCGGATCCAGCCCATGGCTTTCGTGGACTTGGTCAGCGCTTTCCACCATGCTAAAGCAGCTTGTTTGAGTCCATAGATTGCCTTGTGCAGGCGCATGACTTTGCGCTCTTGGCCTCTCGCCACAAAGCCTTCGGGTTGTTCCATGTAGACCTCTTCGTCAAGCTCTCCGTAGAGAAAAGCCTTACTGACATCGAGTCCAGACCAATGCCAATCATTGAGCGCTGCAAGCGCCATGACCAACCGGAACGTCTCATACCTGACAACAGGAGAGAATATCTCGTCATAGTCAACACCTTCGACTTGACTGAAACCCTTGGCAACTAGGCGGGCACGTTTTCGGCCATCAGATTTTTGGTCAAAGACCCAGCGACATCTGATAACCTTCCGTCCTTTCGGGCGGTCCACAAGGGAATAGACCTTGCGCTGACGAAGTGCCTCTAACTCGTCGCGGCAAGCATCAATCCAACCTTTCTGTTGTTCAGAAGGCAACCGCTTGATATCGCGGAACGTCCAATCGCGAATTTTGGACGTATCAGGTAGGTTCTCATTTGGAACCGCTTTTGACAGCAGCGCCGTGATGAGCTCTACTCCCCCTTCCCGGCATAGCTTCTCCATGCGTGCATCCTCGTCTAGATCATCAGAAGCACCCGCGTTTGAGGAATCTGGTTGCGAGCTAGGGCCGGGAACCCCTGCATCAGCACCGGTTGATGGTTGAGATTGGGAGCTACCCTTATCTTCACCAACATACCGCTTCCATCCTCTGCTGTTCTGAATGTCACGGACTATATCCGTAGGGGTACGCTTTTCCCCATAGACGTTTCCTGGACGTGTAGGCACATTCCGCTGGCGTGAAGACCTTCGAGGCTCAGGAGCTGGTGAAGCTTCCCGACTTGGTCGTGGAATTCTACTTCTACGAGTCCTCTGAGGTTCATCCCGACGCTCTGGCGGTGGGTCCTGACGATTATGACCGTCGTCACCATCATCATTTCCCTGTACGGGAGGTGGTGGAGCCGGATCAGATGGCATGGGAAATGGAAAAGGATTATCTCCATATAGCCAATCTTCTCCGTCTACCTGTGGTGGATCTTGTGGATTCACTGGGTCATCACGTTCTGGAAATTCCTCTCCAACAGGAACGTGGGGTGGTCGATTGCTGTCAGGACAGCGGGGGAACAACTCCTCGTCGAACAATGCCTTGGTGGCGACGAACGTGGAATTGTTTGTGCGCATGAACAAAAATCCTTTCACACCATCAGGAATGCCCAAGTAGGTCATCAGCTCCGATTTGGGCGATAACTTGTTGGCGCGCTTCTCATCAGGGATAAAGACATATGCAGCGCACCCAAAGACTCGGAGTTGGGAAACATCCGGTTTTTCCTTGTGAAGAGCTTCAAATGGAGTTTTCCATTTTAGACGCCTGATAGGTGTCAAATTGTAGATCCGTGTCGCATGTTTGATAGCGAATTCCCAATATGAATTAGGAAGACAGGCAGTGAAGCGCATGGCTTCTGCCTTATCCATGATCGTACGATTGAAGCGCTCGGCATGCCCATTCTGCTGGTGAGCATATGGAGCACCCTTCTCCACTAGAATTCCTTGTTCCGCGAGAAATTCTTCCATTCCCATCCCCATGAATTCTCCCCCATTGTCAATATGCCACTTTTTGATGGTGACATTGAACTGGTTCTTGACCATCGCAATGAAATTGCGCATAGCCTGCTTGGCATCGGATTTCTGCGCAAGGCATACTGTCCAGCCATAGGAGAGTGCTTCGTCGAAGAAGCTCATGAAGTAGCGGTACTTGTGATAAGACACCGTGGGAAATTGTTTGAGATCCGAGTGGATCAAATCAAACGGATTCTCCGCTCGTTTTTCGGAAGGCGGGAAGGCACGTTGGTGCATTTTCCCTTGCGCGCATCCTTTACACGGTCGGGTTTCCTCGGGAAATACTAGGTCTTCTGGAAAGCCCTTGGTATTCTTCTTTGCCTGACGTAAAACGTCTTTCGACGGATGTGCAAATCGCCGGTGCATGATCTCATAATCCACCTTGTAAACAGTGGACATGGATCGCACTGTCTCAGCCGTGCTAGGCTTTGACATCAGGAAGTACAAGGCAATGTCCTTCCCTAGAGTTCTAAACTCCATGATCGAGAGTGGGGACTTCCCTCGATGTAAGCTGATCCGCGATTCGTCTCCACGAACGCGCGATCCTCCTTTGAGTAAGGAGCCCAAAGACATGAGACGACCATGTAATCCTGGCACTAGGTACACTGGATATATCTGAGAAGTCACCATTGTCTTTTCTCCATGCCTTGTGACGTAATGATCGATGAAGGCTGTTCCTCGACCAATAAGGGCAACACGTGTGTTCTTATCAGCGGTCTGAGCAACAATAGGATCTGAGAGCTTCTCATATCCGACCAGATCACTAATCTCCGATGTCACATGGAGAGATGCACCAGAATCGAGAAGCCATAGAGGCCCTAATTCATGATGATGATGTTTCCCCTTACACTTAGAGCACGCAGCAAAATCGGAGTGCACACAGAATAGATTGGTACAAAAATCATGCGAACGTATCATCAACGAATTTAGTACAGAACCCGGGGCGGCGGTGATTACGCGCTCTGGCTGTGAGCAACAATCAGAATTGTGCATGTGCCCAAGAAGGCAGGGTACTTGCCTTTCGGCGGAAGGAGCGTCCATCTCCTCCAGAAGGGTGTTGAAGTCGACGACCTCATCCCAATTGACCGGTTCAGCCTGGGCGAACTCGCTATCTCCAAACAGAAGATCAAGATCGTTCTGTTGGCCGGTGGCCATCTCGACGTCGGGGATCTCCTCGATACGACTGCGTTTGGCAGGAGGACCATCATCCAGCATGTGATTCGAGCCGGAAGCAACCGGAGATGGAGAACGCATGATTGCGTCCTCACGGAGCATTCCTTTCTCATTGACGATTTTGTCGAGAGTCCGGAAGCGTTCTGCGGTCACCGTCACATCCATCTTCTTGGCCAGCTCGAAGACCTTACGAGTAGGCTTCTGGAACTCGGTGTCAATAATCCCATTGTTGTTAACAGGAGACTTCTCTTGAACCGCGCGGATTTTGGGTCCATCGCGAGAGATGTGCGTGACATGCGAGATCGTCGGCGCAGGGATAGACGGAGTGAGCGAGGCGATCGAACCGATAGTGAGGGAGCCAGTGATCTCGGAGACTCCATGGACATGACTGTGATCAGCCTTGCCCTTGCCCTTGTTGTCCTTGTTCTTCCCACTGCGCTTGCCTCGACGGTTCTTCTTCTTTCCATCAGCCTTATCACCCTTATCGGGTGCAGAGCCAGAGCCCTGTTGCTGATTGGTGAACGAAGGGTCATCGCGTTTGCGCTTGGTATTGAACTTGGCCACATGATTCTGGCTTTGAGACTGCTTCTGAGCAAAATGCGTCAAGAGAGCGTCACGAACCGCAGAGACTTTGATCTCGTCCTTGTCATAAGTCTGTAGAACAGTCTCCGTGACAGAGGGAATCCGGGCTATGTTGAGAATGATCATCGCTCTGAGGAACTCAGGGATGCTCAAAGACTCATTCTCCAGGCGAGCGAACGCCGTAGTGATCACCAGCAGCTGTGGATCCGGGTGCAACCCCACGTTGTACTTGGCGTTCAACGCGGTTTGGAAGTACGCATATAGGTCGGCGCACTGAGCACCACCGTATTGGGTCTTCAGATGCGCCCAGATCTTGGCAGCTGACACTATATCCGCAGGAGGAATGTTAGCAATGACTCCCTCAGTCAGGCGCAACTTAATGCTGCCTTTGGCTCTGAGATCATCATGCTTCCATTGTTTGATCTCCGATGCGTTGGTCACAGAGCCATCGGTAGCTTTGACTTCAGTTGGCGCGGTCTCAGTCAGCACATATGAGATCCCCTGATGCTCCAGATAGGACTCCATAGTTCCGGACCAGACAAGCCAGTGCTTTCCATCAAAGATGGAGACAGCATTGAAGATGTTGTTGGAGTTGGACGACATGTTAGATCTGTGTGAGTGATCAGCATCAATCTAATCTGATAGATAAATCAAAGATAAAGATGATCAGATCCTCATAGATCATAATCTCCTTTAGAGATCGATGCATCTGGATCAAGCGATGTAATCGCGATCCGGCATGGTTTCACCAGCGCTATGCAGCAGCTGAAGTGAATACAGATAGGCTAAAGACGCTGCTCATCGTTGCAGCCAGTGACGGCGCATACAATGAATGTCGCGGCCACT
The DNA here is from genome assembly GCA_963692855.1 of Mycena citricolor. Classification (NCBI taxonomy): domain Eukaryota; kingdom Fungi; phylum Basidiomycota; class Agaricomycetes; order Agaricales; family Mycenaceae; genus Mycena; species Mycena citricolor. The sequence goes on along the minus strand of CAVNYO010000414.1, from coordinate 71,288 downwards.
GAGGCGCAGACATAGCTCTCGGGGCCCATAACCTGTTGAGCACTGGGGAGAGCGTCTAGCAGCTCACCTGTGTGAGTGAGAGCTTGGTGTGGGCACTATGCGGGAGTAGTCAAGAGACTTGTCATTAAAGGGTAATAGAGCCCTCCTTATATACAATACAGGGGGCTATTTGTGTCTATTTAGGACGAGTCGACATGACTCTAGATGACACGTGATGGAGTCATAGATGTGTATCACGACACCCATCTGGCAGACGATAAGATCATCATTTGATCAACACCAAATATAAACACGTTCACACTCCTCATAATCAGCTTCTCAGTGTGTGAAAGATGCAAGGGCTTTGGGGTGAACAGAACACCAGTATCACAACTCTCAATAGACGCAGATCCAATAGTCGCGGAAGACAAAGTCGACGACAAGAATTTATATATAGTAAACAGTGGTGTCTCAACCAATATCTCCTATACGAACAAAACCAACACTAATCCAACCACAACCAACAATATCACAAGTCAGAGCTCAATACGAAGTATTAAGATCCCTTGTAGCGACAGCGTCCAGATGGCGACGCAAAGCCCAAATATCAAGTCGACGCACTGCCAACCGATACAACCAATATACTGAGTCGACGCACTGCCAACTAGTAGAACCAAAATGTCAAGTCGACGCACTGCCAACTAAGACGACCAAAGTACTGAGTTGACGCACTGCCAACTAGTAAACCAAAATAATGAGTCAACGCACTGCCAACTAGTAAACCAAAATGCCGCGTCAACGCACTGCCAACTAACAGCCAATATCCAATGTCCAAAACCCGAGCACAACTTGTCGACGCACTGCCAAGCAAGAAGTGTGGAACCAAAGTTCTCAAGTCGACGCACTGCCAACTGAACAAAACAACCCGAGCACAACTAGTCGACGCACTGCCAAGCTAGAGGTGTGGAACGATCTCAACAAAGCCCAAAGGGCGACGACACTAAATGCCATGACTAAACCAGATGCGGCGAATCCGACTTTCTGATTTCTCAACTCAAAACTCAAATCACAGTAGCTACAAGTGCTCAGGGAGCAACTCGTCGCAACCGGGCAGGGGTAGCAGAACTTCTTAGGGTGGAATCACGCGGCACGCAAATTGTACAAAACAATCTGAAATGAGAGTGATTCACAATCCGGGGAAAGCTTTTTAATACAAAGAAACGACGTGCTACTTATACTGTCTACGACGATGCTTAGTAAAGTCCTGTACAACTGCATAGTAGCTACGCTATCTAAGATCGGTTGCCTTTTAGGGTAATTGAAAGTTGAACAATCGGACAGGTCCTGAGTGATCAGGACCCCGCCCCATTGTCCATATGATACTTTTGATGTGGGCCAACTCACCGCGTCATACTTTTGGAATACGACGTGCTGGATTGGCCAACGGGTATGTCTTGGCATGTGAGACCAACGTGGGTGCCCCAAGAAGCCGTATGGCCCTAGGCACGCCAGTCATCCCCCACATGGCTCGGTTCACGGATCTAGCCGTGTCGATTTCTAGTGTGTTTGGGTATGGACGCGACTCGCCGTGACACTTGGAAGTGACACCGCGACGCGTCCACAATGTCCCGTGATCGAATGGATCCGGACATGTGACAAGTTGTCGTTGTGGCATGATCTGAGGGAACGTCCAACTCAAAACCGGGAGTTGCCGCGACAAGATGGTTTAAGTCTCGTAACGCCAAGTCCTGTACCATAGTAGTTGTATTATTGAGAACGTCGCCCATTGCTCAGCCCTTCAGCCCACGTTCCTATCTGCAGAGAATGACCCTCTTTGAGAAGTCGACGCAACGACAGATCCCTTTCTGGGGAATGGTCGCGGTCCAAGCGTTCGTCACTAATGGCCCTGAGCCTGGTATAGACTCATAAGACCAGTTCCACAGTAGTGGTCTGACTGCCTTGCTATCGTCGACACTATCCACAGTCGTCGACTGGGCAGTAGACCCTTAAGTCCTACTGAGCGCAACACTGTCATCCGCGACACAATACACCGAGTGGTTCAGGAGTAAACTCTGTAAAAAGCGCAAAAATACGCCCTTACAGAGCTGGTGCAGAGCGCGTCTGGTAGCCAGCCTATCACCGTCCATCAGCCGTCCCCGAATCAGCTGCCCCAGGAGCAAACCCGCCTGTCATCGACTGGCGGCAGTTCATGCCGTCAGTCAATGTCTCTCTCATGGCTTGTTGACTCATCTCACCACCTGCCTAGCCCCGAGGCCTACAACCAGATGTTGCGGCAGATGGCCGTCGACGTCCGCCAGATTCAACAGGTGAGCCCTGCTCTAAGTCTGCTGGACCGAATAGTCACGGCGATCAATGATTGCTGCGTCTATTTGCTTTGGCCTATCCTTCCTTTACTCACGTAAGGGCTAGCCAGCGTCTGCACCCTCGGCCACCAACGCTCCAGTCGAGGAGTTGTTGCCGCCCAAGAAGCGCAAGCGCATTGTCGAACCCGTACGTACACTCTGTTTCATTTGTTTAACCGTGTTCTGATCGACTTCCAGGCGGCTCCAACCAAGCAAGTCGTCGCCCCTTCGTTGTCCCGGCCTGCCAAGCAGAAGGGGAAGGGTGACGGCTCCAAGTTGCAGGCCTCTACCGCTGTTGCGGGCAGCAAGGTTGCCGTCGCCCAGAAGTCAAACAAGAAGTCGCACGAGAAGCGGCCCAAGGTGGCTCCCCACAAGGAGCGCAAGGCGTCGTCCCATGCGCCTACCCGTATGTGGCTTTTCATTTGATTCACCGAAGTCGCAGGTACTGATTTGTCGTAGCCGCTACCTTGGTCCCTGTTTCCCAGGGGTCACCTTCCACGCGCCGCTTCAAGAAGGCGCACCGCGCAGGTGTGTCCGTCTTATGTCTTATTTCGTTGATCGTTAAACTAACCACTTTGACCCTCCCAGCCCGGATCCAGGCGCAATCCCTGCCAACCGAGTCCTCTAGTGAGGAGGAAGCCGCCGCCGTCACCGGCACCGCAATGGAGGTTGACGACGAGGAGGCTCAGGAGGGAGATGCGTCTTCGGCCAACGAGCTGGCCCTTCAGGTAAGTGCACCAGTTCGTTGATCACAATTCCGTCGTCTCATGGTTGGTTTGCTTTTGACAGGGGTCCAAGTCCAAGGGGAAAGCGTGATCGATTATGAGTGCGTTTTTCCTCTTGTCCCTTTCTTTGTCTGCTCACATTTTCGTAGCCCCGTCTGTCATTGTTATGGACGACACCTCCGAAAGTGGAGAGGACACCGGCGACTTTGTCGTGGCCAAGAAGCAGGCCATCGAGACCCGCGTCAAACCCAAGGCGAGCCACCTCCCCTTTTCCAAGACCACGCCCCTCAACTTAATCCGACTTTTTAGCCAATCAAGAAGGTCGCGGATGGATCGTCCAAGTCAACCAAGCCTGCGTCTTGCCAACCGGTGCCAAAGGTGGAGGCCAGTTGCAAGGCAAGTGGCCCGCGACCAACGACTACCCTGACGCCAGCGCCTAAGGTGAGACACAAGTCTTGTGTTCCAGACGTCGACTAATTGTTTTTCTTTCTTTTCTAGGTTGCCCCGGCGGCCCCTGCCGCTACCAAGACTCCACACAGTGAGTTGGGCAGGGTGGCTGCGACACTTGGTCAAGAGCGGAACGCTGCAGTGGCCAAGGCCGAGCTCAAGGCCCAGAAGACAGACAAGTTCATTGTGGCGGCCAAGAAGAAGTCTGACTTGGTGAGTCGTGGCTTCTCTTGTTGTCGACTTTTACTGACTTGACTGTTTCTAGACTCCTGCAAAGGCAACGGCCCCCATGCCCTGAGCTCCCTTTACTCCCACCACCTACAACACCAAGGCACTCCTTTTGGTGGCACGCCAAGGGTTCGCGGGGAAGTTGGAGAGGGCTGGCATCGAGGTGCCAACCGACTTCGTACGTCTCTTTTTATCTCTTTCTGCCGTGCCTCGATGACTGACTCTGTTTCATAGGAGGTCGCTCCAAGGCCTTGCGCGATGTGTGTGACGCGGTGATAGGCTGGCTACCAGACGCGCTCTGCACCAGCTCTGTAAGGGCGTATTTTTGCGCTTTTTACAGAGTTTACTCTCGAACCACTCGGTGTATTGTGTCGCGGATGACAGTGTTGCGCTCAGTAGGACTTAAGGGTCTACTGCCCAGTCGACGACTGTGGATAGTGTCGACGATAGCAAGGCAGTCAGACCACTACTGTGGAACTGGTCTTATGAGTCTATACCAGGCTCAGGGCCATTAGTGACGAACGCTTGGACCGCGACCATTCCCCAGAAAGGGATCTGTCGTTGCGTCGACTTCTCAAAGAGGGTCATTCTCTGCAGATAGGAACGTGGGCTGAAGGGCTGAGCAATGGGCGACGTTCTCAATAATACAACTACTATGGTACAGGACTTGGCGTTACGAGACTTAAACCATCTTGTCGCGGCAACTCCCGGTTTTGAGTTGGACGTTCCCTCAGATCATGCCACAACGACAACTTGTCACATGTCCGGATCCATTCGATCACGGGACATTGTGGACGCGTCGCGGTGTCACTTCCAAGTGTCACGGCGAGTCGCGTCCATACCCAAACACACTAGAAATCGACACGGCTAGATCCGTGAACCGAGCCATGTGGGGGATGACTGGCGTGCCTAGGGCCATACGGCTTCTTGGGGCACCCACGTTGGTCTCACATGCCAAGACATACCCGTTGGCCAATCCAGCACGTCGTATTCCAAAAGTATGACGCGGTGAGTTGGCCCACATCAAAAGTATCATATGGACAATGGGGCGGGGTCCTGATCACTCAGGACCTGTCCGATTGTTCAACTTTCAATTACCCTAAAAGGCAACCGATCTTAGATAGCGTAGCTACTATGCAGTTGTACAGGACTTTACTAAGCATCGTCGTAGACAGTATAAGTAGCACATTGTTTCTTTGTATTAGAGAGCTTTCCCCCGGATTGTGAATCATTCCCATATCAGATTGTTTTGTGCAATTTGCGTGCCGCGTGATTCCACCCTAAGAAGTTCTGCCACCCCTGCCCGGTCGCGACGAGTTGCTCCCTGAGCACTTGTAGCTACTGTGATTTGAGTTTGAGTTGAGATATCAGAAAGTCGGATTCGCCGCATCTGGTTTTTGTCGCGGCATTTAGTGTCGTCGCCTTTGGGCTTTGTTGAGATTGTTTCCACACCTCTTGCTCGGCAGTGCATTGACTAGTTGTGCTCAGGTTTTGGACATTGGATATTGGCTGTTAGTTGGCAGTGCGTTGACGCGGCATTTTGGTTTACTAGTTGGCAGTGCGTTGACTCAGTATTTCGGTTTACTAGTTGGCAGTGCGTCAACTCAGTACTTTGGTCGTCTTAGTTGGCAGTGCGTCGACTTGACATTTTGGTTCTACTAGTTGGCAGTGCGTCGACTCAGTATATTGGTTGTATTGGTTGACAGTGCGTCGACTTGATATTTGGGCTTTGCGTCGCCATCTGGACGCTGTCGCTACAAGGGATCTTAATACTTCGTATTGAGCTCTGACTTGTGATATTGTTGGTTGTGGTTGGATTAGTGTTGGTTTTGTTCGTATAGGAGATATTGGTTGAGACACCACTGTTTACTATATATAAATTCTTGTCGTCGACTTTGTCTTCCGCGACTATTGGATCTGCGTCTATTGAGAGTTGTGATACTGGTGTTCTGTTCACCCCAAAGCCCTCGCATCTTTCACACACTGAGAAGCTGTAAGGGCAACCTCGAGGCCCGATCTCAGAGTCCTGACAAGGGAGAGTCCAAAGCGTCAGATAAGGGGATCGACTAGTACAGGAGGCTGGCAAACCTGACAAGGGAGAGTCCAAAGAGAAACCGAGTTGGGGACTCTCCTTGTCAGGGCCCACTATATATAGCCTACAGAACAATGGATGACCAAGCATAATGGAAGCGCCAGACAATGGGGCCAGGGAACAATGAGGGGCCGGATCGGGGGGAACAATGGGAGCCGGACCGTCGGAACAATGGGGGGTCCGGGCCGGAGTGTCATGTGGATGCGCTTGGCAGGGGAGTCCGGACCGAAGCATGTGACGCTTGACAGATGGCACGTGCTTGGTCACATGCGAGATCCCATGATGATCGGACGAAAGCAGGGGTTCCCCTGACAGAAGCTGATTACGAGGAGTGTGAACGTGTTTATATTTGGGTTTACTTTCATAGTAGATTCACCTGTGAGCGCGCCCTCAGCATTTTACCAGACCATCGGAACAATGGGGGTCTGGGCCGGAGTGTCATGTGGACGCGCTTGGCAGGGAAGTCCGGACCGCAGCATGTGACGCCTGACAGATGGCACGTGCACGGTCACATGCAAGATCCCATGATGATCAGATGAAAGCAGGGGTTCCCCTGAAAGTTTCTTGCTATATAAATTCTTGTGCATTGACTCTGTCTTCTGCGACTATTTGATTCTGTGTTTATTGAGAGTTGTGAATCTGGTGTTCTGTCCACCCTGAAGCCCTCACATCTTTCACACATTGAGAAGCTGATTACAAGAAGTGTGAACATGTTTATATTTGGGTCTACTTTCATAGTAGATTCACTTGTGAGCATGCCCTCAGCATTTTATTGGCAAACCATATATTTGGAAACTGGCCAAGTTCCATGATCTGTGTTGCAAGGCATGACAAGAAAAGTGGTTTCTTTTTCAGATCCATTGCTCAATAGATTTGATATATACATTTCTGCACCAATTTCCAGGAAATTATCAATTGCCAGTCAGTATTCAGCCTGTGGTCATGACCTTGGGGGTCTCAAGTTTGCAGCGCACGTGGCAGCATACCAGTCTGCAGGCTCAAACTTTGGGTTGTGCAATAATTTCTCTGGATTGTTGTCACCTCTTGTGAGAGTTCATCCCAGATGAGATATTCAGACTTTTATCTACAACCATGAGGTCATTGCCAGGATATGGGTAGAACGTCTCCAGGAATGCTCTTGCACCCTCTGCAAGTAAGTCTCCCATAGAATCCATAGAATGATATTGCCTAGAGGTCTGATCACATTGTTCAGTCCCCTCATGCTCATCACGGTTGGTCAGCCCATTGGCCGGACCTGGATTTGGTCCATGGACATCTTTGTCAAGACGTCCTTCCTTGCTTGTTGGGAAGAATTCAAAAGAGCACTCAGATCTGCAATCAGAGTCTGAGGCCTCATCATCTGAAGAGTCGCTGACACTCTGAAGTGCAGGAATATCCTCCAGATCAGGTTTGGAGTCACATTGTGCGTTCTTCAGACCATTGCTCACTTCTCTGAGCTCCAGAGTTCCTGATTTTCTTGGCTGCTCTGGTGTCATGATTTGATCACTTTTTCATCATTTCTTTGATCATCTTATCCTGACATGGGGTTTTCTTATCATGGATCATGGCATCACACGGTCCGGACTAGTGTGAGAATATCACATCCTGACTGTATGTGTACATTTGTTTGTGTATGCATTCAAGAGTTTGTTCCCTGTCTCTGACCGTCACCCGGGTGCAACGCGGGCTTGACGTCAACAACTAGGGGCTCAGGGGGGTTATCTCTATTGATCCAAGGCTCCACAACATATGCTTGGGAAGGTTCTACTACAACCCATGACCAATGCTCCATGCAGTACATAGTCTTATGACTCATTAGTTGTAGATATGACTCAGACTGGATTTGGGTATAATGTGACAATCAACCCAAAAACAAAGTCGAAAAGAGAAGTGAATTCGAAGACTGGAGAATACAACCAAGTAGCTACAGTATTTATACCAAAATCCAGTCTGAGTCATATCTACAACTAATGAGTCATAGGGCTATGTACCGCATGGAACACTGGTCATGGGTTGTAGTAGAACCTTCTGGAGCATATGTCGCGCAGCCTTGAATCGATAAAGATGACCCCTATCCCCCTAGCCCGGGCCGTCAGATGCCGTGATCCGCGATAAGATAATCCGTGTCGAGATAAGATAAGATCGTCGAGGATGAGATGAAAAAGAGTCGAATTATGACATATAAACACTGTAGCTACTTTGTTGTATTCTTCAGTCTTCAAATTGACTGCTCTTTTTGACATTATTTCTTGTTGATTGTCAGAATACTCATCTCACTCTAATACATATTTTTGTCTGGTACACTTGAGCAGTGGTAATACCCTCAAATTCCAGATTCTGTGCACCCCATGGTCCACCATTTACAAGCAAGAAATACATGCTTTTGTAAGCTAGGACATCCTCTGGACCTTGATACTGGTTATTACAGCACATGTAAACATGCAGGTTGATGCCCAGCCTGCCACGCAGGCAGTGGAAAAATGGCCAGCTGGGTACCAATTGGGATGGTATGGCCTCGAATCAATGCTTCGAGGGAGTGGCTTGATGGCCTCCGGAGGGGAACTCGAAGTCCATTTACGTAATGAATTGGAGCTCCCTGGGGTGCGCTTGATTGCTGATTGCGATTGCACAGCCTTCGCGCTTGTTTCTCTTGCAATTGTCCCCACTCACTATCTTCCCACTCCTCCCATATCCCACCACCGCGAATTTCTAGAGCTCTGCAAGAAAGGTGACTGAAAGCAGCGACTCCCTTTTGGACTTATCAGGACGCCCCTAACTTTTGGTGTCGAAAACTTACGTTAAGATTGCCCTGCGAAAGCCTACGCATCTCTGCAATGCGTTAAACAAGGCAAATGTGTCATTCTTGATGCTGCTCATGCCATGCCATCCCTCTCCTGTCGTGACCCCCTTTCACCCCAGGCGGCTTGGAACTGCTGTGCTAAACTGCTTCGCGTTCGTTTTGTGGCGTTGAGTACCCTCGATTTCGCCGAATGAAAACTAGACTTTCTCTTCTCGTTCTACAGGGCCTTCCATGCGATTCAGTCAAGTTCGATTCCCAAATCGAAGCTGGCCGGAGACTGCATTTTTACCCTCGGCCACTACTGATCCCGATGCGTTGCTCTGTTCTGCCCCGCAGAAGCCCCGCTCGCCTCAAACGTCATATGGGGTGGTAGAATTCCAGTCTTTATGCTGCTTCTCGAGTACATATATAGACCTCGGTGACCGGCTGCATCTACCCACCACCAAAATGTTCCTCAAACACGTTGCCGCGGCTGTCCTGCTGAGCGCTTTCGCCTCTGCCCGCCCTGAATTGAGCTCCGTGCGTGCCCGCGAGACCGCCCATCTCAGCCTCTGATGCTATTGAGCAGTCCGTTTCTCCATCGAACCTGAAGGGAATCGTGAGTGCCGTGCCACCGTTTGCTTGTGTTTCATTGCTTACATCGAGACTTCCTTTCTACAGCAAGCCGAGCCCATGACGATCTTCAACTCAGCGGCAAACTCGACCTTGTTCATGTTCCCGAACCCGGACGCTTCCGGTCCAGCGGGTGTGCCCATCAAGACCGATGGGCCGGAGCAGGGAGATTACTCTCGGGTGCGGTAATCTGTGGCCCAGCAACCTGCCCACTCCCTAAAAATCATTGCCAGTGGGATAGATACTACCTATCCAAGGACCACTACTGGTTCAAGAACATCGGGACCGGGTACTGGCTGATGGTCGACCAAAACGATGTGCGTATGATCCGATCCTCCATGTCAGTTCGCCGCAGTGCTGATTATGGAGCCAGACGCTTGTCGCGGTGCCCGACGAGACTCCCACTACCTTCGTTGCCCGCTCCGTCGGAGGGCAGAAATACGTGGTAAGCGCACTTACATCCCCCACATCCTCGAAGGCACTGACACGAAGATTGCGTGCCGCCAGATCAGTCCGCGGGACAAAGATACGGCCTGGCAGCCTACTTACGGCGCGAGCATGATCTATGGATATGTACTTATTTCATTCGCTCGACCATCTTCCGATCCGGCCACTCATGTAACACTTACGCAGCTTGGTCTCCGGCCTCGCGATGAAAAAGCGGATCAACACTGGACTTTCCGGCATTCCAGTGGTGCTGCCGCTGCCCCCGAAAGCTTGGACTGACGTAGAAAATGCAGGATTTGTCATGCCAGAGAGGATGGGGACGCCGATGCACTGCGATTTCAGAACATACGTAAGTCCTAGGATATTTTTGTATGGGACCCTCAATCCCGGGCTGGCATCTTGTCCGTGAAATCCGATCAAAGTTCGATACTCGCCACAAGCAAAACCCAACTCACAAATAATTCTTTTCTGAGAGATTTCCGGATCATGGAAGATATGGAGATCAAACTGATGCCAACAGATACGATACGCGACATGTCTGAAATGCCTCTGATACGATCTGACCGCCATCCTCGTCGATCTCACAAGAATTGCTTTCCTTCCGCAGAGAATCATCCCGGTCGATCACGGCGGAGAAGTCCCACTCATCGCACACCGTGCACCGCCCAGCGAGCCGTGATCCTCCCGTTACATTGAGTCGCAGCTATGAAGATCCGTTCGCAGCCTGTGCATCGCTGGCGATGGCATCCCGATGCGTGATCCCGTTCGGGCGAATACAGTGTTGCGTGTCATGGTACTGCCCGGATTCCGTGATTTCATGAGTTGAGACGCGCGCGCGAGTACATGGGTCATCGAACGCCGGGTTCGATGCAGTCATCGTGAGGATTTCGGACGGTGCGTGAGAGGAAGCAACGGAGGGCGGGCTCATATAAAAGGGCTTGAGCGCAGCTGGATGAAGGTATTCACAGAAACACCAACACATTCTACTTCACTCCCATCCTACACTCCTAAACAGCTCATTCCATGTCGACGCAAAGGGAAAAACACACTAGAGTTTTCATCGCCTGCCTCAGCTGCCGCAAATCCAAAGTCAAGGTTCGTTCATCTAAGGCTCAGTTCAATCCCGGGATGGTAATTGAACATATACAATCCAGTGCCTTAACAACAACGAGGACGATCAGCCCTGTGCCCGCTGCATACAGCGCAACCTCCACTGCGTCTACGAACCCGTGAACGCATCAGGCGGTGGCGGCATGGCCCAGAATGCCGGAGCGTCTACGAGCCAGGCGGGTTATTACTACCACGAGGGACAGACGCAACCCTACACCGGAAACGATTACCAATACGGTTACGCACAAGGCCAGCAAACTCAGCAGCAAGGCCATTACGACCCCAATAATCAAGGCTATTATTACCACAATGGGGCATACTACAGCTCCGGATACCAGGGTAACTAGTATCGCCACATCCAGGGTTAGTTCGCTGTTTTCTTCTGAGGTTTATTTGCATTCAACTGACGGGTTCCAAAAAGAGATCTGAATTTTCACCTAGTGGGACCGCGATAGAGTTTCGGAATACAATACTACTCATTATAGTGTAAATCCTAGTCTGCTAGTAGGCGACCGTCCCTTATTTCTGCTCTTGCGTGGGATATTTGCATCCCCGAGAGCAAGTTTGCAACTTGAATGCTGTGGGAGAAGATAGGTAAGAACTGCGGAGCAACCGTGCATGAAGAGACGGGTAAGAAAAGAGTGAGAACGCAGGGTGAGTTGAGTTTATTACTCTTGTGGAAATAGACCAAGAGGGCCCCGTATTGCGTTTCTAATTGAGTTCTTTCTTTTTCAAACATCGTCCCACAACCAATTGAACAAGGTTTTTCCGAAGTCTCACCCTTTATTTTCTGTGTCATCTTGCCGTCTGTCAATCGAGTTGGTAGTTGGTTCGGCATAAATACAGATCCGGGAATGAGTCTGTCTGCTGACATGGACGACCGCTTAGAAAGAACACCAGAATCGCTTCGGCTGCGTGACCAAGAAGCACCAGTTCTTCTGGTGCAGTCAAACGGACAACATGGACATCTCACTGCAATGCACAAACAAGTAAACAGGGACATCAACAGATTCGGGACAAACATACACGACAACAAGTACAGACGGGATCTAGTGGAAAATGCAACAGACATGGGGATGAGATACACAGCATGAGACAGTGAGGTACAATAACTTATGCATAAGAATGAGCCGAACACCAAAGCTTCAATAGAAGCCGTCGTAGTCGTCCTGCGCACCGCGCAGATCGACATCCGGCATGATGATGTCCGAGTCGATGCGTCCGCTGGACATGAAGACATCCTCGTCCTCCGAGAGCTCGTCGTCGTAGTCGTCCAGCCCGTAGGGTTGGTAGTCCTTCGCAGGGCTGGCCGATGCATCGAAGCTGACGTGGACGGTATACTCGTCGTCGTCCTCCTCCTCCCCAGCCGACTCTTCCTCTGATGACGATGTCGACGACCAAGATTCATCATCCGACGAATCGAAAAACAGAGCCTCCTCCTCCTCGTTCGCAGGACCCAGGAAGTGGCTGGGTAGAGACAAGCGGAAGCTGTCGATGATGCCCACCACGACACCCTCGGCCGCCTTCCAGATCGTCGGACGCACCCTCTGCTTGAGCACGACCCGGAGGTGTTCCAGCTTCGTCAAGACGTCCGCGCTGCCCTTCTCGAGACACACCTGCACGCACGCGCCCTGCCACGCGTTGGACCAGGCGCCCCAGTCGACGCCCGGCAGGGCGGGGATGTGCTCCATCGTGCGCAGCCAGAAGCTGTTCATCGACAGCGAGCCGACGAAGAGGCGCTCGCGGTGGATCGGGGTGATGTGCGCCGTCCTGCGGGAGGAGAAAAAGTCGTCGTCTTCCTCCTCGTCGTCGCCGAGACACTGCGCATCTAGCCGCTTGCGCATTTCGTAGTAGACCTGCCCCTGCATTATGCGCAGGCCCAGCTCCTCGCCAAAGTCCATCGCTTTCATGATGTCGAGCTCCTGCCGCGAGACACGCCAGGCGAAGGTCTGGGAAACGTCGTCTTCAAAGGGAAAGTCCTCCTCGAGATCCTTCATCGGCAGTCGGCGATGAAGACGGAGCAGCGCCATGTACTCTGCGTCGGTGCAGTGTCTCAGCCGGTCGGCTGAGTCGCGGGAAAGTAGCTCGGCGATGGCGTCCACGGCATATGCCGTGAAGTCGCGTCGCTGGAGCTGGAGAGCAATGGAAGTGGCGTTGACGAGCTGCAGAACAGTCACACCGCGCAACTGCACGATCGCCCCTCGTCTGAAGTGGGTGTAAGCGATCAACAGTTGAAGAATGAGAACAAAGAACGCACGGTGCATATGCAATCCGCAGGTAGTCCCGCATCTCCTGCACCTCAACAAAGTACAGCCGGACCGGGTCACGAGGAGTGCCTCTCGCCCCAAAGAGGGCCGGCACCCGATTGCGGGTGAATGGATTTGAGACGTCCGGTAGAAGGTCGCCGTCCTCGTTCGTTGGGACCAGTATTTCCTGGTTGACCTGCGGCCGGGTAAGCCCCAGTCCGGCAGGGTAGAACAGAGCAGCGTACATTGAATAACACGCCTTGCACCTCAATGACAACATCACCATCGCGTCGCCAGAACTGCGCGTCCCGACGCGCCGGCAGGATCATCTCCTCCTCTTCGAGCACATGGCCTAAACGCGTCCGGCGAGTGGTGTGGTTGCTGGGCATGGTGTCTGCGAGGGAAGGAGGATAGCGACGCGCCTCAGCATGCCAGACGCCCCGGCTTTATATCGCGGCAAGATGAACACCGACACGTGAGGAGGACAATGGAGAGAAGTCCACTGCGGCTCAAACCAATTGATAGTGCATCGCGTGTGATGCGATCGATGGGTGGACGAACAATGGGCAGAATGTGACGACGTTGAAGCCCCATGCGACTGCTTTCCGATCGATGGCTTGGGTAAGAGCGTTCATCGGGGTCGGGTACCCGCCATGTCGAAGCTGCCGCCGCCGACGCTTGTCATGCTCGGTCATCCCGTTACCAGCGGAAGACTCGGAGGTAGCCTTGCGAGGCGCACTAGAGGGAGCATAACAGGAGAAGATCGGGAGCGCATTCAAGGCTTTCTACGGACTAGCGCCTGATGGGTTCCGTGATACGGCAGAAAATGGGTTGCCGTGAGCGGTAGGCAAGGTACAAGCAGTGGCGCGTCCACTACGTCACGATCACGTGATTCTCATAACACCTTGACAGTCACACCGGGTCACACACGCGTCCTCAGTCACTACGCCCAAGATTACTGATACATAGCTTATGCTGAGGTTCTCTGGTGGCACAGAATTAGGACTTGGAATAATCACAGTAGGGGAATTCCCAGAACCACGACGCAACTGCTGCTCTTAAACCCGATTCCCGCACGAGTGTTCTTTGTTCTATGCTTCAAGAGGTTCGTTGTTGGGACTGCTTCCGATTGAATAAAGAAGGGACGTATTGAGAATGAACGATTCCCAGACGGGGGACATACCCCGCGGTGTGACGTGAAACTGATCACCATATGACGGTTCTGAAATCTCGCTCCTCACGCAATGGCTTCCACATGAAACAGGCACTAGAGCTATGGAAAATAACATGCGGCGATCTGTTGTCGACGAAGACCCTGTGCAATACGACGCGGAGCTGGACACAATAGGTTTGTCAAATAAATACCACAGGATGGTGGACGATGAAGAGAAATTGCTCGATGCTATGAACCACAGAATTCGTGTGCGAAATCAACGCTAGGTCAGGCAAAATGTTTCTATCAGTACCTCCTATTCGATCAGCCGTACGAATTCAATGGCCCCGCGATATCGATTCGTGCCTCAGCACTCTGAGTGATCGGGGCTGATCAAAAGCCGGCGTGCGCTGAGATTAGATCATACCCGCCGCAACTGACTGTATATGTTCAAATCTCCTCGTTCTTTCGAGCTACAAATCAGCTTCCGTACATGAAGCCACACTAGATCGTGTCACTCAGACACATAAACCTGATTCCTGGGAGCTCGAGGGAGTGATTGTTGGTGAAAAAAGAGGAGACAGCGCTGGCGCAACAGAGAGAAGGACTTCAAGGAAACCAATGAGGATGGATAAGATTGTTATTAACCTGAACTATTTATTTTCTAAGCAACCCGGTGAGGCTATACAACGATGAAATGGTCGTAGTAATACTCTGATCAGAGGAAATGAGTCAAAATGTGAAACCGCGGAAGTGAGCCGAAAAAGTCCCGGTCGCACTTGCATCATTAATCCGGCAACTCCCCTTGACAAGTACTTTCTGGGTCAATTAATGCCACAATCACCGCTAATTACCGCAAAAGCCGCGTCTCGTTGAATGCCCAACGCCGCCAGACGGCATCACATGCAAGCACTCACGTAGGCAAGTCCTGCGTGGAATGAGTCGGGTAAACGGGACAGGTCCGACAGGACACCCAAGACGCAGTGTCACATTCGGTGAGTGCTCGGTCATGTTCGTCATACGAGTAATCCCTAGCCTGGATCCATGGCACAGAGACAGTCAGAGCGCGGAACACGTGGCTGGAAGGGACCCGCGTTTGATTTTTTCCACCTAGATTGTGACAAACCTCAACTTTCTTGTTCATGCCCTATCTTGAAGTAAAGCCAAGACCTCCAATGAGGGACTCGCCGTATAAAAGAGCGCTGGAGATCCGATGGACAGCAGAGTCAGCATTCCCTGCAGCCTCTACTCGTACTCGTGCACACTTCTTTCCAGCTTTCTAACCACCCACAACACAAACGATGTCGATCTCAAGCGTGACGATTCTTCCTGGAGTCGTGAGGGGCCTCGCGAAGCCTGAGGCCACCAAGAAGCTGCAGGAGCTGCTTATCAAGGATGGCAAGGAGCACCACTGTTTCTTCAACGACCGCGGTTTCCACAACCACCTCGCAGACCAGTTCGTCTCGTCGTGGCTCTGGTCGAGGTCGATGGCTGATTGTGCACCACAGCCTCATTGCCGCGTACGATATGGGCGCGTCGCCGGAGCTTCTGGAGGAGATTTACAAAGCGGAGGCGTTGGAACAGCGCCCTGTTGGGGAGCCCGGGCCGCTTCTGGACGATGTGCGCTGGCAATCGCGGCTTGGAGACCCAAGGTGCGTGGTTGCTTTCTTATCCGGTGCTGATGCTCATCGATGGGACATTCAGCGCGTACGCCGCGTACCTCATCTTCTTCCAACAGAAGATCGCGAAAACTGGGATCACCAAGACTCTGGAGGATTACTTGATGGCGCCGGAGGCTAACGTCAACGGCGCGTCCATGTTTGGGCGTCTTTTCGGTGGGGCGCTCCATCCGATCATTCACGTCGGGGTGAGTCGCTCGACAGCTGTAGACGGGCGGTGTCTGAATCATTGGTACTACCATAGTTCGGTGTGGAACTGGGTCTCGACTCTTTAGTTGCACAAGGTGCGCAAAATATCCTTCTCTAGCGCGATTGAATTCTTGGATCTGACCCACCTGCAGGCCTGGCCATGTGCGCCAGCACGGAGGGCGACTTCTCCTCCGTGGTCGCCGACCACTGGACCACTGCAATGCCCAAGGTCCCCGAAGTCCCCACCAAAGGTGTCACGCTCTTCTCGATCCTCCGCCAGGTTTACGAATCGCCCGACTTGCTCCCGACTCTGCCATACTCCCCGAACGACGCGATCGGGACTGGGTACTACAAGCTCTGCGACTCTCCGAAACACACCCACGCCCTGCGCAGCCCGTACTCTAAATGGTCGATCGACACGACACTGGAGGGCGCCGCATTTGACGCGGAGATCAATAAACGCGTCGAGGAGGCACTCTGGCAGGCGATGCTGTTCACTGCCGGCACGGGGCGCACGGGCCATGCGCCCCGGCTCGACTTCTTCCTCATGCACTCGATCACGACCGCGATCGTCCTGCCCCGCCTGCTCGACGCGCTGCCGCAGAAGCTGCACAAGGTTCAGATGCTGCAGGGCTACGCGCGCGCCTGCACCGCTTGGGGCATCGCCCGCGGGCGCCCGCACATCAACCCGTCGCTGCTGATGTCCTACTCGGCCCTTCCGGCCCCTGAAAGCCTCAAAACCAGCACCGCTGCGGATCCTTGGGCCCCTATCATCACCACTGCGCTCGACCACTACGACGCCCACCTCGTGAAGACGATCCGTGCATTTTATTACGGACACATCAACTACGGCAAGGTCGCCGCGGGCCAGGTGCCCGGCGCGGTGGATGAGAATGGCAAGGAGACTCATCCCGGTCTTGGGAAGCTCGATGGAACGGCCTGGATCCGTGCGGCAGGTGTCACCTGCAGCTCCTTAGGCTGGATGGCGTTCGGAGAGAAGGCCGGCGATTGGGATCGTAGTGGGCTTGGTTGGGACGCGGCGTGGGAGTGAGCTCTCAGTTAGCGACCTAAAGCATTACTCGAAGCATGTACGCGCGAGACAAATATATCTGGAATGACAACGCTGAGCATCCAGAAAGGGTCGCTTCCCTGACAGCAACAGGACTTGAAGCCAATGAGACTAGTAAGGCTGTGATCAACCAAGGACCCTTGCTATTGGAACCATGATTTCAGTATTAAATGAAAGCTCATGACGCGTAACCGGTTTTCTGATGAAAGATCTCTCGCTCAATGAGGGCGGGCTCATTAAATAAAATGGAACTCTGATTAGGGTAGATCGCTGTATGGAAAAGACGTCCTAGTTGTACAGGAGGTGCCCCATGGGCTTGTACGGCTCCTCCAAATACTCCATCTCCTCCTCGCTCAAGTGAACATTCACGGCACCTATCACACATCAGATCTCAATCCCCGATCGAGAAACACAACATACCGATGAGGTCATCCAGCTTGCTCAGCGAGGTCGTGCCGACGATCGGCGCAGACACACCTGCGAGGCGGGTTAGCAAGGACCCAAAACAGATGTACGGCAAATGCACGCACTGTCTTTGGCCATGACCCACGCCAGCGCCACCTGGGCCATCGTCGCCTTGTGCTTTTTCGCGATCTCCTCGAGGCGCTCGACGATCGGCTTGCTGCCATCGCTCAACGCGAAGTATACATCAGCGGGCAGCTCGTCGCTGTCCTCCCGAGCCGAGCGGACTCGGGCCTGCTCGGCGGTCTCGGTAGCTACGGCAGCGGCGGACTGCTGCGAAGGAGGGGCAGACGGCTGCTTTGGCTTCGAGCCGGGGGCAGCAAAGACCGCCTAAGGAAGAGCAGGTCAGCACAGAAAGATTGGGATATCAATTGCACCTGCCTTGATCATCGCCATGGCTTGGACGGCCTCAGCGCTGGGCGGGGCGTACGGACGGGTCAGAGCGCCACGGGCGAGCGGAGACCAGGGGATGGACCCCACACCAAAGTGCTTATGGCGCACTCAGTTCCCGATCGCAAGGCAGACATAGGACTCGACACACCTTGAGAGTGGGCATCATCTCGCGTTCTTCCTCTCGGTGCAGTAGGGAGTATTGGTTCGACATGGAGATGAAAGGGGTCAGGTGGTTGGTGATCGCGTAGTCTTTCGAGAGTCAATGAACAAGCAGAACGGACGAGAGAGAAGGAAACCAACTCTGCATAACGTGGACTAAAGAACGATAACTCTGTCAGCAAGCGGGTTCCAAGAATTCTCAACACACATACACTGCCAGGCAAAGCAGGAGCTCATGCCGATGTAGCGGACGTAGCCCGCTTGAACGACATCGTGGAGGGCTTTCATCTGGAACCGAACCATTAGATGACTCTTCCGGGGAAAAAAGGACGGTCTTCACTGTCTCCTCGATCGGTGTGGCATAGTCGAATCGGTGGCCTTCAGTGTTCAAAAATCAGGGCTTAGCTTCATAGATCGAAAAAAGAACACCGACATTGGAGCACATCGATGTAGTCAACCTGCAGCCGCTTCAAGCTCGCCTGCACAGAGTCGAAGATGTGCTTGCGCGAGAGCCCGTGCTGGTTCACATAACCGCAGTTATCCGGCCCCTTCACGAAAAGCTCGACCGCGTTCGTGTCCGCGGTCTTTCCGACGGGATGGCGGACCTGCGCACGAATCAGCTGTGGCTCGGAATTGAGATCAGCCAGGAGGAACACTCACCTTGGTCATGATCACAAGCTCCTCACGCGGCAGACCCAGCTTCTTGATGGCCTTGCCGAGCGCCACCTCGCTCATCCCGTTCGAATAGACCTGCGCGTCATCATTCAACACGCTGCGCACGAAACCGCGCACGAAACCGCGAAAGAAACGGGCGACTCACGTTCGCGGTGTCGAACGTCTGGATCCCCGCCTCGTATGCGTGCTTGATGTGCTTCGCCGTCTCCTCCTCGTCCAAGATCCACGAGCGCCACTCGGGCGAGCCGTACGACATGCAGCCCAAGATGATCTGCGAGACTTTGAGGCCTGAGTTGCCGAGGCGCACTGTTCGGCAGGAGCAGCAGTGAGTACGGAAGGGCGCATCAGATATAGAAAACGCGCACCGTATCCGACGCGTCTTTGGGGGGTGGTTTGGGTCGAAGACATCGTTGATTTTGCAGGCGCTGGAAAGGAGGTTTCGGATTGTGTTGACTGCAGCAGGACAACCCGGGGTCTTATATACACACTGCATATTTCGAACTCGAGCTAGCCTCAGCCACTCGACGCGTCACTCGGCACACTCGCTAGGGCATGGGTGGGCCCAGCGGATAGACCCCGCCCGTCTTGGTCAAGGATGATGACACCTCACATTGTGTGCTTCAGTGAAATGTAACAACGTGGGCACCGGTTCGCAGGGACGACGCGGCAGAGTATCCTACGAACGCGTGCGGCAGGCGCTGGACGACCGGCGTAGATCGGCCTTGGAGGTCGGGAATGGGAGGTCCAGGTCTATTCAAGGCTCTGATAGGTTAAAGCGGAGTGCCGATCACTGATCCCATCAGTGCATGCAGTGTGCACCCCTGGATTTCGGGAGTGACGACGCAGTGCGGGACTGGACGCATCCGGATCTCGGGATATTAGAGATCCCGGATCTCTTTTTCATATGCTCACCATCCCTTTACCAGGAATTTCTGCCCGTACGACTTCCTATGTCTGTTTTTCGTCGACATCCGATATGAGGTCTATCGCTCAGAGCAGTTCAATCGAGGCGCGGACCAGACACCTGTTTGTCGGACAAAACGAACTTTTCACGAAAAGCCACGAGAGAACACGAACGACTATATGGCGATCGAGCCTTCCTTCGGGGGCGAGAAAAGAGCCGAACTGGGTTGCTCAGAGGAGTTGATGCCTCCCATATACATGAGGTACGCCATTAAATCTTGAATACCGGATTCCAGCCCATGTCACTTCATTGTCCCTTTCCCAATGTCCTTCTCTGCAAGTTTTCCGCACCAGTCTGCAGCGGGTTCCAAGTGGCGCCAGGAAACTGCGAATCGTGGTTTGACGGCAAGGGAGAAAGCCGACGCATGGTCAATAGTGGGATCCTCTGCCAGAACGGGCAATACCCTCCAAGCTGTAGGCGCTGATCAGCAGTAACATTATTGCTGCATTTTTTTTTTGCCTGCAATCCCACCGACCGTCCAAGGCTACATCTGGGAGGGCAGATGAGAGCACGTGACGTCGAGCTTGCTCGAGGACGAACGACTCGACAAACGGGGCTGCTGATTGGCATTTCGAGTCGACGATTGTTGGATGCAAGATGTGGATAAGAAATACACGAGATGATAAGTTCTACTTGTCGCAACCAACATCAGGTGGGGTCAGTGGAACACAAAAGCGACGCACATTGAATTCCATCTGACCACACACTCGGTGCACGACCGCTCCGCCCACCGCTCACACCACGCCATCATCCCCTATCTCCATCCCCACTCTGCGCGTCCCAGAATCCGACTTGGTCGAGCAGCGCATATACGGTGAGCGAAATGTACCGGATCGCGATCAGAAAGAAATGGACGTAGAAGCCGAACATCGCAAGCGCCTTGAACGCAATGAACGCGTACCTGCTCCAACCGCTCATGCTTCAAAACCCGAACAAACCAGAAGAGGGGGAGCGGCGACTCACCCCGCCAGCGGCCGCACGGTGTACCACGCGATCCCGAGGCCGAACAACGCGTACACGGGCGCGCGCACGCGTTTTTGCAGGTAGCATGCGTTCGCAATTGCGAGCAGGAGGGCTGTCTGGCTGACCGGGTGCAGATTGTGGAAAAAAGGGAAGGGGAGGAGCACGAAGTGCATCGCGTCGGGGTCGTGCGACGCGGTGAAAAAGAAAGGGCTGGGCGCGGCAGGTGGCGATGCTGATGGGATCAGTGATGGGACGGACTTGCACTGCCGCGGGGACTTTGGCCGACGCTGAGCCAGTGAGAGCTGATGATAATCGACTGAGCTCTGCAGAACTATGCTCACAGGCGCTTCAATTACAGCATTGGTTGTGAATTACTCTACTCTCACTCATTTGCGAAGAAATAATTATCATGTCCGGCGATACAAGTGACGATGACAGCGTTTGGCACGGTGGCCAGTCAGCTTAAACTCTGGCCGCGATGACACTGGGAGACCTACGTCTGAAGGCGAGCCGCGGATGAGAATCAGCCCCGGGTCGAGATGCATCACCGGCGCATATGTTTCATCGCACGCTCCACTTGTCCAACTTGCCCCGGCGGCGAATTTCGCCTGAATATGGGTGGACCCGGGTGGAAGTCGCAGAAGCCACGATCCTCGAAAAGTAATGACTGATTCCCGTTGCGGCACCGACATCGTCTGCATCGATTAGTGGCTAAATCACTTCGCTGTGGTCTGATCACATGCCGAAGAGCCGGGTGTTCGATCCACCCCGCGGACAGCCCCTGTCTCTGAGAGAGTGGATGCTATTAAGACCTACGGTGCCTGACTGTTCGCAACCAACTCGCTGAACGTTGTCAACTTCTCACGTACAGCGCGAGTCAGATATGATCGTGATCCCTTCTCCGCAAATCACCCATTTTGCTCTCTTGCTCAACCTCCTCCGAATTCGTACGAGATCGGGCATTTCTGTCTCTGAGAGTGGAAGTCAGCCTATCACCATAATCACTATTCTCACTGACGGGAAGTCTATCGCCACATGCGCCTCGGTCTTTTTGTCTTGCACGGTCGGACTCCACAAGCCCTGCGCCTCGCTTCATTCATTCTGAGACAAGTAATGGAATCACGGGAAGACGCTCCGACGTGGTGGGCCATGATAACGGGTACGAATCAGTATCCAAATCTGATGACCGTCGAGTGCTTTCAATTCATTCGCTTCAAGAAGCCAACACAATCCTAGCTCAGTGGTGCAGAGTTGGGGTACTGCTGTGCGAGTAGTGCCTGGGATACTTGGATGTGACTGGGACCTGGTGATACGTCTGATCGACGCTCCGATGGTCTCAAATCTCTGTTGAACATCGCACCCACTAACTTGGTGCTTACTGAATTATATCACTGATCATCTAGCCGGAGATCATCGGCATGCGCTATCCTTCACCACTTCACTCTCGGCTGACTCTATATCGTAGAGTACAATCAAAGCTGAGCCTTGTGGATCGACAAACCCTGCCTCTTCCAACCAGCAACTTTTGGTGATCAACTTTCATTGCTGTACTCAGGAAGGTTTTACCGATTTGCATGGGAGACAGCTTTCTTGAACTACTTCGTATTCGTGGTCTTGGCTCGATTTTGGGAGGACATCGACCCTCAAGCTTCGAGCAAAGATGTGTAGCCCTCCGGGGCGTGATACGAAGATTGTAAGCACGCGGAAATCCGGATCCGGATCGGCAGTGGGAGATGAACGAATAAGCGGACCAGATCATTGCATTCAGCAATCTGAATCACATCCCGCGCTATTCAATGCAAGTGCCTGTAAACAATATAATTCTATTCGTGTCTGTTGTCGTGAAACTCAACGCGGCGGGCCAGTGATGCTAATCAACGTGCCTTGCTGTGAGCGTATAAAAGGCTCCCGTACGAGCTGGAGATGAGACTCAGTCCAATCTCACCGACCAACTACGACCATGTTGTTCAGCCTTAAATCCCTCGTCGCTGCCGCCGCCGTAGCCCTCATGACCGCGTCCAGCGTTTCTGCTCAGTACGTCGACGTTCAGCTCCGGCGACGGAGACCCCGAGTGTAACCCGGATTGACATATCTACTTGCTCAGCTGCCAGTGCATCATCGTCCCCCGCGAGGTTGAGGGCCGCGAGGTTGGCGCTGCGATTGCCGGGTTAGTCCGATTGTTTGGCGAGTTTTATAATGGCGTGTGCTGATCAGCCGTTCGCTCCTATAGCCGGGTGGCCATCGACTCGTGCTGTTTTACTCTCAGCGCGTTGCCACCTCGTGCGACTGCTTAAATCATGTATAATGCAGTACTACAGGAGCTGGAGATATATATGTACAGTATATACAGTGCCCAAGATTAAGTTACGGTGGACAACCGACGAGTTCGGTATCTCAATTTCATCCTTGATCCCACTCAGTTTGAGGGAGTAAGAAAGGATAGAAATCTTTGCAGTATAACTAAGCAGATTTAACATGAGTGTCACTGAGTTCAACCAGGCACAGATAAGATAACAGTTCATGTATTGCTCGATTAGATTAGATTAGTCAACATATGAATTATCAATGCATGGAATCTACGCTGGCGGAACCTCGAAATGCTCGGCCCAATAATGCATAACCAATTCAGACTCTCTCTTGAACCAAACATCCGCTTGCAAACCACAAACCAGACACGGCCGCCACGCAATCTGAGCGTGGACATCGGCGATATGCGCAGCGACGTCACCGCGGAAGCCCCAGTGCGCGTGAAAATCACAGCCCTCGATCGGACAGGGATGCACGCGGCTCTTGTGGGGGTACCCGTGCTCCCCGAGATGCTCGCGGATCGCGAGCAGCGTGAGCGGCAGGTCTTCGCCGCACGGCGGGCGGGCGGCGCGGCGGGGATTCGACCGGATGCGGCAGGGCACTCGACTGAACGGGAGCGTCTGGTTGCGCATCGATGTGAGTGAGAGGATTTGCCGGAAGGTGAGGTCGAATCCACGAGGCGCTCCCGGTGGGCAGCCGGCGTAGCGGGACTCGAGGGCCAGTTGTTCCTCTGAGGCGGGTTGGAAAGGCATAATGATGCCGAGGAGGTGATCGGGGGAGGGGGCGTGATTAGGTTGAGTCTTGGAGCGTTTCGAGATGTGGTCGCTGGTTCCGATGAGTCATTTTTGTTGTGTGGAAACGGATACAACAACTCACGTGGCAGGATCCGGTGAGAGAGATCGTCGACGCTTGAGGAGCGTGGTGTTTGTAACGTTCATAGTCATGGGTATCGTCAGGGCATTATCGTCGTGAGGGGTGGGAACCGGCCCAGTTGAGGTCCTGACATCGGGTGAAACCTCGGGCTCGATTAGAGAAACATCGTCCACAGCCGTGGAACCGCAGTCGGTAGATTCCTCCGCGACAGGAAATATGTTCGGATCGGTCACCATGGCGCAGAATTCCGACCATTCTGTCTCTGTGAACAGACCACCTGTGAGATAGTGATCGTCACCGACGACAGCGGAGCAAAGGGGCGAGGGCAAGGTTTCCATTCAGAGTGAAATGAAGAGAGTGAATGTCAGGAAGAATGAGAGCAGAAATCAAAGCACCTGGCTCAGAAAGAAAATAGGCCGACCATTGGGAAGTAGCCGTACTTATATATCGGATTGGGCCTGCAGCAAAGCGTCGCTGAGTGCCATCAAACCATTGTTGAACGAATCCGGAAGAGGTCTAAGTTTGATGGCTTCTTACGTAGCGCCGAGAAAGGAAAGTTTTTTCACGAGCTCCAGAGGATCTGATGATCACTCGCCCCGTGTTTGAGATCTCCGTCCGCAGAATTGCCCGCGTGGGTTGCAGAGCATCATCAGGCGTCACTTTCCCAGCGGAAGCAAATTCCTCGTAGAGTCCGATCATTCCGAAGTTGCCCGAATATCACGTGTGCTTACTATCCCCGAATAGGCTTGTCATAGTGCGCGATGCAGCAGCGCACCTGAACTGCGCGGTCCTCAGTCTACCCCTTACTCTCTTTCTCTCTCTTCCTTCTATTTACTCTGTCACCTCGAAGGAGGCGGCTGTCATTTCGGTCCGGACATCCCACGAGCTGGATAAAGGCGCACGATGGCGGACAGTAGGGCCAAGGCAGACCAGATCGCGTTCCGCATGTACTCGAAGTTGTTCCATGTTGTCCACGCAGCACGCGCATCGGCTGAGGGACCCACTGGCTCCGGCTCCGGGTCTGGGAAGACGGACAAATGGGTGAGCAGCCATCCATCATTCACCGCTACTATGACTCCCCCTTCCGCCTGTTCCACCCTCGTTTCTGTACTGACGGCTCCGTCCCATTGCAGTTCAACCTCGAGACACCTATCGTGTCGCCGGCGCCGGACTTTGACACCTACCGCGCACTTTCATCCGCCTACTACGCCTATGCCTCCACCCCCGCATCCCCAAGCGCACAAACCCATCATCAAGACCCCCCAGACCTCGTGATCGAAGTCCTCCTCGCCGTCCCGCCCCCAGGCGGGGGCACTGCACTCGTGCACGGGCCAACACAGACCCGCGTCGAACCGCAGCCCTCGCTCGTGCTGCTTGAAGAATGGCGGTTAGGCTGCATGCGGCGGCCCCAGCACCACGCTGCATCATCCTCTGCCTCGTCCACGGCTTCCTCCACTACCGCAGCTGGCGCACCGTCCTCCTCCTCCTCTTCCTCTTCGTCGTCGTCTGCGTCGGAGACCAGCAGCATCGAGAGCATTGATACGGAGGACGGCGCGGATATGCAGCCGTCGACGATCTACAAGAACGCGATCCCGCTCTTCCGCGCGCTCTACGCGCTGCTGCGCGTGCTCCCCGCCTGGCGCGTCGTGCGCCGCATGACGGGCCGCCGACCGTCGACCGCGGGACTCGGCGGGATCGGGGGCGCCCGCCGGGGCGGGCTGAAGACTGTTGTGCGTGTGCGGGGCGAGGAGTCTGGTGGGGTGGCGATGAGGGCGGGGAGTGATCTGAATCGGGGGGTGGGAGCTGGAAGTAATCAGAGGGAGACGGTGCTGCGCTTTGGGGAATCGCCTGCGCCGGAGTCAGGCGCGCCGCCGCTGCCGGTGGGGACACATGTCTTTCCGGGGATCTCACATCCTGCTGGTGAGTCTTCTTTTTCCTGTCGCTTTCCGTTCGTTTCTTCGCGATTTGGCTCTCTTTCGTTTCTTCGCTTCCATTCTTCTTCACTTTCTATTTTGTTTTGCTCTTGCTTGCGGTTGCGTGCGGGTGCGCGAGGCTTCACGTACTTCGTGGTGATACAAGATCTGTCCTTCATATTCTGATGTTCTCCCTTTCCCTTCTCTTCCTCTCTATCCTATTCCATTCTGGTCTACTCCGACCTGTGTAACAGCTTTTGGCATAGGCATCGGCCAGTGTCGATCATGGTTTTGCCTTGTCCTGCGCACTCTTCACATATCACTGGACCCACCCTTCATGAATGCTGTGGTTCGCACTGTTCACATGCGTTCGTCAACAGCCCTTGCACACGTTGCTCTGCTTGTCAAGATTCTACGTTTCGTGTTACCTACGTATTGCGCGGGCTTACTCGCTTCCACTCCGCTCATTATCGAGTCTGTTGAGTACGGGCACTCCCGCGCTGTCGATCGGCTTCTCAAGCTTAGCAGACACGATCTTCCATTTCATTCTATCGCTGCTTCTTGTCGACGTCTTTTGCGTCTGGTGATTGACGCTGGGCCTCGTTGTCTCGAGCTGGGGGCGCTTTGGACCTGCCTCGCTTGTCACTCGCTGCCATCATATATACACTTCTCTACTGTGCTTGCTCTTTCATCCACGAATCGTCTCTGACCTGCACCCACTACAGGCACGCTCACATTGTCGGCGACATACTTGACCACGCCGGCATTCACACTCGAATCCCTTGAGGCGCTGCTTTCTTCGCGCTTTGCGGTGCTCGATGCTCATGTATCACGACCAATGCTGAGTCCAATGCAGCCTCTACATCCGTACACCCAACCATATCCGAGTCCTCATGCGCATACACCCACATCTGCATTCACACCCTCCTCTGCTGGCCCGCGTCGACCTTTGAGCCCATCGGCGCCATCATCCCGCTCGCCATCATCACCCACTGTCCCCCAAGCGCCCTTCACGCGGACCGCTAGCGCACTCGCGCGGCGGCCATCTGGGCCTGAGGAGCCATCGGACGAGGACGAGGACTTCCTACCCACATTGGCGCGACGCAACGTCACGGTCGGTGTCAGCGGCATCATTGGGTCTTCCACAGTCGTTCCGCCATCGCCAGGTGGGCGGAGGATGTCGAATTTGGGTGGTGGGGCTGGTTCGCCGTTGGGCTCGCCTGCGCGGTATACGGTGCCGCTGCCGCCTGTTGCTGGGCCCGGGTCTGCATCCACTTCTACCTCTGCGTCGCCGGGGAGGTACACATCTGTGCTGCAACAGCATCAAAGGCAAAGATCCGAGTCAAATTCTAATTCGAGCCCACACTCCCAGCATCACATACGGCGGGATTCGAATTCGTCGACGACTGCACGAGGGCTGGACGTCGATCTGGATCGGTTCGTGCTGTCGAAGGCGAGCGGCGCGCCGTCGTCCGTCGGGTCGGAGTCCGGCAATGCATATCCTTATGCGGGGTCCGGATCCACGTCTGGGTCTGGATCTGGGCTGGTGCAGGGGCAAGGGCTGGGATCCGGATTCTTCCCCAGCGGGCGGGCACTTGGACCTCTCCCCAGCGAGCGTGAGAAGGAGCGGGAGCGGGAAAAGGGTGTACCGATTTACACGACTCCTGCTGCCATAGGCAGCGGCGGTCATTCTGCTGCGTCGGGATCCGGCTCGGGCTCTCCCATCCCGATCAACCCGTTCAAGAGCGGAACACTGTCCAGGTCGTCGCTCAGCGGTTCGTTATTGCGCGGCAGCCCCGGCCGCGGTGCGAGTCCCATTTCCGTCGCGGTGGCAGCCACTGCGGCAGGAGGGGGCGGAGGAGTTGCATTCCCTATGCCAGGATCGCCGCTCAGTGCAGTTGAGAGCGCGGGAGGTGGTCCGAATGGGCCGATTCCGGTGCGCAAGCGGTACTCGAGCAGCTTCACGCATCGATATGGAAGTGCGGGGAGCGGGGAAAGTGGAAGCAGTGTCAAAGAGGCGCGCCGGGATAGCTTTGTGCGTCTTTTCTTGGTCTCTGTTTCGATCTGATTGCGCGTGTGCTTACATCTCTACCACAGAAAGCGTCGCCTCCACCTTCACAATCGCACGCAGACGATGTATCGTCGTTCGTCAAGGATCTCGACTCGGCGCAGCCGCTGCTGGCCCGATATCGGCACGAGTCGATGCGTGGCCTGCAGGACGACGAAGACGCGCGTGGCGCAGCGCATGACCGGACGGCCTCCGAATTGTCCTCCGGGTCGCGCGTATCGACCGTGCGTGCCAGCTCCACCTCGCGACGGACAACAGTAGCAGCAGTAGGAGCGGGGGTAGGGGATCCCGGCAGTCTGAGCCAGGCTCCGCAGCAAGCGCAGAGGAGTATGCTGACAAGCGAATCGGAGGTGGATGAGCGGCTGCGGAGGATGAATGATGATTTCATGCGGAGTTTGGATGGGCTCGGATCCGGCTCGGGCTCGAATTCGAATTCGAATTCGGGATCCGGTAGCTTTGGACGGCTGCCGCCGAGCGATGTGCAGGGATCCCAAGAGGTGATTGGACGGCTCGAATTTGATTACGGGCCGTCCAGCCAGAAGGAGAGTCGTTTGCGGTGATCTGTATTCTCCCGCGACTCTCACGCACCCGCTCACCCGCTCGCTCGTGTCCCGCATCCTAGAACTATATATCTTTCCGGGCCGGTACTTACTGGCTTGGCTGGCGTACTTATGATTTCACGGCTGTCCTACAGTATACTTATGATTGTCTCGATATGCACTCCCTCCTTCCCCCATCATCCATCCCACTGTGTGTCATTCATCTAGCATCTATCTATCTCTGTGTCCCTGTCCATCCATCCAGTCACATCTCTGCCTGACGATACATTCATGGGATACAGTACGTCGGTCAGTGTCGGGCACCTGTACGCGTTGCGCAGGCTCGCTGTCAATGTATCTGTATTCGGGTTTTGTCGTTGTGTATCCATCCGGTCTGCCTTGCGTGAACGCTATGCACGGCTCTGATATACATGCGCGTTCTCGCGGCTGAGTGAAATAAAAAGAATGTAGAATACAGCACTTTCCTGCGGATAGATAACGAGGTCGTACTTCGATGTGAGAACCGGTGTGGTTTCCATGAACGCAGAGCGAAGGACAATGACGGACAGAGAAGAAAAGAGGCAATGAGAAGTGGGGACGCGAAAACCAAAAAAGTGTCCGCGGGGTGGATCGAACACCCGGCTCTTCGGATTGCAGCTGCCACAACGAAGTGATTTAGCCACTAATCGACGCGGACATGACGACCTTGCATTTACAGGAGAATCAGAGTATAGAGGTCATTCTTGAAATTGAAATTATAGCTTGGACCCGCACCTAAAACAACCCGAAGAATCATCTTGAGTCATTTATTTTGTGTTTGGAAATTGGAGGAGGAATTCTGAATAAGAGAATATGATTAGAATGGTCGAGATTCTTATATTGTGCCCGTCCGGCTGAAGCCAATATTTATTCATTCAACAATTCCCCCTCAACGTGCAAATACAACCTCGTTCTATCCTAGTCTGTACAAGTCTCGAGGCACTGATTGCCCAGGATCTGACGTTTTATTCCGATTGTGCTGAGGGTAAGTACCAAACACGAGTCAGCAACACGTTGCGCCGACGTTATTTTCTTTGAGCGTGCTTGTCCATGGGTATAAACACGCTCAGTCCTGAATTTGATGAATACGCTGGGACTCGAAGCCTCACTGCTTCAACTCGGATCTGAGAAACGAGGCTGAAAAAATGAAGATGATACAGTTACGGACAGTCCAATGATTTGACAGATTGATCCGCTTAGTCGGCAAACGATCCTTTTGGCATGAATACTTACCCCCATCCCCAATCTTGGCTAGCTCATTCTGTCACTTGATCCCAGCAGCACCAGAATTCATTTCAGCATATCTCGAAAACAAGTACAGCAGCGATGGACGACACAACACGGACGATATACAAGCAGACAGGACAATTATATACAGAACACAGCATGAGAGAAGCATATACTCAAGAGAAGACCGGGCCCCAGAACGGCATCTCGTGGTCGTCCACACCTTCCGTGTGCACATCGTGCATGATCACGTCGGAATCGACCCGCCCACTGGACATGCAAACATCCTCGTCTTCAAAAAAATCCTCGTCATCGTCTTCGGACAGAGCATCTTGATCATCGCCGTGCTCGTTCTTCGAGGGGATTGACGTGGCTTGAAAGCTGACCCGGATCGTGTCCTCGCCGTCCTCGTCCTCGTCCCCCTCAGTCGACCCTTCCTCCCACGCATCCTCCTCGTCGGAAGAGTCGCAGAACACCGCCTCCTCCTCCTCCTCGTTCGCCGGACCCAAGAAGTGGCTCGGCAGCGACAGGCGGAAGGCCTTGATGATAGCGGCGACGGCCGCCTCGGCCGGGCTCCAGATCGTCGGGCACACCTTGTCCTCGAGCACGACGCGCAGGTGCTCGAGCTTCGCCAGGACGTCCGCGCTGCCCTTCTCGGAACACACCTGCACGCACGCGCTGTGCCACGCGGCACGCCACACGTCGCGGTCGGCGCAGGGGAGCGCCGGCGCGCGCAGCATCGTGCGCAGCCAGAAGCTGTGCAGCGAGAGCGCGCCGACGAAGAGGCGCTGGCGGTGGATCGGCGCAAGCCGCGCGACGCAGGAGTTCTCGCGCTTCGGGGAGCTGAACACGTCCTCGTCGTCTTCATCCTCGTCGTCGTCGTCGTCGTCCTCTTCCTTTTTGTCGTCCTCGGCGTCCATGCGCTTGCGCACCTCGTAGTACACGTGCCCGAGCATCGTGCGCAGCCCCAGCTCCTCGCCAAAGTCGAGCGCGGTCCCGATGTCGAACGGGGCCTGCATGTCGAAGCGCCACGCGTACGTCTGGGACACGTCCTCCTCGAACGGGTAGTTGGGCTTGAGGTCGGGCATCGGCAGCCGGCGATTGAGGCGCAGGAGCGCGCGGTACTCGGCGGCGGTGCAGTGCCGCAGGCGATGCGAAGAGTCTGCGGAGAGCAGATCGGGGAGCGCCTCGAGCGCGTAATCGATGAAGTCGCGCCGCTGGAGCTGGAGGGCCAGCGAGGTCGCGTTGACGAGCTGCATGATCGTGAATCCGCGGAACTTGGCGATGTCTTTGGTTCTGTGGTGACCAGATGAGAAACGAGCTGGTGAGACGGATATATGGATCACGAACCGGGCATACGCAAATCGTAGGAAGTCCCGCATCTCGTGCACCTCAACAAAAAACATCGGCACCGGGTCTTGCGGCGTCCCGCGCGCACCGAACAGCGCCGGGAGTCGGTTCCGGGTGAAGGGATTCATGACGTCAGGCAGCGGCTCGCCATTCTCGTCCGTGGCGAACAAAAAGTCGTGCGTAATCTGAGAAGGGAACAAATGAACGTCAGGGCAGGAACAATAGACGCATTTGGCTTCGCGCGCACCTTGAAATGCAGCCCGGCAACGACGACCACGACATCGCCGTCGCGGTGCCAGAACTGGCCGTCCCGACGCGCCGGAATCAGCGCGTCCTCCGTGTCCACGACGTGCCCGAGGCGGGTGAGACGAGACTTGTCGGTGATCGGGTCCATAGCAGCGGCAGAAGAGGGACAGAAAGTGGTAACCAGCGCCTCCTGACGCGGTAATACATATATAGGGGGGCCAAATCGCCCCCGGTTTGAATGTGCACGTGATGGGGACAATGGAAAGAATGGTCCTGATGCGCGCTGATGCCATCGATGGTCGGGAAGACAATAAGGTGCGCCGAAGCCATATCAGGGAATTAGAGGGTTGTGATGCTCATCCGTCGTCAACGCCCCGCGCACGGCAGGGCTTCGAAGGGGGGCATTCCGTGCCGGCACCCAACGGGCAATCCTGCAGAGGACAATGTATTGAATCTAACAACTCGGGTTAGGAAGGCTGTGCGTTCGCAGCCGAATGGGGCGTGCGTCGTCGGGAGCAACCAATTCGTGGAGTCCCGCATTGATGCGATCACTCATGGCAGTGATCCGACAAAGAATTTCCTATACGAGCAATGAGGTGTTTAGTTACCGGCCGCGCGATCTAATGCATCGCCACTGATCGGAGATCCCCCAAGGCACGGACGAGTGATCCGTATTCTCACACTCTCAAAAACTGAGACGATGTCCTCTAGAAACTCCAGGCTTGGATTGAATCAGTGTCTTGAGGTAGCCTGGTGACGGATAAAGCAAGAAGAAGCATATCTTTTGAAACTTGCAGGCAGGACGACCCCAAACGCCAGCCTGATGGCAACCGCGAAGACGCAGTGCGGCGGACGATCTCCCCTAGTTTCCTTTCATTATCGCATTGTTCTTCCGCTTCCGGTCATCCTGATCATGATCAGCTTCCGCGGAACTCGCGGCACCCACATTTTGCATTGTGTTCCAATCATAGATTGCCTTTTTGGGATGCACTCCGAGAATTCGTGGGCTCGTCTTTATGTTGCTGTGCGCTTCGCAGACATGTCGGGAGACCCTTTATATAGCGTAGCACATCATTGCACGGTCAGGCTATTTGCTCTATCATATCGCGCTACTATGCAACAGTCGGGAATACGCACCCATCAGAGCAGGCTTGTCCCCAGAAACAGATCGTCGCCGTCCACCATCTGCGCCGCCGTAAGCGCTCCTGCGGTCAACTGCGACTCCTATGAGATCTTCGACGTGTCTTCGGAGGATGATATGGACTTGGATCGGGAGCTTGAGCTTGGGTTCCAGCAGCTGGCGGGGGACGAGCAGTGTGCAGGAGTGGAGCTCGGGGATGGGATGGACGACCTCGAGCGCAAGCTGCAAGCTGAGATGGAGCGCTTCGAAGGCGCCGGCAGCGACAACCCAATGAACGAGACTTCCACCGCATGGCATGGCGCTGCCGACGACTCCCACGACGCGATGGACCAGAGTCTCGAGGTTGAACTCTTTGGTGCTGAGGAAGATGGGGACGACCCGGCGTTCGGCTTCGCTGCGTATTCCGTTCCCATCTTTGCTCTGAACGACAGCAGCCAGCATGCGCAGACTCTGGACAAGAGTCTCGAGGCTGAGCTGTTCGGCGACGACGACGACGACGACATGATCGAGGTTCTACCACTCCCCACCCGCCCTACTGCACCCACAAACAACAACTCGCGACATGAAACCAACCTGGTCGAGGCCAGCAATGCCACCCCGCGCTTCCAACTTCCGATCTTCGCCCTGAACTCCTCGCTGCCCGCCGCCCCATCGAACGACGTCATGTCCGACGACAAGCCCGCGCAGTCAGTGGGCGCCCGATTCGTTGCGGAGAACGCAGTCCCGACCCAGCCCCTCAATTCCGAACGCAGTCGACGCAAGTCCCTCGGAACGACGGCGCCGACGACGACGACGCCGGTCTCGCCTGCGCGAGGGAGCAAGAAGAAGACGAAGCAGACGGCGCGGGTGGGCCAAGCAGCTGCTGAATCCTCCGGCGCTGCGACACCCGCCACCACCCAGCCGAAGCCGAAGCCGAAGCCGAAGCGGTCGAGAAAGGGCAAGGGCAAAGAAACCGCGAGTGCGGCTGTGACCGAAGCTCAAGAAAGTGAACGGTCGGTCGCATTTCTCCCTACTGCATAATAGATCCCGTGTCTGACATTCCTGATAGTCGTGTCGAGCTCCAGAAGAATCACTACGGGCTGGACTTCAAGAAGTATTCGTGGATGGACACCACCGCGGTGTTCGTGCCTCGACCTGCACCGGCCGCCACAGCAGGCTCGTCCAAAGCGGTGATCGCCCCGCAACCCATCGCCAACACTCTCAAGCGCAAAGCTGAAGAGTAAGTACCTCATCACACAAGTCCTATCTCCATAGCTGTGACTGACAAGGAACGCTTGAACAGGATCCGCCCCGCCGACGACGAGAAGCTCACCGCGATGCGCAAGGAATACATCTCACGACAAGTCAAGAACGCCGGGCGCCTCGGCCACACGCGCACCCTCCCCTGCCTCTACATCGCCGATGCCGCCCACGCATGCACGTGCCCCTTCCCCCCAGCGCCGGCCGACCCGACCCAGCGGCGCCAACGCGCATTCGTCATTTCGGTGGGCCAGCGCCGCATCTGCACCGGCACGGCACCCTGCGCCGGCGTCGCCGCGCACCAGTGCGGCACCGAGGTCCGGGGCAAGATCGAGGAGCTGCAGGCGCACCTACACTCGGCGCACCACTTCGCCAGCGCGGCCGCGATCACGGAGGCCACGCGCGCGACGAAGGCGCGGCTCGGCCTCGCGTCGTCGTCGCGCATCCCGAAGGCGTCGAGCCCGTTCGCGGAGTTCGTGTGCGCGGACCGCTGGGACGCACTCGCGTCGCTGGGGTGCCGGCAGAAGGTGACGGAGGCGACGTTTGCGCACCACCTGATGATACATCACATGAACGCGAAGCACGTCGGGTGCCCGGCCGCAGGGTGCACGCAGGAGGTGGTTGGGAAGAAGGACCTCGAGACGCATATGGAGGACTGTGTGCATGTGCGCCGCGTCGTTGCGAAGATGGCGGAGACGGCGAAGCGCGCGAGATTGGATAGAGCTTGATGGGAGACTCGGCAGGTGGCTGTTCGGGAGGGTTCGTGACTGAGTACTGACGTTCCGTCCCTTGACTTGGATCTTTTACTATGGGTTATTGGGTGCTTGTGTGTATCATCTCATCTAATCGAGATGTGTCTGTTATCATTTATGACTATGTTGCATGTACTTATGATTCTTTACGACCAGCTAGTTAATCATTTGTACACATGCACCTCATCAGAGACCGACGTTTTGGGCATGCCAAACGGGCATTCGCCCGCGCAAACGGGCATTTGATGGGCATTTGACAGGTTTGGCGTGAAATTGATGCAATCAGGCATGCATGCCCGTTTGCGGGCATGCCAAGCCAACATTTTGGCATGCCTCAGGCCATAGATAATTTGTATTTACTCGTTGTAGGCTTCTCTATGGGCTGTATTTAAGCATGTCAGGCCTACCAATGCCCTTGGCAATGATGTCTCGCGAGATTTGCCACGCACTACGTTACTGATCACCCCAGGGACCTCCAATTATTACGTAAAATGGCTTCGAGGCCCCCTCCGGAGGCCATCAAACCACCCCCTACCCCCCCTGATCGGAGGCCATCCTGGAGGCGCCTTCCTAATTGGTACTCTGCCCAGCCATTCATCCACAGCCAGCATGGTAGGCTAGGCATTGACCCGAGTGTTTATATGTGCTGTAGTAGTCAGTATAAAGCCTCATACAATGTCTTAGCTCACAAAGGCTTGTATTTCTTGCTTGCAAATGGCAGACCACTGGGCACACAAAATTCGGGATTCGAGCACATGAGCACTCCTCAGGTGCATAGAGCAGCAGTATATATATTAATTCAAGATTGAGCATGAGGTAGCTGTGCCCACACGCAAAAATGAGATGTTGCTGAAGGGATGGTTTATGGCCTCCACAACCTCCCAGGGGCAGAAAAAAAGGTGTTGGGTAGCCCACAGGCCCTTGAATTCTGCTTCAATAGATCAATTTGACGCTTATGCTTTGTCAAAACAACAGCCCAGGATATAAATTGGATGCTGGAGCAGTGACAGAACAAGCCTCCACCGCCTCCAGGGCTGGGGACCAAAAGCGGTTATTGTAGATTCAGCCACATAAACCATATTTCTGATCTTGTTTGTCCTAGTCGGAATGTCTGGGTATTCAAGAGAGACAGGTGGCTACATAGATCAGATGCTAGCACCAATAGCAGAACTGGCCTCCATGGCCTCCACAGCCAGTGACCAAAAGCGTTTTTTTGGGTTCAGCCACATAAACCATGTCCATGATGTTGAAGGTCTTCCTTATAATTATGAGGGTCCTTTAGTTAAATGTCTCACCACATGAATCAGATGCTGGAGCAAATGGCAGAACTGGCCTCCGCTGCCTCCACAGGTTATCACTTGAAGAGTCTGAATGAGATGACAATGTAACAGATATATATTCTCCTGGCTGACCACATTCTGTCATTTTCACCTCTACATGCTAGTTTAATTGCTGCAGAATGTTAAAATTAGAGGATGGGAGACCCTGGAGGCACTGGAGGCACATGCAAGATCCAATCAATGTCATCAATATCATCAATGCCATCAATAGCATCAAGAGCATCACCGATCATTGGTATATTGATCAGCCAATCAGATGATGAATAAACATCGAACATCTAGTATATTCACTCCTGAGAGACACAGACTACATGTATGCTCATACTGAAAGTGGATTAGTGGTCCCAGGACATGCCCCAATGACATATTGCATGCTTGTATCAGGGACATATGATTAAAAATCGGAGTTGGCAAATGAGCTGAAAGTCAACTGAAGATGAGTGGTACAGTGGAGTACTTTCAGCTCATTTGCCAACTCCGATTTTTAATCATATGTCCCTGATACAAGCATGCAATATGTCATTGGGGCATGTCCTGGGACCACTAATCCACT
This sequence comes from Mycena citricolor, assembly GCA_963692855.1. Classification (NCBI taxonomy): domain Eukaryota; kingdom Fungi; phylum Basidiomycota; class Agaricomycetes; order Agaricales; family Mycenaceae; genus Mycena; species Mycena citricolor. Next base: position 34,946 of record CAVNYO010000414.1, on the reverse strand, counting down.
TTCAGTATGAGCATACATGTAGTCTGTGTCTCTCAGGAGTGAATATACTAGATGTTCGATGTTTATTCATCATCTGATTGGCTGATCAATATACCAATGATCGGTGATGCTCTTGATGCTATTGATGGCATTGATGATATTGATGACATTGATTGGATCTTGCATGTGCCTCCAGTGCCTCCAGGGTCTCCCATCCTCTAATTTTAACATTCTGCAGCAATTAAACTAGCATGTAGAGGTGAAAATGACAGAATGTGGTCAGCCAGGAGAATATATATCTGTTACATTGTCATCTCATTCAGACTCTTCAAGTGATAACCTGTGGAGGCAGCGGAGGCCAGTTCTGCCATTTGCTCCAGCATCTGATTCATGTGGTGAGACATTTAACTAAAGGACCCTCATAATTATAAGGAAGACCTTCAACATCATGGACATGGTTTATGTGGCTGAACCCAAAAAAACGCTTTTGGTCACTGGCTGTGGAGGCCATGGAGGCCAGTTCTGCTATTGGTGCTAGCATCTGATCTATGTAGCCACCTGTCTCTCTTGAATACCCAGACATTCCGACTAGGACAAACAAGATCAGAAATATGGTTTATGTGGCTGAATCTACAATAACCGCTTTTGGTCCCCAGCCCTGGAGGCGGTGGAGGCTTGTTCTGTCACTGCTCCAGCATCCAATTTATATCCTGGGCTGTTGTTTTGACAAAGCATAAGCGTCAAATTGATCTATTGAAGCAGAATTCAAGGGCCTGTGGGCTACCCAACACCTTTTTTTCTGCCCCTGGGAGGTTGTGGAGGCCATAAACCATCCCTTCAGCAACATCTCATTTTTGCGTGTGGGCACAGCTACCTCATGCTCAATCTTGAATTAATATATATACTGCTGCTCTATGCACCTGAGGAGTGCTCATGTGCTCGAATCCCGAATTTTGTGTGCCCAGTGGTCTGCCATTTGCAAGCAAGAAATACAAGCCTTTGTGAGCTAAGACATTGTATGAGGCTTTATACTGACTACTACAGCACATATAAACACTCGGGTCAATGCCTAGCCTACCATGCTGGCTGTGGATGAATGGCTGGGCAGAGTACCAATTAGGAAGGCGCCTCCAGGATGGCCTCCGATCAGGGGGGGTAGGGGGTGGTTTGATGGCCTCCGGAGGGGGCCTCGAAGCCATTTTACGTAATAATTGGAGGTCCCTGGGGTGTTACTGATGCTGCTTCGACGCGGGCTTTCACCAAATCGGACCGCGTGGGAGTGTTATAACTTGATTCAGATACAAAATTATGTGGGCTTTTCGCGCCGTGATTGTTCTACGGGGCTCTGTGGAGATGTGATTGACCTCACCGCTGAACTTTCCTCTATGCAGTCAATGATAACTGACACTTGGGAGAAAGGAAGCATCTCAAAGTCACGGAAAGGTCTCAGATTCATGGCTTAGGACTACACCTCACCCCTACACCTCCATCGTTCAATGCACACAAGGCTACAATGTGTGCTGGTCGGGCTCGAAGTCCAAATTGATCCCATCCGACAAACGGGCATGCGTCCGCATCTCGATTGCTTAAATTCCAAGCTTATATGTTGCAGCGCTGCCGTGATCTAAGTTTCTAGGACACATTATTTCGTCCTTATAACTCCCTTACTAGCCCACAAGCTCATGAAGTGCGCAGAATCGAGCACATGCCCGTTTGCTTGATGGCATGCCTGATTGCTTGATGCAATCAGGCAAGCAGGCCTGTGATCCATCCATACTATCATGCGTCAGGTTCTGCTAATTTGGAAGCCGAGTATCCCATCTATCCAATTCCTGTGGCTCTGCTCCCCCGCGACGCAAAGGACAGAGAACAGGTTGGGGAATAACAGTCGAAGCCGAGAACAAAACCCCAAGCTCGGAATGCGGCGGCACGCGCACAATAGATCAATAGCAACTTGGGCGCTGGCGCAGAGCAAAGCACCGCTGGCCAAAAAAGCAAAGATAATGTGTGGAGTGGAAACAATAGCGACGAAGGGAAAAGGGAAGGCAGGGCGTGGTAATGGAAAGAAATAGGTTTTTATATTGTTCATTGACTCGTACAATATCTCATATTAGTCTATTAACAATTCAACATTCCTCTGAGGCCACCCGACGGCGACGACGAAGGTTGATTAGCGTGGGAAGCCTTACATCACCACCAGTGCCGATCTGGACTTGACCGATCGCAGAACGACCAACACGGCAACAGCGCGATGTCCGCAGCGTCCGTCCGACACCAAACCATGTCCTAAGATTAAAAAAGTTGGGCACAAGCCATGCCCATGCCCATGCCCGCCATCAAATGCCCGCCAAGCCAAATTCAAACTCCGCTTGGCGGGACATGCCCGTTTGACACGCCCATATAATAAGTCTGCACCTCATCATATGGAACAAAATCATCACATTAGTTGTCCGCCAACGGTAAAACCAAGCTACTCGGCCGTTCCTCCTGTCAACCAGAACCAGGCGACCTCACTTTCACCCCGTGCAAAATCAGCTCCAGATTTCTATGTTCGGGTCATGACTCATTATTAGAGTCGATTCAGCCAGCTTCGGTCGCCTTGGTCGCCAGCGTTGCTCCCAAGGCATGTACGTGTCAGGATCCGCGACTATGTTGGTCGAAGGCAGAGATCCGTGGGCTCGCACTCGGGCATATTAACGACAGGATCGTCTCACGGGCACCTCAGTTACCACCGCCATCACCCGGTTGCACCCCCGCGGGGGTCCTCCTGGGTACCCTCAGACGTAGCTCTGAGGGTACCTAAAAGGTACCCCCCTGCGGGGCCCGCGGGGGGGATTTGGTCCATTTGGGGGCGGGGGCATATGCGGGGGTCAGCAGGGGGGGGTGAACGAAAATATATACATGTGACTTGTCTACATCTGTAAGAGCGGGTAGCTGGGCGGGAAAAAAAAATCAATCACGTGGAAGCACCGAGCGGGCGGGATGGCGGGCGAAAAAAGCACGTGACAGATGGAACCAAAAATTTTAAAACGCTGGCGGGGGCTGGCGGGGGTGCGGGCGGGGTCATTACCGACCTCCCGCATGCCACGGCGGGTGGCGGGCGCATATTCACGTGACTTCATCCCGGCCATTTTGCCACCATTTGGTCGGGTTTTTGCATGCTCTCCACGATGGCGCACAATGCAGCGGATGGCAGCCAAAACGGTCACGTGACTGGGCGCAAAAAAAAACCAAATGGCTGCCGGAAAAAATTCCGATGCTATCCCAATTGTGTCTAGCTTCGATAATTAAGAAAGTGAAGCGCTGAGCGCAAAATGCCCGCCGCACTGCGGTAATGATGGGAATGTTCCCATCATTTTGCGGGGTCACCCGTGCGGTTGATCAGTTCCATGTTTAACCACCACTCATGCTACGGTGATGCCGCCTTCTTTGACAAATCACTCATGTATTTTCTCATGAAGGTCCTCCTTGGCTCTTTATCCCAGGATGCCCCCCAAACAGCCACCACCAAGAAAGCAGACAGTAAGACTTTCAGGGCAAAGCCTTCGACCCACCAGTCCAGTAAAGGGACGGCACAAGCTCCGAAACGTGCTGACAATCCCCATGGGCCGTAACGCTCGTGCAAATCGTCTTGCTCAAAAGATGAATTCCCTGCTTGACCCAGAGCCACCAGAATTGGTGGCACAGGCCTCTGAACTCGGGAAAGAGCAAAATACAATGCTTGAAGATCAAATGGAAGTGGATGAAACCAATATGACGGGCGAAGATGTGTGGGAAGACATGGCGTCAGGTGCAGGGGCTGCCGCGGGGCCCGCCGCGGGGTCTGCTGCGGGGCCCGCCGCGGGGTCTGCCGCGGGGTTGGGTGTGGGGGCTGGACTGCCGCCATACATTCCAGAGATTCTTGCAAGGCCCCATGGTCTTCAAAGGAAACCACGTGCTACACAAGCCTCTTCTGTCTGGATCCATCTCATTCCTGACCTTGCCCTCTCTCTCCTGGCATTTCGGAAATCATCTTTTGCATGCCCACCCACATCTCTTGCTGCAACCATCTATCAAAACTGTGACAACCCTTCCTGTACCCAAAATAAAATTCGGGTTCTATGTCTCCACATTGCACGTATGTTTCGAATTTCTTCTTGCCAGATCTTGTCTGACAAATTACCAGATTTTCAACATATCGATGTGCAAGCATGTTCTTGTGTTTCACCTGCCACTGTCCTACTGGAACATGGTGCTCTCGCCACCTCACCTAGCAAGCCACAGATTGCTGTTGCAGTGAATACATTGGAAATATACCAAGCGTTATTTGAACGCTCCTGCATTGCGATTCAAGCATTCACCAATGCCCTGACAACCCTCTATAACACCAGAGGATTCGAGCTCATGTCCAAGACCGTAAGTTGCTTCTTTCCACCTGCTTTTCGCAATAAACATCTGATATACACCCTAGTTTGATGGCGAACATGCTACTGATCCTCTACGACAAGCCCTCTCCCAGGCTGTGCATGTTTACAGCAGCATCCAGCGGCATATCCGAAAAATGGTCAATGATGCCTTGGCCATGGAATATAGTCAAATCAACACCAGATTATCTTCCACGGATTCCATAGCTTCCATCTACAAAAGTTCCCCCGAACATGCAGAGTCATCTCCATCAGTCTCGATGACAGGACCTTGCCAGGCGTCCATGTCAGATGCACCCCCCGCTGCACCCCCTGCTGGGCATCCCGTGGCACCCCCCGCCGCACCCCCCGCTGCACCCCCCGCTGCACCCCCCGCCGCACCCCCCGCTGCACCCCCCGCCGCAACCCCCGCCTCGTTCATCCCTGCCAACCGCACCATTGAATCTGATGACCAGTTTTCACTGATTCCTGGATCTGCAAATAGAGTCCTACAAAGTCGGTGTCCTTCGTGCTTCTCCCTGAAGGAATGGGGCCGTCCACTTGCTATGTTCGATTTTCATTCAAACCCTGATCAGCAGTGACTGACATGTTTTGCTCAGTGGTGGGGATGTACAGTTTGGTGCTGATGGTTGCTTCAACTATCGCCATCTCCGCGCTGCTGGCAACGGACCGTCTTTGTTCAGTCAGGAGTACTTCTTGACACCTGAAGAGGTTCACAAGGTCAAAGAAACTGTGCTTTTGGCAAGGAAATCTCCGAAGCCCCTAAAAGAGTTTCCAATTTCTGCTGATATTGTGGAGGCCTGTGGAGAGTCATGGACTGCTGCAAATGAGAACAAACAAAAGGGGGACCCAAAGCGCTATGACTCCACTGGCATCTTTGCACTGACATGTCGTCATTCGCAAGTCCTGTTCATGTGTGACATAGACACACCAGGAGAGCAGCAGCACTACATAATTGCGCTCTTGGAGAAGGTGGCTTCACTGCTGCCATCCAATGCGACCATTACACAATGCTATGATATTGGTTGTGTTCTTGACCGGAGTAACAATCTGGTGCGTGCATTTCCATTCATGGACTGCTTTCTCCGCCACCATCACATATCTTAACCCGCTGCGACCCCGCGGCGACCCCCGCCGCACCCCCCGCCGCACCCCCTTCTGCACCCCCTCTTGCACCCCCTGCCGCACCCCCGCTACAGAGTCCATAACAATGCTGACTATTTTCTGAAGTTCCCTATCCTTTCTGCCCATCTGCGATCTCGTGTATCATTCTCTCTGAATGTGATGCATGCATTTGGTCATCAATGGGTCTGCCAATTGATTTTCAACCCACGCATGAAGTCGGGTATGGGTCTTACTGATTCAGAAGGTGTAGAAAGACTTTGGTCCAGGATACGAAGGTTAATTCCTCTGACTCGAAATCAATGGGTATCTTCTTTAAATCCTTTTTGAATCGAGGATTCTGAAACATATGCAGGCTGCGCGTCGAATAGCCACCCTGGATGAATTTGTTTCATTTGTCAATCGTGAAGGCATCACCAGTCTGGGGAGTTGGATTGAACGGCAACGAAATAAGAACATTCCACAGAAATATAATCAAACAACACGACGGATCAGCACTGCAGGCGTGACCATTGTGGATTTGCGATCTCACTGGCAGGCTCAGCTGACTGCCCAGGTATCACTTCAGTCCAGTATATCATTTCCCATCATAAAAAATTTGCTCTCAACACGGTGTTACAGGCCCACCTGTTCGTGTCCAACGCGAGCTGGGCAAGATAGTCAGCCTTCAAAATCAAATCGAAGATATCGATGACACTCTGGAGCAACTCCAGAAGACCATTGACGATCGACAGAGCTCTAATTCAGCGCACATTGCGATCAAAGATCTACAATGCACTCATAGCAAGCTTAGTGAACAAGCTGTGCATCTGTACACTTCCCTTGACCTGGAGACTCATTACCCAGAACTGGCTGGACTTCCCTTTGAATTTGTTCAAACACTGCTGCTGATGAGGGATCTCAAAATACAGATACGAAAACAAGCGATTGGAACATTCCTAGAATGGGAGAATTTAGACCGTGCTGTCCAAGGACGTCGGGAGCCACTGGGTAAGTTCCTTTCCATGCACCCCGCGCGCACCCCCGCGCGCACCCCCGCGCGCACCCCCCGCCGCACCCCATGCGCACTCGTCACAACACTGACATGTTTCCATATGTAATCTAGGTACAAAGCTTCATCAAGCAGCTCGGAAGGCCCTTTCAAAACGTCAGCCCACGCTGCATCGTCTAATCGACAAGTTCAACTCCTTTTGCTCTCGACTGGAAGAAATTCAGCCCCCACACTGCTCTGTTCCTATCCCTCTCCCACTGCCTACCAAACTGAACGAGCTTAAGTCTCACACCAACCTCTTCGAAGATATATGGATCACTCCCTCCGAGGGGGGTGTTCCATTGTGGCTGTGTGATGAGAATGTCCGGCAGGGAATTTCCAGTCTCCATGTACTTGATCGCTGTCATGAGGAAGACCTCCGCCTGTCCCGAGAGAGTGAAAATATGCTACGCTGGATTGATCAGGAGTCTTTGCTGCTCGCGTCGGCCAAGGAGCGCCACTCGAGTGCGTTGCTGTTTATTCTGTGACAAGTTTCCTGACATTTCTTACACCAGATCATATTCTGCACCATGAGCTTGAACAAGAAGCCAAATTCCTCTCGCGTGTTTCTTCTAGATGGCGTCGTCAGTTGCAAATTCCACAACCTCTGCTTCTGGCCATTGATCCAAGGTTGACCACCCACTCGCAAAATTCTGCCCCTGCGGCACCCCCTGCGGCACCCCCCGCGGCATCCCCCGCGGCACCCCCCGTTTCACCCCCTGCCGCCGCTTTACCCTCTGACCCTGCCGTCAATTTGTCAATGGTTGAACCTGTTGAAGATGATATGAATGAGTCCCCATGGGCTGATTCTGAGAATATATCCCCGGATGAAGTTGAGGCCTGTCCTTCAGACTCCGAAGAGGCCCTTGCTGTAACAGATATGATGGAAACGGATGACGATGAAGACACAGCAACACTCGAGCGTGATCATTGCCATGTCCAAGTTTCCTGGGCTTCCCTTGCAAAAGTATGTGCTATGAATCCATGACAACAAATAATACTGATCGAGAATAGTCTCGATCCACTTGTGATACTCATTTCGTGAGAGATCTCACAGCACACGTCACAAGATTTCCTGTGATACGTGATCTTCAACCCCGTGTTGTTGCTCTCCCTGGAAACCTTCCCACCGTTGTCGTAGATCCCAACGATTTAGCGCTGCTCACGGATTCCACAGCCCGACTGAATGGACACATCCTCAATGGTGTGTCAGCAGCAGTTCTCTCATGGTGCATGCAACCCTTCTCCTTGCATGCACAGTCTGCGCAGAGATGTGCTCTTTTATCGACATATGATCTGCATCGCGTTCGTTTCAATGCTCCCGATAAAGCTATCTGGAAAAGTCTGGCTCCTACAGAGTATTGGAAAAAGTCGGTCTGGATTGTTCCAGTCCACCGACAAGCCCAGGAGCACTGGGCTCTTGTCATCGTCCTTGTACACGAACAAAAGCTCCTCCTCTTTGACAGCTTGGCTCAGAAGCGTCCGTGGTACACTGATACAAAGGTATGTTTCATTTTTCTTATCATCATAGCAGCTAAAAAAATTTCAGAATATTATGTTACTGGTGACCCGGATGACACTCCTGGCACATCGAAACGGACATTCGCTCCCTTTGAGCATGGACGGGGAGGCCTGGACTGCAGAGCCCATGATTTCTATCGCAGTCCAGTGCAACAGTTACGATTGCGGTGTTTGGGTCCTTGTCATGATTGCAGCTGTTCTCCGTGGAATGCTGGGATCCAACATCACTGAACCGGAAATTCCTTTTCTACGACACACTCTCACCAACTTCATGCTGACACTTCCATGCAAATCGTCCTGACTCTCTGCTGACAAGCGCAGGGGGGGTGCGGGGGTGCCGCGGGGGGTGCCGCGAGGGGTGCCGCGGGGGGTGCCGCGGGGGGTGCCGTGGGGGTGCCGCGGGGTGTCACGCTGGGGGTGCTGTCAGGGTAGTAAAATGGTATATCGAATTCATTCAGACAAGAATGCCATGTTATATAGTGTCAAGTAACCTCTCGCCTCCCACTGCAGAAAATGTTCCAACATCTCATACTCCCGTGAGAACTCATCCTCACGGTAAAGTCCCTGCTCTCTCAGCTTGTATGCCTTCTCCCATCGTGCAATAGCTTCGCCCGCATCGTCTGCCAGACAATTCATTTGTCCCTTCTCAAAGAGCGTGCGGCTCTTTGCGTCCATGGACTGCTGGAGGCCAGCTCGAACTCCATGCATGACATTCTTCAGATTTGAAGTGTAGGCACGGTAGTCGGGTGAGTGAGTAGGAGTGTCGTCCTGCATGGAAATGAAAGGAGGTATGCCAAGCCACCGATTACAATCCGACAGATCCAATGTTCCAGGATCTGAAAATGCACGTTGGAAAAATTCATTTTCTGTGGGTATTGCGCGTGTCCCATAGTCGATCAACTGCTGGGGGGGTGTAACAGTGTCAGGTAGAGTCCTCATCTCCTCTAGTTCCTTGTCCTTTCTGGCCAATCTGGTCAATCTGCGCTGGGCTTGACCACTGTGAATCTGCTGCATTAGAGAAGGATCGGCAGTGACGATAAGGCCTCACCGCATGCTGGACACATATTTAGCATCTCTGACAGCCTTTGAAGCTTTCCGATCGGCAAGTGTGAGGTAGTTTGCACGGCGACCCATTTTCAAGATGACGGTGAGTGTTCAGTCAGTGTGAGACTCAAGTGTCCTTAACCAACTTTCAAGTGCCGTATTTTTTCTGACCGGAAAGCGTGGAAGTCATGCTCACAAAAGAAAAGGGGGGTAATTCAAGCATATCCCATTCATTTCCGAGGCCTGAGGGCCCTCCACTGCCTCATAGCTCCTTCATAGATAAATGTACGACGTTTATTCCCAATCCGATTGGCTGCCAGGTGACGTGTTCCGGGATGTCAGGTGTGTGAAAATTACGTCTGAGATTCGGAAGGATCCGCCTGCTTGTTCGCGGGGGCGAAAACCTGGTGCGGCGGGGGCCGCCCAATATGGCGGGGTCACTGCAGGGGCTGCCGCGGGGGTTCGCTATTGCCACGGGTTGTGACATGTCGCGACTGATGTGACGTGCATAGCCCTCCCCCGCGCTTTTTCCTTCTCCCTCGTCTGCAGGGGTGCCCTTTGTGTAGGTGAGTTTCTGGAGCTCATTTCGCATCTGCTCACCATCCATTCACCTTCTAGTACTCTTTTCTCAAAAAACCAGCTCACAGATCACCTCTTTTCATCAAAGGTCAACGCGTCCATTCACTGCTCAACCGACCAAGCTCGCGTTTCACACCCTCTGCCTCTACCCCCGACTTGCTGACGCGTCCAAACTCGACAAGAATGGCATCGCAGGGTCGGGGAGGAAGTGCAGGCACGTCGAGGCCCAAGGTGCCCAGTGAGCATAACAACGCGTCCGCAATGTCGACCGACACGCTCGACCCATTCTCCAACAACTTCTCCTTTCCCCTGCCGCCTCCCCAGAACGAATTGGCTGATGCGGACAGCGCGACGGGGCTATTGCTGTCGAATCTCCCCCCGCCCGGCCTTGTTTCAGCCGTGGATGCACGGTCTGCTGTAGATGTCCCCTTTTCCGTCCCTCGTTCGATCTCTCCCCTCCCCAATTTCTCCCAACGACTTCATGCAAGCCTGGCGACCCCGCAGGTGCAGCCAAGATCGCCTCCGCTCTCCGTTCCGCCCATTACTACCCTTTCCCCTGAGCATCCCCCCTTGGAAGCTCTTCGGGGGCTCTTTCATCTCCAGAGTGATGAAGACGACGAGCAGTTCCCGATGCAGGAAGGGGGTGGTTACGAGCTCCGGCGGCAGATCACCGCATCGCGCAGAGGCCAGAATCTGGCCGACTCGGCTAATGCGGCGCGTCAGGCTCGGCTGCTCGCCAGCGCACGTTTCGAGACCGACCCCGACATCTCCCTTTCCTCTCCGGAGGTCCCGCCGGACATGGCCACCACCGGCCAGTATGGAATTGATCCTGCCAGCCTCTCACGTCTGGACGACTCGCGGATTTCTGACATCGACGCGGAGGGAGAGGAAGACGTGACGCCAGGCCCCCAACTATCAACTGACTATCCACGGCCCTCCCTTTATATCCAGCCAGCTCTGGGCTCGGGCCATCAGCAGACATTCGCCGAACATTGGGACGATGACGAGTGAGTGGCGAAAACTTCTCGATCCTCCCTGACGTGTTTACTGATGACAATACAGTGGTTATGGCAACGAAACCGGGCCCTCGCTTCTCAGTCCACATACCGCCACTTCTACGATGAATGCTGGTGACACTGCCGCACCCCCCGCCGCACCCCCCGCCGCACCCCCCGCTGCACCCCCCGCCGCCGACCCCGTCACCAATACCGCCACTTCTCTGATGGATGCTGACGACAATGTCGCACTCCCTGTCTCACCCCCCGCCGCAACCCCCGCCGCAGACGCCGTCACCGCTGGTTCCCGCGAAAATTCCCCTGACATCCCGGCTGAGGATGTGGAACAGATGCGGATCTTGAAGGAACGTTCGAAAGAGCAACGCGAACTCGTATCGGAAACCGCAGAGGCGATCGGCCTCCTCATCGTGAAAACCGCGAAGCTGACCGGCTGGAGCGAGGCCAAAGTCGAAGCCAAGTTGCACGAGCAATACCCGAGGCTGTTCCGCGCTCGGAACTACTATTGGAACGTGTACCAGCGCTACGCGAACAATCCCCGCTATCGAGGCCGCGAGTGGCAACGGGGCACTGGTGGTGATCTCAGCCAGTTCCCAGGCCAGCTCCCACCGCGCCAACGATCTCCAGAGCTCTCCAACTCGTGGTTGAAGTTCCAGAAGCGTTACGGCTCCACTGGGCTGGAGGAGATTCTCGACACCTTCGTCGAGTGGGAGCAAATGACGGAGTTGCAGACGCTGGGAAACCGGCAAAAACTTTTTGATGGATGGCTGGGCAAAATGAAGGCCCTGGTGAGCACCTTACCATCCAGCTTACCATCCCTTCTAATCCAATTCAGATCAAGCGTGGCGAGACCAGTGGCAACTTCCAAGTGCTCATGATTGCACTCGGAGGCGTTGCATCGCATGACAGCCGCCTTGCGTCCCTTGTTGCAAGTGAGGGATTATCTCAGTTCATGTCCACTCTGTACCATGGGGAGCTGAGCGACGAAGAACTGCTCAGTCGAGCTCAGCATCACGTTGCGTGAGTCTCTCCTTTACCCATGTGGATGGAACAGTTTATTGACTTATCTTCATTCCAGTGGCTTGATGATCCACGACGCAGATCAGGCACGCGACGCTCTGCTCGAAGGCGAAGACGGTCCAGATGCCACCGGGGCGGACGACCCCACCTCAAGCCCTGCACGTGCTCCCACCATCACCCCCGTTCGCACCCCCGTCCGCGCCCCCGCTCGCACCCCCGCCCGCGCCCCCGCCGACACCCCCACCCGTGCCTCTGCGCGCACCACTGTTCCCTCGTCTCCTGCTGACTCCCTGGCTCAGTTGCGGGCACGGGCTCCCCCACGTCACCCCCTTCAGCCGCTGGAGACGGCTCCGATGTCGCAGCGGGAGGTTGAGGAGGGCATCCAGAACATCTTGGATGCTTTGGACGGTCCTTCCACCTTGCGCTCAAAACGGACGATGAAGGTGAACCGCTTGTGGGACAACCTCCTTGACGACCTGAGCGCGTTGTCAATGGCTCAAGTCGGGAGCGAACCGCTTGGTACGTTGACAAGCATGAGCCAAAGGACGTTCCCATGGAAGACCGCCGGTCCGGCGCTTTTCAAGGCAGGGTACATGGTCCTCGGATGGCCCCATCTTCTTCCCCTTCCGACGAAGCTCGGACACGCAGACAAGGGCATTCGCTCGTTGCCGGCATCGCAACAGAGCTCACTGGCGGCCGCCATCAAGTTCTCCCTGAACAAGGTCTTCGAGGGGCGCGAGCCAGCGGGTATTTCCTTTTTTGGCAACGACTGCCGCGATCCCCGTGAGCGCTTCCTGATAAACACCTTTTGGCACGAATTGACCTTCATTCCAGGAATGCCCGTGCTCGCTGCGTTCCCCCAGCGCGTTGGAACAACCATTGCTTTCAGTGGTTCCGAGTTCGTCCTCGGGGTGACTGGACAGGGGGACCCGTGCTACTTCAGGCTGAACCTCTTGGACCCAGACCCAACGCGACGATACTTGGACTTCAGCATCGTGGTGAAGAACGAAGCTGGGGACTACGCTCTTCCTGTGGTCTCCCAACCGGCTTTGCATGCACCTGGGGCTGCTCCTGTCGTATTGAGCTCACCAACGCGCAAGCGCCGTGGTCACCTCCCCGCCGCACCCCCCGCCGCAACCCCCGCCGCACCCCTCGCTGCACCCCTTGCTGCACCCCCCGCCGCGCCCCCCGCCGCGCCCCCCGCCGCACCTCCCGTCACTGACGCAGCGTCGTCTCCCATGCCGCAGCCTGCCTTACCCCCGCCTGCTGTCAACAAGGCCAGTGGGAAGAAGCGCAAGGCTGATCCCGTGGACATTCCCGCTCCCCGTCGCAATCCGAAGCGTGCCAAGGCCAGCACTGCTGCCCCACCTCAACCGTCGCACCAAGTTGGTGGAGGCAAGCAGCGTCAGGAGTCGACACCGGCCTCGGAATACGTCCCAACTGCGTCTGCTCTCTCGGAGACATCGGATGCTCAAAAGGAAGGTCCTGCCGGTCAGTACCTCGCTACCCTATATGGACATGACAATCTTCCCCTCGGCTTCATTCTCCCCAAAGAGAAGCGCAGATCTAAATCATTTCCAGTAGTTCTGACGCGCAAGCTGCCGCGACAGAACAAGCGTCGCTATCAAGAGATGAACGCGCCGTCCCCCGAGCTCTCTTCCCCTGAGAGTGAGGAGGAAGTGGCAAAGACACCCCCACAGAAACGCCCTCGCCCCCGCCCTCGCCCCCGCCAAGTCAATGCAGTTGCCAGCAGCTCACAGCAAACGCTGGACGATCCCCCTGCTGCGCGGGCGCCTCGCGCTGCCACCAAGAAGCAAGGGGCTGTTGTTTCAGCTCAAGCTCCGACGTTGGTGTCACAGTTGACGCCAGCCAACGTAGGAACGGCGGCACCCTCTTCAGCACCCCCCGCGGCACCCCCCGCGGCACCCCCCGCGGCACCCCCCGCGGCACCCCCCGTCGACACCTCCGCCGATACCCCCGCGGCCACTGCTGCTGCACCCACAGCGTCGACTTCCACGGCAGCGACTGGATCGACCGAGACTGCCGCCGCTGCTCAAGTGACTGATCCCGCCACCGCTCTGCTTAGCTTTTTCTCTGCCCCGTCCTTCCAAGCAATGATGGCAGGTGCTATTCGCAGCGCAGTCCAGGAGGAGCTCGCGAAAAAATGAAGGTGTTACGTTCAATTTTGCATGTCCTTTCTTGATCGTGGGGTTTATCTGCATACATTCATCCGTATATTAGTTTCGACATATTTTTTTACAACGTCCTGTTGTACATCTTTCATACACGACATCGATCTGCCCCCCCCCCCTCTTCTGGCTATGGAATTTTAAGGGATGGATTTTCAGAAGCTGAGTTGCACCATTACATGGTCAGGTAATGAATGCTTGAATAGTAGTGCCTTCTGACCCCACCCAAAAACATACTGTTCATGCTTCCACACCTCCCTCAACATTCATCGAACTTGAGGGGCCTTTAATTCTCTCAAATGTCAATCAGCAGTATTCAGTGCACGGAGTTCAATCATGCAAGCTTTCACTGACCCCTACCAGTCCCTGACAGTGAACAGTTTCATTGGGAGCTCTCATTCCAGACCGAAGTGGTGTAACGCTGTTTGTCAAAGAAAATTTCCATAACCGTCCTCTTCACGCTTCTAGAGCAAGCCAGGCCAGCAGATTACTAGGAGCAGCCCAGCGCTTACCCCCGCACGCACCCCCGCGCGCACCCCCGCACGCACCCCCGCGTGCACCCCCGCGTGCACCCCACAACAACAACAGATTGTGTACAACACCAAACTCATAGTCAAGGGCGATTTAGGACAAGTTGAATGGTCTAAAATTTTGGGATTCCATGATACAGAGCCCTGAATCATGTGGAAATACCACTAGGATTATTTTACCCTGGTTATTTGAATTTCTTTCTGTGATCAACATCATAATCCCCGGCGTGAGGCAGAGTTACACAGTGCAGAGCTTCTCAGGGAGCAGAGTAGTACACTCTGTAAAAGCTGTTGTTTTTCCTCAAAAAGGCGGCTACAATGCAACGAATACCACGAGTGGTTAAACATGGAACTGATCAACCGCACGGGTGACCCCGCAAAATGATGGGAACATTCCCATCATTACCGCAGTGCGGCGGGCATTTTGCGCTCAGCGCTTCACTTTCTTAATTATCGAAGCTAGACACAATTGGGATAGCATCGGAATTTTTTCCGGCAGCCATTTGGTTTTTTTTTTGCGCCCAGTCACGTGACCGTTTTGGCTGCCATCCGCTGCATTGTGCGCCATCGTGGAGAGCATGCAAAAACCCGACCAAATGGTGGCAAAATGGCCGGGATGAAGTCACGTGAATATGCGCCCGCCACCCGCCGTGGCATGCGGGAGGTCGGTAATGACCCCGCCCGCACCCCCGCCAGCCCCCGCCAGCGTTTTAAAATTTTTGGTTCCATCTGTCACGTGCTTTTTTCGCCCGCCATCCCGCCCGCTCGGTGCTTCCACGTGATTGATTTTTTTTTCCCGCCCAGCTACCCGCTCTTACAGATGTAGACAAGTCACATGTATATATTTTCGTTCACCCCCCCTGCTGACCCCCGCATATGCCCCCGCCCCCAAATGGACCAAATCCCCCCCGCGGGCCCCGCAGGGGGGTACCTTTTAGGTACCCTCAGAGCTACGTCTGAGGGTACCCAGGAGGACCCCCGCGGGGGTGCAACCGGGTGATGGCGGTGGTAACTGAGGTGCTCACGGGACGATGTAACTTCGCAGCTTGATAGTGCTCTGACTGAGCCGTGAATGTCTAAATCTTGGATTTTGATCAGACATTCTGCTCAGAGGACGCTCACCTCTGCCTCTATCCAAGTCCTTTATTGGCCCCAGTGATCGTACCCGCTCCATCTTGGAGAAGGATGTTGGACATATTGCCTGCGACCATTGTACGGTATCTGCCCCGTCGTCGCTCAGATTTATAGCAGCTATCTGGGCAGCGTGTGTGAGTAGAGGAAGACCCCACACCGCACATACACACGGGAATTTCCCGGATACGATACAATGTCCGTCGCCAAGAGAATCATCTATGCAAGAGGCGTCAACGTGAATCGAGCGCGCGGGGACCGAGATCTTCCAGGGCAGGTTCGCATGGGATTTTCCATCCAAATCCCAGCGGCGTTTCTACGAGAATCCACGACCCGAGAGAAGATGCGCCGAATGTACAGCGATAGTTCTGCAATCCGTAGAAATGGCGTGCAAACAAAATCGAAGTTCTGGCAGAACAGCAAGAACATATAATTCCAGAGTCAGACTCAAGACTCCACGGGCGCTCCGCCGTCTCAAACGCATAGAGAGTGCCCTCGAGAAACGTCCCTCTTTCTTGCACGTCGAGAGGAGATATCGTAATGTATTCCTAGTGGAAATTGATGTGCAAGCCGGAGAACGTGGGCTTCTGTCATTGACATCGCTACATTCAAGTCAGGTATTCTCTCCTCCAAATCGCTGCTGTAGAATTGATCCACCGTGCCAACATGAGAGGGGACGGGGAGCATGAGAAGTGAACGGGAACCAGTCAAGGGCCTATTTCATCATTTCATCCCTAAGATCTGCTATCCTCGCGCCGGTAACTTATTGAGGGTGCGATTCCAGAAGCCGTGTTCCAGCTCGGCTATGCTTTCCGAGTTGCCATCCCGATCACTGAGTGCAAGATCTTGCCACCTGTCAAGAACTCGAGGGTGGTTGCGGTACGAATCATCGTGCTTTTCATGCGGATCTTCATTTATAAGCCCAGTCTTACAGCATGCGATCCTGCTGTGCAATGTCGAGAATGCGAGACTCTGGAGTGGTTCCCTGGCTTTCTTCGGTGCAGACACTGAGCTGGTGGGGGTCTAGAAAGTTGTGGACGCACTCATCATCGGAGTACAGTGAGATGCCTCTGTATCGAGCGCCGTGGTAGTGCACTGCTAACGGCCACAGAAGTGAAAGAGCTCCTAGAACTTTCTTCTCTCAAATGCCCCAGTTCCGCTTTGGTCAAGGGATAAGCACCAACATGGAAAGCATCTGGTTCGCGGAACTAGTGACCCTGTAGTCAAAGTGAAGGCTAGGTTTCCTTGAGATAAGGCGACGCATGACGACCCAGCTAATGCGTGACTGGGTGAATCATTTGCTCGATGACCAGGAAAACGGTCGATCCACCAGGGTCAGGACGCATGTCGAGTTAAGTAGTGCTCAACTAGTCCCAGGAAAGAGTGAGCGAGGTCCGTGCTTGGTCCTAGACTTTCGCGGATCATAGTTTCGAGGGCCCGTAGGACCTACCGTATGAATTGAGAATCCCGGGAATGCGTAGCACGAAAGACAGGGACTCTGGAGGGTGGGCAAGATAGTGTCAAGAGGAACCCGACAGTGTGATGTTGTCGACGCCGGGGAAGTTGCTCAGAGCACCGCTTTCGACGGGCAAAGCCACAGCATCCCGAAGTCTTTGATTGACCGCTGGAAGGGAAGATGCTGATATGTGCCTCAAGACCGTGCGCTAGAGGGGAAGGCACAATCTCTCGCCACTCACAATACACCACTGGGCTCTCGAGCGGCGTCCCTTCCGCTTCCTTCGACTTGGAAAGCATGCAGAGTCTGTTGCCGCCCCAGCAAATGTTACGCATATTGTGCTGGAGTACCTCGAGCGCCAGGTTCCGTGATGGCTTGAGAATAAGGAAAGGGATTCGCTCGAGCTCGTCTTTGAAAGTCTTTGGTTCATCCCGTAGCACTTGGAGTCGTCATTGGTACTCGAGAGTCCCACTTTTGGGTGGTTCCGAAGCAAAGAGGTGCGGTATGGATTCGAGAAGTTTCCCATTCGCACGAGCATGTAAGTTGTCTGTTTAGTGAGTGTTTGTGGTGAGCAGAACGTGATAGCCATCAACAAAATGGTGATCGCCGCGCATCACCGTCCCCGCACTCCCTCGCCAAGGCCATGCCCCCACACCTGAGGCTCCCGCCCGAGTTGTGGGCCAGCGTCTTCGAGGAACTCGAGCGATCAGATCTGCTCTCTGCCAATCTGCTCTCATGGCCGTTCCACGCCCTCACCCATCCGCTCGTCTTCCGCACGATCCACTTCGGATTCACGTCGTGGAAGGAGTCGACGCTCCTCCCCCGCCTCGCAGGCCTGCAGCGCGGCGACATTGCGCCGTATGTCCAAAAAGTCGACATCCACTTCGTCAACTCCCTCCTGGTCCAGTCGCACCGCAGCACGCTCGTCGTGTCGCCTGACAGCGGCAATCCGCTTGTCGTGGCACTTCTGCGGACCCTCCGGAGCTTCTGTGGTCTTCGGCAGCTTTTCATGCGGCTCGATATGCAGGATGCCCAGATCGACATTGCGCGGCTGGGATTGGAACAGATCGGAGTGAAAGAGCTGTTGATATGGGGCGGCCGTGTCGTGCCGCCCACACTTGATAGTGCCGATACGTCGATGATATCTCTCGAACGACTGCATCTCCGCGTGCGGGATCCCCGCGATAAAGAGTCTTCTGCCGCCGCTGCGCATCTCTGCTTACCCTCCCATCTCAGTCTTCTAGACATGCTCGATCCGTCACGTCTGCGTGCGCTGGAGCTGTATTTCGACAGCCAAGTCGTTCTCGGGTCTGGCATCCGCCGCTTGCGCTTCCTCGCAGTCACCTCCCTGAGGATTGAGTGCCGCTGGAACTCGCCCCGGGTTCTGGAGGACCTGGCGCACATGTTCCCCAACGTGCAGCAACTGGTGCTGAGCGGGAGCGTCGTGTGGTTCCGAGACAGCAACGACACCCGATGGGCACTGTTCTCGGGCCTTGAATCTCTGCATGTGCCGGAAGCGTGTCTCCCTCTGCTGCTATGCGCTCGCCGCGCAGGGGACGACGGGCTTCCCCGCCCCGTCAGATTAGTCGTGAGCAGCGAGTGCCGCACGTTCCAAAAGATGATGGAAACGCTGGACATGCGGTCGCTCCAATTCCTCCGTCTCACGATCAAGGCCAAGGCGTTTTGCAGCGCGCCGTTCGACGTGCAGGAGCGACTACCCTCTCTGACGACCCTGCAGCTGAGCATCTCGCTCGAGCATTTCCGGATCGACCGCGACTCTATGCGGCAGGTGCGTGCATCTCCGCGCTCATAATGTACTGGCGAGCGGTTGCTGATCGACAGCACGTAGATTGCGTGCGCTCTCGCCCGGATGATACGGCCGGCAAAAGCTCTGCTGCTCGCCGATATCACGCTCGTCGACCGGCCGCTGGCCACCGACAATTCAGTCACTGCATGGGCCGAGCAGCAGCTGATCGCCGCGACGAAATCGTTGAACAGCTTCCTTGACAGCAGGTTTCCTGACCTGCGATGTCGCATGCGCTTGCAATGTCGTCTTCGGCACTCACTAGATCGGTGAAGAGATAGATTCTGGGACTTGGGGATATTGGGGATATCGGTGAAGAGACAGATTCCGGGACTTGGGGATATTGGGGTTTTGGGGTGCATTCAGGGAACGTGCTGGCATATCAGCCGAAGTTTGGACATCCATTGGGTAACTACAGAACATTGGACAGCATATAGAATCCAGCATTGGCGCTCTCAATCAAAGCAAGCTGCTCGGAATCCTTGTCTTGGTCGAGAAGTTCCTGTCGTAGACTGTCCAGATCACGCTTATGCAGAGCTTTTGAAGAGTTTGAATCCCGGAGATGGGCTTTGCATGGATATTGCATGTATCATTTCCTGGTGTTTGATCTTTATGCCATTTGATACCCTAAGAGCAACCGCTCGGCGTGTATTGGCGAAGAACCTGCAGACTTGTGGATGCGATTGTAATTCATATGACTTGCTCTTCGTTACATATACATAAGTGAGTAGAGAGAGAGAACATGAGTGGTAGAAACATCGATGCTAAGATGTATATGATCAAAGGAGCTTAGCACGCTTGACATCGCGCCTGCGACTTGTCAGTGAGAGAGCACAGAAGAAGACTAGAAATCAAATACTTACTCGGCGCCATCCTCAGCGGGGTCAGACTCCAGCTTGTGCTTGTGCGCGATGATCTTCTCGGCCGCGTCCTGCGCGCATTCGATTCCCGATGAAACAGTCTGGATCCAAGCACCAGATGAAAAAGTGCGGAGACGGCGGGGGCCTGCAATCGGGCGCTGATTCGGAGAAGGGAAAGGAGACTCGTTTTGCGCCTCTCCGCTAGCAGATCTATTGCGCGATGAACAAGAGATCAGAAACATGGGAGCGATGACGTACTTGGCACGCGACCCCGTGATCGGGGAACTGAGTTGACGGATGAGGCCGTTGTTGGGCGTGAACACAAATTGAGACGGGCTACCAGAATGGTTAGATCGAATCCAGGGATGGTACATAAGAAGGACGAACCCTTGGTGAGATGTGACCCACGGACCCGCATCGCTCATCGACTCTGCGTCGCATCCTCCTGCACCTCCCAGCACATGCTGGGAGCCAGCCTGACCATCAAGTCGCCCACTGGAGAGATTCCCGATTTGGCTGAAAGTGAAGTGGTCCTCGAAAACGAGATTGTCGGTCGCACGCCCGGTCGTGTGGAACACCGCGTCCTCAGCAAGAGTGTCGAGACCGATGGCGCGACGAGCATCCTCGGGGAGCACGATCGGATCGCTGTCCGGATCCATAAAACCGACGACTCGGGGGGTAAAGAGACTGGACTCGGAGGACACGGAAGGCAGCGTGCCCGGCAGGTCGAAAACCATCAAGTTCTCCTCCTCGTCCTCGTCGATTGGCTGTGCAGGATGCTCGTTTTCATCGAGTTCGCGGGGCCAGGTATACTCGTTGATCCCCTCGTTCCTCGCTCGTTCAACCCAGTCCGCCCAGTTCGCTGCGATCCTCACACTGAGCTCGACGGGGATCCGGAAGCCGCGCCCCGGGGCAACGCCACCCGGGGCAGGCGGCTCGCCCCCCGCTCCAGTCCATGCGGCATCGGAAGAGCCCACAGACATCGCGGCGCTACCTTCCCCGATCTGAGCAGCCGGGTGTGGGTGAAATGCCACCCCGGTGCCTTGGGAAAGGTGGTCGGCCGCGACGCCCGGCAAGTCGAGGGATCCCATCTGTACAAACGAGAACTCGCTAGGAGCCTCTACAGAGATCGCTGTAAGTCACCATCGGTCAGAATTTGTATGTGACGATTTAGTAGCAGCTCACCAAGCTCAGGCGCCGAGGGATTCTGAATCGCATCGGCGATGTCGTGCAGGATATCCGCGACGGATTGACGAGTGTTGGCCATTGACAATTATTTTGTGTGCTCGGGGGAGATGTTGTGAATGGGAGTCGTGAGGGATTGAGTACAAGCAGCGTTGGACCCCAATCAACAGAGCAGCGCCTCCTTTTCACGTGACCCCGAACCGGTCTCCTTTTCCATTGTTCACTGTTTCTGGCCATCTGGGTCTGACTGATGATCCGATCAACCCATCAAATCTGGCGCACAATCTTGCCACGTGCAGAGATTCCGCTCTTGAAATACGACTTGTGGCTTCTAGCGCGCAACTGCGTTTAAGCCGTATCGTCTTTTGAATTCTAGTTGCAGAGCTTGCTCAAATCGGCCTAAGTTGACAGACACGAACATGCCAAGCGCTTGCCAATGAGGATGTGTGAACGGCATAAGTATCAGATGTCGATTTGGGGCGAGAGATTTATCGATCTTGCAGAGTTTTCGTCGAATTTTCCGAAGGGTTTTCGAGTGAAAGTAAGATGAGTGAAACAGACATGAAAGATCTCCTCGTTCACGAGACAAATGGTCCGTCCGTGAGCGTCTATGGATTCAGCGTGAGGTCGGACCACTGTTGCGCCAATCGACAGTACCGAAAGGAGGGATATGTATACGAGAGCACCGAAGGACTAGCGGAACAAGCCAGTCGAGTTCAAGCAATCTCTTCGCCTGCGCCCATCTAAGATACTGTTCGATTGAAAATGGGGTCCCATGCTGCGGCCATCTTTTATAAGAGCCTCGAGGAGCCAGAAGGGATGCCAGAGTGCTAGGGCTGCCTGATAGATGTTCAGAATACGCTCTGCCCTCCAGTAGAGGCATTTTGAAGCAGGACTGAAAGCAAGTCAAAGAAAAAGACGTCGGCCGAAGGCGCCGATACACTTTGCACCTTACTCCACACCACCATGACCGCTGCGATGGCTTTGCGAACGTTACGTTTTTCGTCCGCCCGACGAAAGTCGGCGCGACTCCTGGGTATCTAGATCCTACAGATGAGGTTACAGTGACGCCGGAGGATGAAAGAGGGCCTGTGAGAGTTCCACTCTCAGTAAGCCACTTGCGATCCGTCGCGCAAACTTGCTCATTTGTTCATCGCCAGCCTAGCCAATGTGCAAATTCTCTAGGGACTACCGTCTGCGAACCCTGTCCCCTCTGCTCCGGCGTATCCCGATCACAAACGCGGATCCACGCCTCAATTGTCCCGCGGATGCTCCTATCCTTAGACCCGCATCCTGTCTCTCTCCGTCATGCTCTCCGTCTCCTTGTCATCGTCTACCTCCCTTGCTTCTGGACTTGTGTCGCTATCAACACCAGCCTCTTCGGCTCAGCTGAATCGGTTGTCTCCAAGTCCAGGGACTTTCTGCGCTGTCTCGGATGCAGGTCATCCGCCGTTGGCGTCGGGTGTCGATCTGCGGTTTCCCCTCACGACATCCGCTTGCTTGGAAGAAGTTCTCTCCCTCTTGGCCCAGCGGACGGAAATCGGTAGTGCTGATGTTGGAAACGAGGGGAGAGTATGCATGGTTTGCTGTATTCTGGTTATCCGCTCTGATGGTTGTTGCCAGGACTCTATCGGTTCCCAGAACGGAGATCGCCTCGGGCTAGGTCTGGGCCTGCCCATACGCTCGGAAACGACGTCGCTGTGGACCACCATCTCCGACTTCCTACATCTGTCTTACAGCGTTCTCTTCGAGTTTGAAGATCCGCCATACTTCGGGCCGGATGGGGTGGAACCTATTCCACCTGCGCTTAAGGGACAGGCCGATTCGCTTCCATATGTTATCACGGTCCTCGGGCCTTCTCCAGAGATTCTCGACGGGGAGTTGCATCTGACGAGACGGGCACACGAGCTTGGCCTCCCGCCCATCTTGGACTCTCGCGCTGAAACCCGTTCCCTTCCGATACCGCCTCTCATGCGTCGTTTAATTCTCTGCCTCCCGGAGTTCCTACGTGGCACGCAGCGCCCCCACGTCCAGTTCGCGCAGCTGCCGGCGCCTCCTGGCCGCTCGCCGGCCCTCCGCCGATCATTCTTCCAGTGCTCAGACCACCGCGCGGGCGAGCATCTGCGCCGCTTCAATCGCGGCGGGGACGTCACGCGCTGGGACCGCCGCCGCCGCGAATCCATCGCGCACGAGCGCAGCATCTCGCACGATCTCGTCCGGCTCGCCCCGACGTGGGCGCAGATCGAGGAGTTGTGTCAGATCGAGGATGAGAGGAGGATGAGGTTGCGGCCGCGGTTCACGTATGCGGGGATGCCGGTGGAGGTCGTGCGCAGGAGCTGGTTTGCGGACGTTCCGCCGGAGGTTAGGCGGCGGAGAAGAGTTGAGGTCTTGCAGAGGGAAGAGCGAATGGCAGTGAAGGAGAGGAGTCATCGTGTGCGGCTGGCGGCATATGAGGAGAGCTTGGAAATTGGGACTGGGATCTTCGAATGTGATGAATGATTCGCCCTTGGTTTTTTCGTGTGATGGATCTTCTTAAGAGGCTGAGAGGGACACTGGGCGATGTGCTCAGAATCTGACAGTCGTTCTTCATCGGCTCTGCTGGTCGGTGGGAACTGTGTCGGGGATATAATGTAGGGCATAATGCTCACTTTGCCCCTCCACCTTGGGTTTGTGAGCTGTTCAGGGCCCAAGTCCCCATGCGTCCATGAAGATTCGTTCACGATTCATCGTTCTCTACTCTCGGAAGATCTTGCCTGGACTGCAGATGCCCACTCCATCTTCTGATATTCACTGATCATCCGACAGACTGGCCAGCTCTACCCACATGCAAGCCAAGTCCTGGTTTTCTTCACTGAACTTCTGCTGTCCGGGCTCTTCTCATCAAGTCACTGTGTTCGTCGAACAAGGTTTCGCTCGCCGTGGACTGGAGATCGATCGTTCTTAGATGCGGCATGTGCAGCCCCAAGTTGGGTTGCGGGGAGCCGTACAGCTGTCGCAGGGAACTGCTCTTTCCCCATCCAACGCGCCGACACAGAAGATGTGGATATCGAGCAGAAGTGATGATTCAGAAGCCGCCAGCCTGGGAGTCCTCACTCCTTTGCCGGAGTGGACAGATTTGCATCGACAGATCGATTCATGTCCCCCGCGCACAGTGCGCCTGGCAGGAGAATAAGATATGCTGTCAAGCGGGAGAGAGATACGTGCTGTCTGTCGGGCGCGTTGTTCCCTGCGAACAGGTGATGATGCAAGCCTCCAGTTTCTTACGAAAATGGCCGACGCTCGGACAGTGGTGGAGCCCAACGCGCCAAGTGACTCGCATGCTCGTCATGCGTCCAAAGACGCCACACCATGAGACGCCTCGTCGTGCTGACCTGATCGGAGTTCGTGGGTGCGTGCGGTTGTTGCTAGGTAGTCACTTTCATCGCAGCCATGAGGTCCCTCGAAAAGACCGTGTCAATCTTGCATGTTGCACGCTGGTGATAGGTTTGCGCCGGAGAACATCCAAGATTGAGACAGGGTCGTCACGAACATTCACTGCCGTTCAGTGCCGACAGCAAAATCTTCGGCGGATGCCGTACGGTTGGGCAACCATGAAGATTCTCCCACATGCCACAGTCCATCATATGACATCCAGGGTACGATTTTCCCCCAACAGACTCTATGACGGCATTCAAGGGTGAACATCTGCTGTTGTGCGTCAAGCATCTCCAGGAATAACAGAGACCAAAGATAAGATGAATCGTATAACGCATGACACAGACACAGAGTGTACTACAAGGAGAAAATGTTTCGCATTCGGGTCGCTCAGCAAGCTGAAAGACAAGTATATGAGAATATAGCACAAGGAAAAGTATCGGAGAACGCACCAGAACCAGCCACAGGAACCAGAGTGATTCGCGTACTCCAGCATGCATCAGGATCCACCACGTCGACATGCGAATCGCGCGTCAGATTGAATACGACACTCATCATCGGCGGCGTGGACTTTGACTGGATGGAGCAAAGGAACCACAAACCCGCTTCGCCGTAAGCTGAGAGAGACATGCCGACCGGCGATTGTACGACAGAGTAGATCCTGGCCGCATCGTGATTGAACAGCGGGCTGGTGTACCAGGTGAGGAGGTCCCCGTTCTGTACGGCAGTGGCGTTCGTGAGCCAGGCACCGGAAGCACGGTAGGCTCGCAAAGAACCGTTGACGAGGGAAAGAGTTGGATAAACGTTGACGGGATACGACGCGAAGGTCTGCAAGAATTGCATTCGTTAGCACTACACGCGGTCGTTGATATGTTGACGCACAGAGGTAATCTCATAGCTTGGGCCATCGAAGGGTGCTGTGTCCGAGAGGTGAGATCGTGCAGACGACAGACGACAGCGCTGACCGCATACCATTGTTCGCCAGTACGAGAGGCATCATAGTCGTGTTCGTGTATTGCTCCGTCATGTTCCATGCAGCCAGACTGAATCTGCACCCGAGGTCGCTGCGATGTAGCGTCCATTCGCCATGGACTTGCAGGATACACGACAGCAGGAGCAGGCACGAAAACAAGGAGGTTGAGGAGAGCGAAGGCATGGGGGTGAAGTGCTCTGCCGCGGAGAGCTGAGTGCCATTTAAACGATGGCGATGGCTAAAAAGTATAAGTCATTTCTGTGGTGGGATGTTATGTACGCGAGAAGGCCATCGTATTCAATGGTTTATTCGGCTGCTGAGCGTCCGGCATGGATGGATAGCAATGATTGCTGAGGTCTATGAATATAGCGCAACCGTGGACTCCACTCCTCGGAGCAGGCAGTATGTAGGGACAGGCACATAGGCCTCACAGATTTGATCCCAGGTGTCTTGACAGCTGCTTAGATCCATGGAAGGTTGGATACACACATAACTGATCGTGAGATGAGGATGAGCCCAAGTATATGCAGCCTTCGAGGCAAACTACATGGCACGCACCGATAGTGGCAACAAGTTAACCACCGCCCCTCTTAGCATCAATGTTACGCATCACCACCATCAGCGGGGGTGACAAACAATTTCAAATCCTCTCCCAAAGGATCCCCTCATACCCGTCACGAATTTCGGCGCAACGTGCGCATGTGCCAAGTGTGAGTAATGTCTTTACACTCGCCATCGCTCGGGCCGTCCCCCTCCCCATCGCCCTCCTCGTCCGCGGTTCGGATACCCATTCCGGGCAAGTCGATTCTCAAGAAACCGCCACCCGCGCAGTCGTCATCTCTATTCTCGCGGCTCAGCATCAGCCGATTCCTTCCTGGAGAGAGCGGGGCGGAGCTGGGTCTGGGGGCGCTGGGGGCGCCGGCGGCGGAAAAGAAGACTCGACGAGAGTGCTCAGACGGGCCCATTTCATCCTCCCTGAAATTGCGGTCGTATACCCGATATCAAGCATCGCACCGCCTTCGACTCCGGCATTGAGGGATGAGAAGCGCGCTATAGAGGAACGGGAACGAGAGCGGAGGCGGCGAGTCGTGCGCTCGAATAGTCTGACGTCAAGCGTCACCTCAGATTCGGCCAGTACAGTCACTGTCTCTACGTCAGGCAGCGGGACAGAAGAGGAGTGGTGGCCTTTGGAGAAGGTCGAGAGCTTTTACCGGGAGTGCTGCGAAGGTTGTCAAGAGACACCGGACCCCGGCATCACCGCCGCTTTGAAGGTATGTGCTTGTGATATTGGAGCTTCCGGCTCGAGACTGACGACACGCAGAGCGCCTCCCCTGCCCATCCACGCACTGTCGACTTGTCCGGTGCCCAGCTAACGTTCACGAGTGCCTCCATATTGTCCGAAGTGCTCAAAATCGAATGGGGACTGCGCAAGCTTGTCTTCCGAGAGTGCGATCTTGACGATCTGGTATGTCGTTTGGATTCCAGTCTCGTCCAAATATCTGTCCAATGCCCCTGTGCTGTTCTCACGCCCCGCACTGCGCCTCCGAAGAACAACACCGTGCTGATGCTTCACACAGACTCTCAAACCGATTTTGCACGCTTTGCTCATTCCACGCTCCCTTGCCTATCTCAGTCTGGCCAGCAACAGGCGTCTCAAAACAACGCGTGGAAACTTCTCGGGGCTTACGTTGCGAAGGTGAGCACGTTGTATCCATCGTCGCTTCTCTCTCTATGGGGATCCGTTTTCGGAAGTCTCAATACCTTTCACTGCGCGACCCTCAGATGTGCCTTGGTCCGCTCCGGTCAGAGGACCGCCGATGGTCACGCGAGCGAGCTTATCTTATCAGCAGTGGAGCCAAAGTGGGCTAAGACTATGCCATTGCGTACATTTCGTACTCTTCTTCCACTTTCCGCTACCGGTTCTGCTATCTTCTTTTGCTGACCGATTTCGTTCTGCATCCAGGCTCACACCCTGACATTCCTCGACCTCTCTCAGAACCCTCTGGACAAGAAAGCTGTCGAGTGTCTCGCCGTTGCGCTGCCGGAATATGTCGCCCATCCTACGCTATCAACGAGCACCTCTAGAACGCCATCGATTCTTTCGCTCAATGACGAAGAGCCTCGAAGGGAAAGTAGTTACTTCTATCAAATTGCTGAGGAACCGCGCTATGGGCTTGGCTATGGCTTGGACGATTCCAAGTTACGAGAGATGGAGAAAGATCGTGAACAGCGAAAGAGTGGGCATGTGGCCTGATCTCTCTCAAACTGGATGACTGTGCGCTGCGGGCTGGTGCTTTGGAGGCTCTCTGTGCGTGGGCAGTCCGTCTCTCCGCTTTTTACTCATGGACATCCTCCAGGTCGAGCCGTTCGCACGTCCAATCTGCGGAACATATCACTCCGGCACAACAAGATCTCGCCTGCCGGTGGAGTGGCTCTGGCTTTGATGATCAGAGACTACCCGGATGTGCTCTCGTCGAATGCGTCCCCCACGATATCGCATCTGCAGCATGAAAACGGCACGGGCAGCAACAGCAGCAGTGCCGCATCCTCTCCGACATCCACGCACCCACCTCTCCCTACCTCGCCCACCATGGCCGGGAAGCTCCCGCCGCCGCGACACCCGGCGCAGACGATCACCGCAGCCCAGACGACCTATACGCCCTATGTGCCAAGGCGAAGGCAGACCGCGTCTGCGGTCCCTGCTGGCAGGCCCGTCGTTGCCAGCAGCGTATCGGGTGGCGTTGTTGCCCGGCATGTCCCGTCTGTTTCAGTGACTCCGGACTTGGCTTGGGTGCACAGGCTGAACGGGAACGGGAGCTCAAAGAGCAGCAGAGAGACGGACCGAGTGCTGCTCTGCTTGACAAAGTACGGGCCCTGGACGCGCTGCCTCGAGTGGGAGCTTTGCGGACGTTGGATCTGAGGGGCAATGATTTGAGGGTGTGCTTCTCGTGCCGCATCCGATGTTACCCATCTCATCCTATTCTAGACAGGGATAACATATCTCGCCCAAGTTCTCAAGCGGAACAGGACTCTGAAAGTTCTGAATCTTGCCGAAAACAAACTTGACGTGGCGTGCCTGGTTAGTTTGGCAGAGGCGCTGGTGCGTGCGGTTCGTCTTTTGCTCCTGAACTCCGCTCTGATCAGTTCGCCGCAGAAATATAATTCGAGTAGAGACACTAGATCTGTCCAAGAACCCCTGTTCTGGACCCGGACTAGAAGGGGTACGGCATCCTATTCACTTTGGAATCGTTGACCTCATTTGACGCCAGATCCAATCTTTGCGCACAGCATTCACCCTGAACACGGCCCTGAAAAGGCTATTTTGAGCTCGACGGGGCTGACATCGCCAGGTGCAATTGCACTTGCCGAGTTTCTGCCGGAGAGTGCATCTCTGCTGCATCTTGATCTGACCGAGAATGCGCTTGACATCGCCGGGGTGCTCGCGCTGTCGAAAGGCTTGGAGGCCAACTTTGTCATGCGCTGTCTGGATCTGAATATCCCCCCTGGTGATGAAGCATGTGCTCGGATGTGCCGGGACATCCTCAATGTTTGTGTCCGCAACACGGAGGATGCGGAGAAACGGGCTGCTGCCACCCGTGAAGCGGAAGGCTTGTCGACACCGACCTCTGCAAACCCAGATGGTAGAGGTTATGGGAAAGGTGTGTGGGGCCTCATAGAGGAGAGTGCTCTCGCCAAAGGGATTAGGGAGGGGAGGAGAGGAAGGTGTGTGCTTCCGCTTCTCTTATGTCTGTCTATGTGGAGTAATTTCGCTCTTCTTAGCACGAAGGAGATGTTGTCGCTCGTGCTAATGCTTGCGCGGCTCAACTCCAAGTGATGCTTTCTCCAGCAACAACCTACGGAGAACCCGGCGGCATCTCCCGCAGATGTGCTGAAACGAGCTCGTGCGCTCACCCATGAGTTGAGCGCCGTGATCGAAGCTACGGACGACCCAGCGCGCATGGAAGAGTTACTGGACGCCAATGACACGCTGACGGCTCTCATCACCGTTTGCCAACGAATGCGATTGCGCGTCCGACATTGACCCTGCAAGGCCTTGGATTGAAATCGACCAATGGCGAGCCGCTGCCGACAGCGAATGGCGTTGCCCCGACAGCGGATGAACCGCCGTCGACACCTCGGATCGACAAAGGAAAGGCGCGCGCTGTTCCGGAGCCGGAAGAACCGGAGAAGGTTCTCAGCCCGACTAAGCTGCTTATGGGTCAAGGCGACGAAGATGTTGACAGCGAAGGTCCGTTGCATGTGGAGGAATCCGAGCCAGGTTCGCCGACGACCAGGTAAGTTGGGACGATGTTATCACTGCAAGTTACTTCCAACGATTGAATCCACTTGCAGCCGATCGAAGAGCTGGGTCGAGGAGGAGGGCGAGGTTTTCCGCAAAGGAACTATTTTGCTTGGACCGGAGGAGATGGACGGGGAATACGCCGGGGAGGATCTCAAGAAGGAGGTTTGTGCTTCAACTTTTACTGTTGCAATAAGCTGATGCGAGATATACAGCTCTTGGAAGCTATGGTCGAGCGACCTCCCCCACGACCGTTGACAGATGAATACGGGATGGAGATTGCAGCCCCGGAGAGCCCTCCTCCCCCGGAGCCGGTCTCGCCTGTCGTCGAGAAATCGGTCCCGCGACCTTACGTCACTCGGCGGTCGTCGAGTGCCTCGCTGATGAGCCTGATATCGCCGACATCATCGTCGTTTGCACCATTGCCAGGTGCCGGCCAGATCCCAGAGCAGCCAGGGAGCCCTGTCGTGCCCGGCTCGCCGCGCCCGTATCTTTCTCGAAGGACATCTTCGTCTGCGCTTGACAGCCGATGAGCGCAGGGACGGATTTCTATTACTACTCACCGGAATTATAGTTTCTTCGTCGTCGTGCATTATACGTACATAGTTGTACCTACATTACATACCTTGAATACACACCTACCCTCGCTGTTATCTATGCATCTGTTTCAAATTTGACGTTCCTTACTGTACAGGTAACCCGCGCTTGTTTCCTGCCCCCATCATCGATAATGGCCCCACGCAAAACACCGCTTCGTCCGGCGACGAGGCGCCGCGGCGCTCGGGCGGTCGTCGACGGTGAAGGCGAGCACGGAGAGCCAGAGCGCTGCGGACGAGAAGGCTGCCAAGTCCGCGAGCCGCAAGCGGAAGGCGGGCGGAGATGGGACGATAAGCCTGCAAAGAATACGAAAAAGGTGCCTTTTTTCACGACTTTTGTTTTTGGTGTGTTTAATTGGGTATTTTTCAGGCCAAGGCAGTTGAGGAGAAATCGGAGATGGAGAAGGAGCCAATGCAGGAGGGGGATGAGAAGGAGAAACTCGAGGCTGAGCTGAAGAGAAGGGCGCAGAGGACGAGCCGGCTGCCGCAGAAGCCGAAAAGCCTGCAGCAGAAGCTGAAGAGCCTGAAGCAGCAGCAGCAGCAGCTGACGAGAAGCCTGCAGCCCAGAATGACAAGACCGAAAAGGAGCTCGCAGCAATCGACATCGGTGACTCGCTGCCGTCAATCACGCTCAAGAACGAGAAAGACGAGGATCTCGACGTGGCCACGCTCACAGCCGACCAGGGCCTCGTGCTATTCCTCGTCCCAAAAGCTGATACTCGTATGTGGGGAGCTTCATAGCGAGCTGAACGCTCGAGCTTACTCATCCCCCAGCGGGGTGCACGACACAGGCGTGCGGGTTTCGGGACGCATACCCCGACTTCACGGGTCTGAACTATGGCGTGTACTGCCTGAGCGCGGACAAGCCCGCCGCCCAGAGCAAATGGCAGACGAAGGTCCGTCCGTCTCTGGGAATGCCTTGGGCGGGCCTCTGCTTGATTCTGACGGCCGCGCACTTTCGTCAACAGAAAGAGCTCCCGTATCCGCTGCTCTCCGACCCGAAGCGCGTGCTCATAACGGCGCTTGGCGCCGGCGACGGCGGGAAGACCAAGCGGAGCCACTTCGTGTTCGGCAAGGGCGGGAAGCTGTTGGAGAAGAAGATGCCGGTGAAGCCCGCGGACAGGTGCGCGATTCGTTGGCCGCCTGCATATTACGAACCCACACACTGTGCCTGCAGCCCCAAGCTCGCGCTCGAGTTCATCAAGTCCCAGAGCTCATGATGATGCGATGATATGCCTCTTGTTGTTTCGCTGCGTGTGTAAGTTATGGATGGCGATTCTTGTGCTGCTGTTTCTTTTGTCCTTGTGCGTGGTTTCTTGTTGTGCTGTGTCTCCTCGAATGTACCATACTTTCCCTCAATCATCGACTTTTTCTTGCTGCTGGTGAATGACCCTGAAGAGGGGGGCTCTCTCAAGTCCGCCCGTCGAAGAAGATTAGCAGCCGGCAGCGCCTAGAGAAGTGTCAAAGCCGTCAGCCCTTGACCTGGGCTCCAAGCTCTCCCGGCCAGTCCTTCAAAGCTGTACCAGACGAGCCCGCCTTGGCCATCCATCGGATCGGAATCGCTGTCCAGTACGGTTTGCTGCTCTACTACATACAGCTTGGCTGTGTCCCGCCACCCAGTGCACTCAGCAACAGAGCTCATGCATCGCACGTATCACGGCGTTTCTGCTCTTTCTAGTGTCTCGAATATCTGTGCTCGGAAGGACCGCGCCACCCATTGACAACCCACCTGTCCACTGCTCTGCATTTCTCCGAGTCTTCTGTGTCTCAGATGGCGCCTCAGGATCTAATCGAAGACTATCGATAAGCATTCGTCACACGATCTGTCACGGTAACGCATCATGAACCATCACGTGACCACATCATTGTTGTGTCCCGTGACCCCATTTAGATCGCGCTGCTATGCTTGGGCCTAGCTCATACGCGTTCTTCTACTGCTGTGAATCGTCCGAAGCGACACACTCATGGATAATTCTCCTACACACCCACACACACTGCCTCTCGATGAGCTCGCCGGATTCGATGCGGGAGGGGCGGCTGATTTGGAGGTTCCGTTGGTGAGTAGACTTTCGGATTCGGATAGATGGATCTACTGAGGCTAACGATTATGCAGAGTACCTGCCCGTGGTGGAGGAGCATTTCACGTTCCTTGAACGACGCGCCGCGGCATGGGACTACCTTTTCGCGTTGACGGAGGCGGAGTTCCCGCCCGACCCGGCGGCGAGCGCGCGCGCAGTGGACCCCTCGCAGGCCGGGCCCTCGGTCCCATCCAAGCACGGGCAACCGGCGAGCGACACCAACACCAGCACCAACACCCTCTTTTATGGCGGCTGGCAGGAGGCCGGGAGCGGGAGCCCTGCAGACGCTAACCCACTCGCTTATTGGGAGCAGCTGTCGGAGCTGGACCTGAACATGATGTTCGCTGTTGATGGTGAGCAGCCTCTTGCGCAAAACCGAAACGGAGACGGAGGCTTCGAGGGCGGCGAGTCTGCGGCGGGGAAGGATGTCCGTGGGCGCAGCCTGGGGAGGCGGACGTCGGGCAGGAAAACGTGGCGCCTCGCGTCGTGTTTGAGGACTGGCTGCTGAGATGGGGGCGGGCTGCGGCACCGGCAGGGCGATGTCGTCCACTATCGCGAGGAGGCGAATCCGAATCCAAACTTCGAGGAGAACCAAGTCTTCGACCAAGCTGCAACTACCGACGATGGCTCTACCTTGCAGGAGAACTTGTGGGATAGTGGTACTGGAGTTTGGGCCCACCCGAGGCCGCGGGTGGCGCGGTCCTCAGCTGGGCAATGCAGTCGTCCACGGGTCGTCCCCGCATTCCAAGATAATCGACAAGAAGTGTACGAGACGGCTCTGTCGCCAACTGATGTTGGCGAGCCGGCAAGCGAGGCGGGGGATTTGGTGGGATGTGGAACAACAGCACCGGGCAATGCTTTGCGGTGCGTCTGATTTTATTTATTCCGGCTCTCGAATCGGATCTGATTTATTGTAGCCCCGCTCCTTTGTTTTTGACAATAACGGGGATGTGCGTCAGAAATATTCAGTCGTCGCATTTGATGAACAAGCCATCACGGAAGCGCGTCCCATGTACTTCATTGTTGACTTTGCCCCTGATTCTGCTTTTGTGACGGATGAGCGACTAGATACGCTGTTGAAAACGGCCATGGGCAGAAGAATGTCGCTGGCCCGAGCCGCCTCAAGAAGTCCCATCGACTGATTCCCATGGCAAGTTCATCGACCATCCGGATCGGAGCTGCGCCCTCAACGTGTACGTCTCTACCCGAGGCCTCTTCCCGCTCTAACGCATTCCTATGTAGATCGGGAGCGCTCCTGATCCTGCGGTCGCCGGACTGAAACGCAAATACGAAGACGGGCCGCAGTTCTCGGCATTCCATGCAGCGTGCGTAACGCACGGCCAAGCTATGACGAGGGTTCTAATCACCAACAGGTCTGGAGCTGCAGTGGTCCCGGCACCTCCAAACGGGCAAAATCGGATGATGTCCCCGAAAAGCGTGGACTTTCTCGCCGACTACTTGCAGATGGTGTACAAACCAACCTCCTGAACATGTGCGTTATCATTCCGGCGATGTTTTCCTTTGAGATATTCACGTTCCGCAGACTGGGTCCGCGGGACCAATCCAGGGCGCCTTCGATCTCCACTCCCGGCGGACACAGCTTGCGCAGCTGTTCCCCGAAGACTCCATCCCGCATCTGGCGATCCTGGCCCAACACCCGGGAGGTGGCGAACCAATTCGCGACGTGGCGGCTCGCGATGTGGGAAAAGGGCAAGGCGCCTCGGACCCGTCGCTCTCGTGCGAGGTCGTGACCGACATCACTTTCAACAAGAGCAGATCAGAAAGCAGCTCGCGAAGCGGCACGGCTGGTCGCCGGCGCGCCTGCGGGACGGCGGGGCGAGGGTGTTCGGGTGCCCGTGGCGCGCGCTGGACCGCGCCGGCGCGATCGGCGTGGCAAGTATGGCGTGCAGGGCGAGGCGGGCGTGCACGAGGTTGTGAAGCATATCATGGAGGACACCTGCTCTCGGAGCACTACGAGTGCCGGTCGTGTCATGGGTGCTCCGTCTCTGGAAGATCTGGCGGCCCATCTGATCGCGGAGGGTTCTGTGCGAGCCAGCCCCGGGCGCGTAGGAGGTCTCTGCTGCCAGGGAGCTTGGATCCGACGCTTCGAGTTGGCGAGTGGATCGATGTTAAGCTTTATGATACTTATGGCACCATCTCATATTATGTCTTTTCATCGCATCTTATATGCACTTATATCATCAGAGCATTGTAGTAAGTAACCAGCATTTATGCTATGTAATCCAGACACCATCTGGTACCCAGAAAAACTGAACTGAAATTCCTCGATGCGCTAGCTCCCATTGCGTAATTACTTTGCCATCAGCGAGTTCGACTTGTGTTTATTCTGTTGATACAAGTAGCATATGTGCTCGAACACATTCAAGGTTCTCGCTGGATGCTTCGGGTTAGTAGAGCAATCTACAGCCTATCTCTGTGCGCTCTCCCACGGGCGTATGATGTAGGGGTATCATGCTCGCTTTGCACATGTCTGTGTTTGCGAGCTGTCCAGGGTCAAACCCTGTGCGTCCATTGAAACGGGGCTGTATATTGCATCCCTTTCCCTTTGAATGCAACTACTCCCTCTCCTTCATAGTAATTGGAGTCTTTCACCCATAGTGCTAGGATTTAGTCCAAATCTATGGCTGTAGCCATAAAAATTGCATTCAAATCTATGGCTGTAGCCATAGCATGGATACAGTCATAGCTTTGACTAATA